>PTEX01000231.1:255473-332795 GCA_003342815.1 Eudromia elegans | reverse complement strand
GAGGCGAGGGGAGGGGAGGGAGGAGAGGAGAGGAGAGGAGAGGAGAGGAGAGGAGAGGAGAGGAGAGGAGAGGAGAGGAGAGGAGAGGAGAGGTGGAATAGATAGCTAAGGCAATGTGAAGGCTAGACAGGTATCTACCAGAAATGGTACTGTCTTTGGTCAGGAGGATGGATCAGCCTTTTTCAGACAGGTTTTCTATGACTCAACAAGTGACAAAAATAGCAGACACAAACACTTTTTTAAAGTCTCTCTCCTCAAGCCAGAGAAAGAGTGATGTTTTTCTTTCTCTGTACTCTCTTTATTGCTCAAGGTTCGTATACTTAAGAAACTGCACTTTAAATCTAGTCTGTGGATGAAGGAACATCTGCAAAGATACTAAAACTACACCTGAAGATTCTCTCAGACACACAGAACAGAGGGTGGATGTTTGCTCAGGTGAACATGTGCTCAACCTACCTTGCAAGACTATCTACCACATGTTCCTTGACATGTGATCTGGGACCACACATCATTAGGTGGTCCACAAGCCCATAGCACGCATACAAGTAAGCAAATGCACATCCACAAGGCAACGTGGCAACATTTTGCACATGGTGCTATGCTCCTCCTCACACTCATTTTATGCTTTCCCTAGTTGGAGGATGAGCAGTTGTAAAGCACTGATCCAGAGTACCCACAAGAACCGCTCCCACTATCCAATCAGGAGAATGAAAAGAGCACTGTGTGAGGAAGAGGCAGACAAGAGAAGTTTGCGCTCTTTCTTCAGATTTGAAACACAAAAGACAAATGTAGAATTGGAGAATAAACTAGAACTGACAGGCAGGGTTTCTCTGAGGTTGACTGCTTTGTGATATACCTCATAGATTACACAAATATAGGTAACTCAGGAGATCTGGAGATCCTCCTGGAGTTCTTCCCCGCTTCCTATCACAAAAAGACAAAAATCTGAAGACTGCAGAAGTTAACAGCTAGGTGTGTAAGGTAGAGGTGTTAGATTTGTGGATCATGGTCTACTGACTATGGGCCAAGGCTAAATAAATCAGAATAAATAAGCAACCAGAAGCATGTTTAGCACAAAAACATAATGTCAAGAACAACATTACATAAAGTGGAGGCTGTAAGAAGATTAGATCCTTCTCAGCTGACTATATGTAAATTATGAATGACAAACCATATGTCTGCACAGCAGCAATTCAATCAATATTCTTGAAAACTATTAGGTAGATTCATTATTCATCAACATTCATTATTGGAGTGTTAATAGAAACAATTATAACCAACTAAAGAAGACCAATTGGACATGGGGAATTGACAGGCACTTTATGTCACAAATAAAACCTGTCCCAGCAGGATCTGTTGACTTGCTCCCTCCCACAGGCAGGGAACAGTAATGCACAGGAGCTGCAGGGCTGGCAAAAGCACAGTATACTGCTAGTCATATGTTTTAGCTACACCTGAACTGCCTGCAAGCCACATGTGGTTTGAGAGGGGAACCAGACAACCTCTGCTCTAGATCTTGATTAGTAGAGAGGAAATGATCACAAACCCAGTTGTTTAGACTGGAAAGGACTAACATTTTCCACAGAAACAGAATTTGTCCATTGCATTAATATTCGCTGTGGTAAAATTTTATACAACATATGAACATACACTTCATCTATCCATAAATTAAAAACAGAATGCATGATTAGTGAGAGGTAATTTCCTAAAACTAAAACAGATGGGAGTCGAGACAGATGGAAGAAAGAAAGGAAAGAAAGTTGGAATGATAAAAGATGTTTGCTAAATGCCTACAACTGAGAAAGTAGGACTCGGCCAGCTAAATATAACACACAACCAAAAAACCAACAGCTGGCTTTACTAGGGAAGTGAAAAAGATATAAAGTACTACATAGAAAACCAGCACATGAAGGGGAAAAGAGGAAAAAATAATAATGAATATAAAACCTAGAATAGAGACTATGCAAAGGAAGCAAGAAGATACTAGGAAAAAAGTACGGCAAGTAGAGCCTTTTTACTCTTCTAAGCAGATGAAGAAAGAATTCTAACTAACAAAAGTGGTAGAATCATTCAGAACTGCACAGCGGAGGCAGAAGCTGTTTAGTAAATACGTCTGATTAGTCTGCAAGTAAAACCTAGGTGATCTATTTATGATAATGCAATAACTTTCTCTAGGTATTTCCAATCAGTTGGTACAAATAGGCTTATCTTAGAAATTTTTAAAGAACTAACCTCCAGGCTACTGCTGCTCCTTCTAAGCAGTTCTGGGCCGCTGAGGAAGTTCTAGGGACAAGAAGAAGGTTCATGTTGGGCCAGCATTTAAGAAAGGTAAAAAGTAATTACAGGCCAGTTGGTTGAGTTTCCAGTACTTTGCATGGGGCAGAACAGTCAAAACAGGATTAATTTAATAAAAACTTACAAGAAAACTTAGAAGAAAGCTCTGTAATTAAAGTCAATCAACTTGGCTTCAAGGAAAACAGACCCTGTGAAACTAAACTGATGCTACTTCTTGCTAAAATTACAAGCTCATTTGATGAAGGGAGGGTTGTTGATAGCACTGCAAGTCTAAGTCACTTGTCTTGGTTTGTAGAACATCAAGAAACCAAATGTTTTGAAGTCCACAGGGATTGTCCTCCATAATTGACAGTAAGTCTCCATACCTGGAGAACATTTTGTTCTGAAGACAAGTCTGAGTCTGCAGTCATATTAAACATATTAAAAAATTGATCAGTGTATCCAAAGTGTAACTGCAAATACAGAAATAATGAATGCAGGTCATACTTACAGGATGAGAGGGAGAGAGAGGACTCTATCCTCTGAAGCAGAGACTAAATATGAGACTGGGGGTCCTGATGGGCAATCAGCTCAACATGAAATCCCAACGCAAGGCTGTGGCCAAAAGGGCTAATTGGAGCCTCTACTGTAAAAACAAAAGAAAAGTAAAGGATGAGCAGGCAGATTTTAGTAACTCTCTATTTGGTTCTTCTTCATTTGATATTTGAATAATATATCAAATATAATATATCAAATATAATATATCAAAGCACCTGACAGTGCTTTGCACTCCTATTAAAAACCACCCACTCCTGTCTTGGGGTAGCACAAACCTGAATGCCCTTCCTGCTCATGGCATGCAGGAGGCCTCAAGGAGAAAGAGATTTGGGGGGCTGATGTGCCATTGAAGTAGTGATGACATTCGGCTGTCCACCTTGCAAGGAATGTGAAAGGCAGTGGACTCTGAATTTTCAGCATGTGGCTCCACATCAAAACTCAGTACAAGTTCCCTGATCCTGGGACACCAAGGAACAACCTTCAGGAGCTGGACAGGGGTTATTACAGCCCTGACTATGAGAACCTTTCCCCTCTTTTATCAGCAATTTACTTTATCTGCTGTCTGCTGCTTACATTCAAGCTCCAGGATTCCAAAGCCACAAGAGGGGACCTAAAAGAATTAGGCTGACAGAAGGAGTCCTCCCTACCTTGCAGATATTTCTACTCCCAGCCTGACCACAACTTAGGAACTGCCTGTCTTGTTGAGGAAAACAAGTTAGGGACTTTGAAGGGGATGAGAGGATGTGGGCGCTGCCCCAACAGGTACCTCCCAGGTCACGCAGGATATTCACATTTCTTCTTTCCCTTCACCCAGCTGAGGGAACTGGATGCTGCCAAGAAAGCTCCTGGCTCTGCATCCCAAGGCTGGATTCTGGCAGGTGGGCTGCTAAGGACTCTGTGCTCTCAATTTCCTTCATCCTGCAGTCTGCCAATATTTAAGTTTGGTGGGTCTTAAGGACACAGTACAAGCTCTTGTCCACACTGTCTGTCTTATCCCAGGCCGTTGGCCAGCAAGTATTAATCCTATCAATGTATAAGAGTGGCGAAGGGGACTGGGGACTGTTTGATCCGTGCCAGTTGCTGGCATCAGCTCGTTTTACACTTCCAGAATGAATTCACTTATGACTAAATGGTGCAATGTAAATTCTGCAAATAAAACAGATAAACTCAATTAGTTGAGCTCAGTGTTGGTTCGCATATGCCACTCCAGAGATTTAAAAGGCATTATTTCATACAAACATTTCATTATATTTAATTAATCATGATTCAACAGATAGTTTTCTTTTCAGCAGGTGGGAAAAAAATGTGTATTTGGCACTTTCAGTCACTTTCACTGTGTGATTCCTGCTAAAATACAGCACGGACCAGTGCAATCAAAAGCAGCAACCCATCAGAAGCAAAGTGACAGAAATACAAAAATGCAGAGTGATCAAAAGTGATGAGGCTTGTGAACATTTTAGAGAGGAAAAAAGTCTGTCCAATTGTTATTATTGTGTGTGTGCATATGTATATACATACATATATTACATATAAGCATTCATCCAAACACACCACCAAAATGTTTCTGCTATACTTGGCATTTCTATCAGCAGACCTTTACTCAGAAGTGTATAATTAGCAAACCTTTACCAAAAGAACAAAACTTTGATAAAAAGCTTATCAAGAGCAATGCCTCAGAGCTACTAATAGAAGATAAATCAGAATTTGATAAAGTACAGTTTGAACTGTGCATTTTTGTATTTTAACACCTTTTGTCCTCTTAAATAGATTTTTCTCCCCTATTTTCTGGCACGAGCCAGCTACATCCTGCAGCGTGAGGGGGCCCTGCTCAGCAGGTGTGCAGCTGTGGTTTCTGCTCCAACTAAAGGCTTTGCTTATGTCAAAAGATGCACCAGTTTTCACTCCTCCAGATATCATATAGGCTAGAATTGACAAATTTATTTCTAAGGATGAAACAATCACAGTTATCTTACTAAACATAAATATACAGAAACAGCAAAGAAACAAATTAATTTAAAATATGGATTTAAAAAATAAAGGAAAAAAAAAAAGCTTTTTGAAATATAAAGAAATGAGCCAGAAGTTAAGCTTGTCCTTTTACTCCAAACACACAGAAAAGGAATTAAGTAGGAGTATTTGCAATATTAACCGTCCGCCTTTGTAATTCACCCAGACCAGACTCAGAAATGCTATGGCAGTTAATGGAATGAACCCCAGAAGTGTCACTTTTGCAGATCTCAAGAGGCATCACTGACCTGCGGCTGGCTACAGTTTCTGCCCCAATTCCAGTTTAATGTATTCCAGTTTGACCCTGAAGCGACAGCGCCGCTGGAGAACATGCTAAGAAGCAAATGCAGGCAATTGCTTTGACATAATTCTTTCGGACGCAGGCAGATCAAATGTGCTGATGTAAACAGAGGCTAGAAAAGGGCTTTATCCAATCTCTGCTCCTCACTGAAGAAAACAATAGGAGAAAATAGACTGCAAACTAAAGCCTGGCCAAACAAACACATACCTCCCAGGAGTAAAACTAATATACGTTGTCCAAGAGAGCAAAAACTAAGACAAGCACTTCAACAATATCATTCGTATATTCGTATATTATTCGTATATTCGTATCTGATTTATAGCTTAGATTTACATATGTGTCATATATATAATTGGCTCTTTCTATATAACACACATGAAACATCTGCTCCATCTAGGACATTAATCTCAAATCTCAGGAAGAGCTTAACTCAGACCTTTATGGCTACAGTAAATTCCAAAGAGTTACTAGGACAGTACCCTCACCTTAAAGCAAACCCTGTCTTTCATTCTTCTAAAAAATTAGGAACTGTATAGATCAGTTTTCTATACAATGAAATGTGCCTGTCTGGCCACCATTTTAGAGACCTTGAGGCTACATGTTGTGAAGTCAACTCGGGAAACATCAAGGCAATTTTTATTTTCTTCTGCTTGGGGACTGCAAGAACAGAAACTGGGAATATTTTCCAAGGAAAAGGTGAATTCTGGTAGAAAAATAAATCAGGGAAGCCATGATGACTACCTTGAGAATAAAGCAGTAAACTAAAAATTTGCTTCTCTAACTGGTCACAGTTAGTTGCTCCTGAAATAACTTCTGTATAAAAGGAGAATAAAAGAAGGAGAAGAATAAAGGCACAGGTTTTCAGAAATCACGGGGACCATCCAAAGGCAGAAAATGGCTGGTCTGTCAACTTTGCCAGAGGAATGCAAACAAACAAATCCCAAAATGCAAATCCTGATTCCCTCCTCCCTCTTTTACCTCCTTTCCTAGAAAGGCCTTTTCTGTCCCGGCAGAATGTTCTCCCTTCAGCTCCCCACCCCTCCACGCAGACAGACTGTAGCGGTGTCATGCATAAGACATGCATAAGACGTCACCCCTAGAACTTCCCATTTCTCTGTACCTAGAGCGCTTCCAGGGAGAGAAAATGCTGTGAAGAAGCTTACTCTCATTTCCCTTTACTGCAACTGCTTGTATAGCTCATGCTACCACAATAAAAGTCTGTATCTGCTGCCTCACCACGACAGAGAGACAGAAGTTGCCATTTTCAGCATCTATAAGAAACAAGGCCTCTGAGAGATGTGTGATCATTTGTTAAGCTCCTGAAACTACCTAACCCAGAATATCAAACCACCCCTGCACAACACAGAAACAATTTTTTATCCTTCATCATCTCCCACCCTTACCTGACCTACCTGATCCAAAATATGGCCCCGAAGTGTGGTCCGTGCTTTGGTTGCTCATCAGACTAGTAGGGACTGCAAAGCTTTGGAACTGCTGCTCTAGAGATTTGGAGGACAAAGGCTGACTCAGGATAAGACTTAACATGTTAAGAAATCATTTGAATTTCTCAGTCTGTATTATTAAATCTTCAGGTATTTTTTTCTAACATCTTAGCATCTCCAGAGAGAGCTGTACCACCTTATAGTGTTCTAATCTATGTGACTACTAACATGGTATAGTGACAGTGCAGTTAGCACGGTGGGACTTAAGTGGAATGGAGTTGCTAATCAGAATTAGATAGATAAATAGAGCATGTGTAATGTAGGAATAAAGCAAGTGAAATAAAGAAGACAGGATATCTACTGCATTTTGGCTAGATAGGATGATAGAAATCAAACAGCAGGAACTGATGACCAAGAACTTCATCATTTCGGAGCGTATGAAAACGTGAGTCACTCTGCGCCTACAGCGGGCAGCGTCAAGCCCGCCTGAAGCTTTGCTTTGTGTAACTCACACAGGTTACCCAGCTAGCCCTGCTGGAAGAGGAAATGTGACTGACTGTGAAATCTCACTTCTTGGTTTTTGCAAAATTAGATTTTAATTTAGGAAGTCTGAGGTAACTTTTTAAAAGGTAACTTCCAAGGATTCTCTTATACTTCACCCATTTATCACTGGGATAGTCAATGCACATAAACGATAAATGACCACGTCTAACTGTCTCCTGTCTACAAGGTAAAAAGTTGGCAAGAGGCTCTGCACAGTTTCTGGGCCAAATACGCATCACGCAGAGTGATGAATTCCAGGAGCCTGAACAGCACTGGATTTGCAAGGGGAGAGATACATCCTGACTGTTTATTGGCAGAGTTCATGAAAAGGTATGGCAGAAGGATCAGGAAATGACAAAGTTTTGAACCTGACTGCATAGATGTAGAAACTATATCCAGAGTTCATTTGTTCTCCATCTTCTATGCTCTTTGAAACCATAGAAACCTCCCCACCACACCCTGTATTTCTGGAGAGCTGGCAGCACCAAGCCTTTTGTACTTAAGTGTTAGTGAGGTAGAGGTGTTCAAAATGTAAATGAAATCATGCATACTTAAAAAAAAAATGTTTATCTTGTGTATGATGTGAGTAGCAAACTCTTTTGGCTAGGCAATACTGTCCCTGAAATGCAGAAGATTTCTCTAGGGATATGCTGCAGCTTCTGCTTTTTGTTTGCATTCAAGCAAGCTAACATGAAGCACTTACAGCATTTGCAATGTAGGTTTTCTTGAGCGTGAAAAATGACGCTACACACTCCTTTTTGTATCTATTCTTCAAAACAGCTTTTCAGCTGCCCGGAGCATAAACGTAAGTGAAAGAGCACAGCCCAAACTTTCCCAGCCTCCCAGCACTATATTTTGAATGCCACTGCTTTGGTTTTCTTGCAAGTTCAGCAATGGTTTAATCGCGCCATCCTGGCTCTCCCCTTCCCCCCACAAGTGATACATATTAGTACATCTGTTTTTTCTGCAAAGTCTTTTTGCATTCTTTGCAGGGCACAGGAAGGATGTGGGCTCCTTTTCACATTCAAATGAGGCAAATTAGCCTTTGCCTGGTTCCTACAGTATAATGCTTATTTTACATTTAAGCGTGAGAAAAGAGGAGGAAATGAAAAGCAGTGCTCTAGGTGGGTTACATGTCTCATCTTGGAACAAACCTCACTTAGACTTCTTTCTCAAACTACTTTCCACAGGACAAAACTTCAGGATGAGGTTCAAAAGTTTAATCATGGAAATGATGGAATATTTTGCATAGAGAAACATCAGTCAATACAGCAAACATTGAAAAAAAAAGGCTGAAAATGCCGATGTGAACGAACAGGGTAACACAGGTGATTGAGGAGCTCAAGAGGGGAGTCACACACTGGTGGACATCACCCTTTCCAGTAAGAAAGAACTGGCTGGAGATGTGAAGGCCGGGGCAGTCTTGGCTGTAGTTGCCACGAGATGGTGGAGTTCAGGATCCTGTGAGGAGCTGAACAAGGGAAACAGCAGGATCACAACCTGGACTTAGGTCTGTTCAGGGACCTGCTCAAAAGAATCTCACAGGATACAAGCCCTGAGAGAAGAAGAGTGCAGGAGAGCTGAGTGATTTTCAAAGATCACCTTCTCCAAATTCAAGAGTTGCCCATCCTGACATGCAGGAAGTCAAGCAAAGGTGGCTGGAGGTGCACGTGCCTGGACTGGACATCCTCTGGTCCCTGTGCCCAGCTGCGCGGCAGAGGCCACGCTCCACTGCTCAGCCTTGAGAAAAGAAGGCTCAAGGGAGATCCAATCAATGTGTATAAACACCTGATGAGAGGCACTAGAGCAGAAGAAGCAAGAGCTCTCTGCGGTGCCCAGGGACAGCGACAGAGGCAATATACGAAAACTAATACACAGGAAAATCCATCTGAACACATGGAAACCCACTTTGTTGCATTATGGCTGCCACACAATGGAATAGGCTGCCCAGAGAACTGTGAGTCTCCATCCCTGGAGCTATTCAAAACCCATCTGGATACGGCTCTGGGCAGCCTGCTCTTGCTGACCCGCTTTGTGCAGGACCAGATGGTCCCCAAAGGTCCCTTCTAACCTAAGCAGTTTCGTGGCTCTGTCGTGTCACACTTACACCTGCTGTACTTGCTAACCTGCTCCTCTACCACCTTTCAAGAACTACAGGCAAACACAGCAATTCAGTTAACATAACAAAAACATGATACACACTTTGCAGGCTCATGGCCTGATTCAAATCCCTGCTACTTTAGAACTTCTGTTCAAACCCAAGGGGTAAAGCCAAGAGACTGAATGCAAGAAAAAGCAATTAACTGCTTGGTAAACTGAGGTTTACCACAAACCGTTAGTGCTAGGTGGAAATTCAGCATGCACTATCGATGCAGCACCAGCTCCTTGCACGTTTAATGCATACTGTACATGTGGTAATGTACACCGCATACAGGGACTCGGTAAGGAGCTGTCTGTGTGCTGTAAATTTGCACCCTGCTTTTCTGATGGTAACCTCTTGGTGCAAACAAGTCCTCAGTTCTGTTGAAAGTCCCATTCCAGCTTTCATAGGTTTTACAGAAGGAGCTGGAAGAGTTTTAGACACAGTTGCGAGTCCCACCCGAAGCCCTGTTGCTGTCGTCATCTAAGGCTCTGGGATGCAGCGATCTTGCAGCAGTTGGTGGGTTGAGTGCTTGGCCTCATTCCAACCCCCTTCTGTCTGCAAAGCTGGCCCTGGAAATAGATTACCTGCTTGCTCTTCTTGGTTGTTTCCCTTTTCTGTCCTTAGTCACCACAGGACAACTTCTTCTCCTGCCTGTGTGAGCAGAGCCTGCTTGCTGCTCTGGTTGGAATTTAGTTTTGTGGTCTGCAACAGGACCGCCAAGCTGTTCTGTGTATCAGACACTTTTTTCTTCTAGCTCTGTCTTTAAAATAGCAGTGTAAAGCTCCACCTTGCAGATCCAGAATAAAGATGATTCAATTTGGATTTAGATCCAGATTTCTCCCAAAGCTTGAGATCATAGCCTGTAATGTTCTGGCTGGGCTGAAGCTGTAGCAGCCATGAAGCCCTTAGGTTAGAGCCAGATGCCTTCAATGCTGATTAACTTTAAGTGATGTTTCAAAGAGGCATGTGAAGGGGCCTGAATTTCCAGATTAGGGAGCAATTCAGAACTCCTTGAAAATAATGTGAGTGACCATGTAGTTTACGCATCCAAGAAATAGTCAGTTTCTTCCTACTGAGGCTTTTACAGCATTTTTAATCTATGGTTTCCATTGTAGCCTGTTAAAATAACAGGATTGAAGATGTTTCAAGAGCTTTGAGGACTAAACAAGGAAGCTAATTTCTCACAAAATTTATTATTCCTGTCACGTGCCCTTTCTGAAGATGCTTGGAGGGTGTGGGAGAGGGAAGAGAGAACTAGTTATCAATCACCACTTGCCAAGAGTAGATTAAGCACTCAAGAATTACATATTCATGTCTACATTACTCAAGGGTGTTTCATTTATTCCTCCTGTTTTCTAACGCTTGGGCTCAGTCACAGCCCACATGCAGTGGACATTTACTGCTGCTCTGTGCATCACTGGCCTACCGCAAGAATAACTAGTAGGCAAATCATGATTAAAGTTCTTGGCAGTGCTGGAAAGCAGTAAATAATTTGGGATTTTTTTTTTTCCCTTTAATCATGAGATTTCATTTGGACTCCCTTTCCCAGACCTCAAAGCACAACTCAACTCACTTCTGGGAGCAGAACAGAGAACAAGACTGGGGTTGATATTTAGCTAATGTGATAAAAATCACATACAGATAACTGGAAAAGGAATTCAAAAGAGCTGTTGTGCCAAGAACTTGAGAGCAAAACCTGAAATTAACACCAACCCACACCTTCACATGCACTTGTTCGTAGACAGGGCTCTATTTTCTCCCTAGGTCTCTCTTTTCTATTGATTCTACCTGCAACGGAAAAGCCAAATGCCCCTGAATACGTCCTCACACCAGAGGCACGGTGCTCTGAAAGTACCACCAAGTATTTCAGTAACAAAAACACAAATGTCCCATTTTAAGTGGGGCCGCCTCATCTCCTCATGTTTCCCTTTCTTGAGGCTACAAAAACATCAAGCAAAAGGATTACAGTGATGGAACAGGAAAACCGGACAAGCCAAGGTTTGATGGATCTGGTGCAACCTAGGACACCACGTGGCAGCCAGGTGAGTCAAAGCAGCTGCGGTGGAAAGGGAGAGGGGGCAGCAGAAGCCTCGGCGAACACGAGCAGCTTGCACACTAAATGCAAGGGTGCCAGCTGGCAGCTACATGTTACTGGTTGCGTGTGGGCTGTGAATATAACAGGAGAGATGAGCCTTCAGGGGAGGAGCTGTCTGATAAATCATTAATGAATAAAAATATGAAGTAATCTGTCTGCCTATGAAGCTGGATCATCTAACGATGAGAGTGGAGGACTAGTGAGATATCAGCTTCCTATCTCACACGCTTGGCACAGCAGCTCCTTTCTCTGTGCTTAATACAAACCCCCTGTCTCTTTATATTGTCTTGTACGAAAGGCTACTTTCTTGAAATCAACAAGGCAAAAATGATATAAATGAAAGCATGGTAATGAATTTTACAGTGTCATTTGTAAAAAAACTGCATCCCTTGCTCCTCTTTTGTCACAGACCGCGTACAAAGGCAACACCCCTTCCTCACAGAGCTTTCACCAAAGCCCCGGCATTCTCAAAGTCATAACAAAAGCTAGCATGACCTTTCACTGGCACCAGTAACATTTAATTTTAAATCAATTACCCATATACGCAGTACTAATTATCTTTATTATTATTTTTAATACAAACTACTGATTGGAAAGGCAAGGGAAGATGTGTGTGTAGAGAGGGACACTGCTTTCTCTGTGCTCTCGGAAATGAGGAGGAAAAGCTCAAGAAATGACTTGGAAAGGTGCATTTGTGTTTATGACTATTGCTGCAGGGAGAGCAGACACACTGAGCCAGAAAATGATGAGGTTGTCAGGGGGAGGGTCAGGAGGTTTATTTTGCACTACTGCTTAGCAGGATGTTTCATGCAGCACTAAACCAATATTGAGCCCACGTGAAAAAGTAATCAGCAATCTTGTACAAAGCTCAGGTTTATTTGGAAAGATCCTCTTAAAGGTAATTCTGGATTTGCATGAAATTTCTAATTGTTCTCTCCTTCCTCTTTCATAAAACCCTGAGCGTTCAGGGATTAAAATATTTTTAAAATAAGTATCTAAAAAAAGAGATGGCACAAATTAGCAGGAATCCATCTAGTGTTGGAGCAATGCGACCAGAAACAGAAATGCTTTAGCATTCACTCTATTAAACTATGATTTTCCAGCGAAAAGGATGCCTTGATTGGAGTGGAATGGATAGAACAGAAACCATAAATAGAGGAACGAATACGTTCCCAATAGAACCTATGTATATGGAAACGTAACCAAGCATCTGAGCAGATCTGTGGAGTTTAACTGTGTCCTTATTTGCAGGACTGAAGTCCATTCTAATCATCCTGCCAACCTCGTGGAGCCACAAGGTTATTACCACTAACCAGAAGACCCGCTCAGGCAATTTTACAAGGAAATTGCCTGTACCTAACCTAATTGCTAAGAAGGAGCTGAAATTATGTTAGCCCTGGAATGAACAAGGAAGAAGCAGGAAGCTCCAAAAGGTTGGAGAAGTGTCACAAGACTGTTCCTGTAAATCACAGTGGCAAAGTTGAAGAATTGTTTTATGGACAGAGTCCAAACCATAATCAGACATATTACCTCATTACACTGAGAACAAGCCTAGTGCAGGTGAGATGACTTAAAGCAGAAAAAAAATAAGATTCCTCTCATACATAAGGCTTCTACTAGATACTGAATACATCTACATAGTAAGTGGGGTTTTAAATGATGTCATACACATTTAAATAAGCTGTAGCACCAGTCTGCTACTTGCAAGCCATATCTGACACTTTAAAAGCAAAAGACTAAACTAGACTGCATTAACAAATTCTATTTTTGAAACTATTTTTTAAATGTGAGGTGTGCAACATCTATAAAATTTAACAAATGGATTGTGATGACTCGGCTATTTTCAGATCCTTGCAGCAAAGCTACATGCAACATCAGCAGGAATTGCTTCTGTAAATTACTGAAACTTTAATTGGAGGCTGCCGAGCCATTCTGGGCTAGGGGCGTGCTGATTAACGCACTAATTGGACAGCAGCACCTGCTGAATAACCAAAGCAGCACATTTGGTGAGCCACTTACTACTTCACCTTTTGTCAAACTCCCCAAGAACAGATTTCTGTCAGCACTGTCACCAACAGTTATTTCAGCACACTGTGGGGACTGCCCTGATTTCAGCATCCTCACTGCCTGCTCTTTCCCTTGTGCACTCTGGGTTTGAAGGGAAAAAAAAAAAAAAAAAAAAGTCGCTCCCTTCACACTCCACTGACATAGATTAGCCTAGGACAGATGACCTGGATTCAGGCTGGTTAAATACAAGAAACGGAAAGAGATGAGCAGATAAAGCCAGCTCCAAAGGGATTTATCTCAGACTTTAAGAAATCTCCAGGACTTCAACAAACCCAGACTTACAGAGTGTTTGCTGCTCTCCTGTCCAACATCATTAGAGAACTGTCGCTCAAAGAGCAGATTTCTACCAACGTTGGCTTCCAACCTGAAGAAACTATAAGACTAATTCATCAGCTGTGCCTAGGGCATCCTCCTCCACCACTGAAAAGGAATGAGTTTTTTTTTTTTTCCTAAATGAGAAAGTTCCTGTTTGGGTGACAAGCAGAAGCTTCTCCAACCCAGAAGAGCCTAAAGCTACATCATAACACCGTAGAATTTATCCAGATATATGAGAGAGAAAAGAAAACATCATCAAGACATTGACTATGTTCATGGGCATTCTCTAAGAGAAGGTACATATTTGGTGGCAAGAGGGAATCATGACAGTTGCTGGTTACAGTGGAAGTGAAATAGCAGCGATAATCTGGCATAAACAGTCTCTACAGAACACCCACTTCTAAAGCTCCTGTTGAAGCAGGATGGTGGCCTGATATGGTGCTGGCCTCTCATAGCATTTATGAAGAGTTTTTTAGGGAAGAAATAAAAAGTCACAGATAAAATTATATAACTATACATTCAGCTGGGTAAAAATTTAATATGGTCATGGAAATCGCTGTGAATCTAGAAGTCCCCTGCAAGACACATGGCTTTCAAGGGTGATAATGAAAGATACACCTCAAAGAGAAAACAGTTTCCAAAGAATTTCCAACTTAACGGTGCTCTAACAGGGTTAACAGCTCTCTGTTTCCCCAGAACTTAAAACTTAGTTCTCACCTACATTCACCCAAATCACACATGGCTAAGCGCACGTGTAAAAGCAGTTGCAAGTTTGGCAGCCTAAACCGAATGGAAACAGGAGGTAGCAGAGGCTGTGTCGGTGCGAACCTTCCCGAGCACCCCCACCTGCGCAGAACCCGCAGCGCCCGCGCTTTGATCTCCTCCTGCAACTCAACTCCCTTTCTCAGAGCTCCGTCCAACGCCCTCCTTTTGAAACGTCTTCAGGGTGGGCTGTTTTCTAGCTTTTAGCAACACAGAGCCCTTTGGGGCACTGCTCTAAGGGATAGTACATGGAGAGCTCTGCAATCTTTTCCTGAGTATGAGCCCTGCAAAATTGTTCCAACCAAGTCGCGAGCTACGCGCAACACGCGCTCGTGTTGACAACAGTCAGTGGTGCATTCCACACACAGCAGCAGCCAAGTCTCTGCAGGCAGCTGCTTCTGGCTAAGAGCAGGATGGCACACGCGTGGGAAGCACATGCCATGCTCAGAGAGAAACAAGTCCTTGGGTATCAATGTGTGGTAACTCCGCGCTAAGTGGAGCTTGTGTCTTGGGTGTACTTCCCGTGGGCGAGCAAGGGGCTGCTACCAACAGCTCCTGGATTCAGCTCGTGATTTCGTCTTGACATCTAGCTTAGCAGCAATCTAATCCAAAAGAAGCCGACAACGACATACACTGTCATTTACAGCTGCGCATGCTGGTTCCCCAACAGTACTGGATTACATGGAGGAGAGCTGGTGGGTAGCCTATAATTAAGCCTCCCTATATAATTACAACCAGTTAGAGGGCAAAATTCAAGCACAAAACTTTTAAAAAAGCAAATGTGACGATGTGTCTCCTATAAAGGTATTTAGCAGATACCAAAATGATCATAGAGGATTTCTTTAAAAAAAAACCTGTGGATGCTACATAGTCCTCCCAGGCAAAAGTCTGTCATTTCATTCACATCCATATTGGTTCCTCTTTGTCTTGACCTGAGGACAATGAGAAGCCTACCATATTTATCAGCAGCAGGCCTCCTAGTTGTCTACATATACATTAGGGGATAACCTGCTTTATTGATACAGCAGAACTTCAAGTATTGGATCTTTTCTCAGCCTCTATGTGAGGCACAAAGATGCACAATTGCCTAAGTATTTTTCATCAAATTATACAAATGTGAAGAAATGAGGGGGGAAATGGATTATGTTTGATAGTAAAGCGTATTCAGGGAGTGACTTATGCTGTAACATTGCAGAACTAGCTGAGAGGAACAAACGTAGAAGCCAGGCACAACCATCAACTATTGTGGCAAACTAAGGATTTGCCAATACTGCCAACTCATTCCAAATAGAGCTAACCAGGAACGAGCCACACCTGTTGGTGCAACTGCTACGTTAGAGCACATTGGTTTAAGTTCTCCCCTGAAAAAAGTCAAACTTTCAACCTCTGTAGAAGCAAAATCAGACAAGATATAACCTGAACTGATGGTCCCAAAGTTTGCAGTGCAAGTTTCTTTCCACATGGAATCTTCTTTCCAACTAGCATCTCAACCACATGAGTCAGCTGCCTTGCTAGCCAGGGAACAAATCACTAGCATTTCAGATCACATCCAAGCTTGATGCATGTTTTTAACTAGCAATTTTGCAAAAAAACCTGAATAGTCTCATGTCACTTATATTTTCACCCCTCTAGCCACTTACTTCAGTTATCACTGTTTTTACAGAGGTAAAGTGCAAGAAGTTAAAAACACAGTTCGATAAAAAAAAAAAGATAGTATAACAATGTGGCCTGAAAAGTTTCTATACGATTGAAAAGGACTCTGAACACTTAAAACAGTATTTAAAGCCCCAGCTGACTGAACTAGTGAGCTTTATATTTCTCACTGCTGCTGTCGCACGGTATGAGGAAAGTCGTGCATAATCTTCAAGGGTTTTTAAGCTTTTGCTGAAGGGAAATTTGCAGACCAGACTTCTCATAAAATTAGATGGTCTGTGCATGAATGACATTTACACAGTTGAATCTTGTATTTTTTTTTCCCCTAAAAACAACAGAAGCAATGAGACTTATGATATTAGATGTATTCTTAGAGATGGGCAGAGCCCAAGTATAAAGGTCGCAAGGAGAAAGCACCACTTACGAAAAGGCTGCATAAACCTCTGCCAGCTCTGAGGCTTTCGCGGTGCTACACGCGGCAGAAACACAAAAGCTGTTACAAAGGCACCTCCCTTCGAGCTCATGGGAGGTTTTCCAAAAAGCCTCATCAATGATTTCCCTGATAACATGTCCTGGAAGGAGTTGAGTGTCCTGGACCAAGACGCCCTGGAGCTCACACAGGGGCGCTCCCCACGGGCCTTTCCGCCCCAGGGCACGACAGAGAGTGACCCACGGAACAGGAATCTCCGCTGGCTCCAAGCGCTGGTCCTCGAGATCCACCCATCTTTATTTTCATGTTTAGATGGCTATTACGATCCTGCACTGCAGGCACTCTGAAAACACTCACTAATGCATAATCTTCACACCGTCTTTTTTAGTTTCTGCTCTTGATTTTTCTGGATTGCTTCCCAGGCTTTCTTTTATCTTCGAGCTTAGCAAACTGGTTAATATAAATAACTCTATGTCCAAAAATACTCAGCCTTACTAATCTGCAATGAGATCTCGCCTCTTCCTCATGCTCCTTTCTGAAAGCAGCTTCATTATGTTCATGCCAGATGAACATTTAACCAAGAGGGAGACGTAATGAGAGATGAAGCACTAGAGCTTATGCTTATGCTCTGAGGTGGAAACACATACTCGTGTCCAGAGATCCACGCCAAACCCTAACTGAGGAGATAACTTGCTTATGTGCAAAGTATTTAGCTACCCAAATAAAGTTGCCTGGAGAAGTGTCCTAAACAAATCCATAATCAAAGTAAATCCTCTCAATACTGCAACATTCTACACTATATACTAATACTGCAACATTCTACACTATATACTAATGCATTCTGTCTTTATTTAGTTGGTGCCATTTGGGGCACTAAGATCTGAAGTGATTTTAGTTTTAAAATCTATTAAATCCATGAAGTATTGATGAGGTAGAATCAATGAGGACAGAATTACATTAACTCTCCCCACCTGTATTTCATAAGCAGATTTCTCTAGGGTTATATCAATGCCTTGGTTGTACTATAAAAAACATAGTGCACATCAGAAAGAGAAATTTACACTTGTCCACAATCCAATATACCTGAGTATGTGTTTATTGCTAAACACATATGCAATTTAGTAACAGTCTTTTCCACAGAAGCTGCCTTATCCAGTAGGCAGAAGAAGAGCCAGGGCAGATGTTCTCTGCTGCTTTCAATCTTGGATATGATCCATGTGTTATACACAGCACACCATGCAAATCAGTCCCTAGCTGAAGGGTGCTGCCTTTCTCTGAAGGCTTCTTCAGGGTCTTTCTCACTTAGCTAGGGGCTGCTAGTACTACCTACTAAGACCCTGCTGGTGCCTGATTATAAACTTGGCACAAACAGCTCAAGCTTGGCAATATTCTGCATGCTGGATGCTTGCTGCAAGATTTTTTCCTTTCTTTTTTGCAGTTTAGGTATGACTTCAGCCAAAATTTCTCAAGCCAATTCTGAAAAAAGGCATGGGAAATTGGAGTGATTTACCCATGGTAACAAGTTCTAGTGAGCCTTCAGACACTTTGAGAGGTCTAGTGACTTAGACCGGGAACTTGTAAGGCAATAAGGCATAATCTTGGTATTATTTGTTTGTATTTGTATTTTCCACCTCTGCAGAAAACTCCACCCAAACAGGACTAAGTTACTCATCTGTGAAAGAAATGCATCTCAATTTGCATCGCCTCACTTAAGGAGATGCCACTTGCGGGCAATTAAGTTCCCTGAAGATTTCTCCTGCAATACCACAGAAACCCCAGGCCCAAACAAGATGGACCTACCTGGGGCAAGCTGCTCTTACACTTGAATATTAAATGACCAAACATGGATGTGAAACAAAGTGCAAGTTGGCTGGTGTGCGCACAGGAAAGAGCAAAGGTGACACTTCCTAAAGCGCACATTTGAATTTGCAAATGTAACGCTCTCCTTCCAACCTATAATTTGGAGGGCTTGTTACCTAGATTAAAAGACCAAATTATCACTTGCAAAAATCTATTATGATGCTTCCAGATGCTGTAGCATCATGATCCCTTGCAAAGATCCATGCCACTGAGCCAGCTAAGGAAGTTGAGAGGTATGACAACATTTTCAGTTGAGCAATTTGGACAACCTTGACTTCATCCAAAAATAAAGCTAAACTAAATGCATTACCAGCAAGGCATAAGAAAACTTTTGGGAAAGCATACAGACCAGACTGACACACAAAGCTTCTCTGCTGCAGGAGTCGGGAACGTGACCTCCACGTGCAGGGTACCTGGTTTGACAAACCCAACACAAGTCTAACAGTGCTCCACGTCTGTTAAGACTGCAGATTAAATCCAACCCTTCAAGGACTGGAGATACATAATTCTGGGCCAGGGACAAGCTGCATTCCTTAGAAATCACACTGACTTTATGATTCCTTAGAAATCATACTAATGTTTACCACCAATTGGCACCGATAGCCAGACCTTTCATGCACAGTGGACTGTAAAAAAAGAAACAGTCTAAAAATGAAGGAATTACAAGCATAGTATAGCAAATCTCAGTAAAGTCCAGGACGTTTTAAAACTCCCAAGAAATTCCAACCACTTCCTTCCTAAAAATGCATGATAATTTTCAGCCCATAGGAAGAAGATAAGGAAGCTGGACCACACAAGCACATGATGAGGTGCACCAGTGCCTGAATTAATGACTCTGGAAGTCTAAAAGTTCTTAGAAATAAGACCAAAATGTACCAGGTCTGCCAATAACAACAGAGAACAAGCAGCTAATGATTCCAGCAAAGCCTCTTGTGGACACAGTAGAATACAGGTAACAACGCAAATGTTCTGGAGGGTTATTTTTGCAGTAAGAGTTTAAATAGTAAATACTCCAAACTCTTTGTAAGAAATACATAGTTGTTCTGTAACACTTTAGGTCAGAAACCTGACAAGTGCAGAGAATCACCAGGGGAAATTCAGTAGCACTTTTGGTAGATGTCAAGTATCTAAATAAATATATTACACAAATCCAACACCCAGAAATGCATAGGACACTACTGTCTTCCTAATGCCAACTAAACAAACTTAATGAAAATTTGTTTGTATATGATTTTTAAAAAATGAATTTAAAAAGGCACTAATTGCTAGATTATTATTCATTTAAAACAGTGTAATCCTTAATAGGATTACACTTACTGTCCTTAATGGGAAAAAATAAAAACAAAACAAAATACCAGATGTGTGTTTCTGCTAAGATATTTGTTTTACTTGATACGGTGACCAACTAAAACTGCTGCCACCATTAAGATATGCAGTTACTTCTCATCTATAACTCTGTGTTCAGAGAGAAGCACCACATCTCCAGTTTCAGCTGAAACATCAAAAAGCCTCCCCGTCATATCCCATATTCAGGGGACTTCCAGCCCCAAAGGATAAGTTCAGCTAAGTGGCCTGTGTCTTAGCTCAAGTTAATTCCCAGATTTATTGGTGGGGTAAATATATAGGAAAAAGGTGCAAAAATATGCAGTAGCAGAACAGATGATGTGGCAACCCCTCCATTCACTTCGATGCTTTATCTTTCCCTGACCTCAATGGCTAAAATCAACTATGGGATCTAGAAGAGCCGGATGAGCGAGTGCGAAGCGCCACAGCATGCAACACAGGTTGTGCTCGGAAACACAGCAATCCCCTAGGAAAGGCCAGAGCCAAGGGGAGTTTGGGCTGGCTGAAGAATGGTCTACTGTCAGGGACAGGACAGGACAGCAAAAACCACATCACTCCAACGTTTCCTTCCCTTCCTTGGCTGTGTTTCTTGAGAGTGTTTGTGGTAGGATATTTTTATGGGAAGAAATGGTCATTCCACAAGTGCCTGCAGAACTCTGTGCTCAGTGCAGCACAGGTCAAGCCTCTAAGTGGCAAGCAAACATTGATTCTGACAGGCAGGAGGCTGCTTTGCTGAAATCTCATCAAAAGAGGTCTCTCATCACACGGCTCACAAGGACACGATCAGCTTAGCCGAGTAACTTCTAAATTCAGCTAAGACCTCCCAGCATTTAAATGTACTTCTCTAATCAGCTCCTAAATCCATAATGATTTTTTTGATCTGGCGGGTGCATGGCCTCTTCTAGGACTTTCATACAAGATGAATAACCCCTGAGCCTCTAAGCTCAGCTGCTGTGTCAATATAAATTCAAAACATTCTCTTGATGGCCAGTCCTTCTGAGATTCAGTAGGTTAGGGCAAGAGATTGGGCAAAGCTTATTTCCTTCCTTATATTTTGCAATTATTTTTAAACTCTGTGGACTAAATTCGGAGTGCCATAGGCAAGCCTACAGCAAGGAGGAAGATGTTACAGAGATCTTAGGGATGAGACCCTTAAGGTCCTGAATATCTGCCTCAAAAATAAGACTTTGCAAACATTTTGAAGGGGGATGACGGGAAGGCACAGCTGTGCAATCAAGGGAAAGAAATGTAGAAGTACATGGCTCTGGGAAAACAATATCAAATTCTGGAGTAAAATTCCCAAGCACAGCGTGGAATAAACTCATCTCCAGACTCTCTTGGAAGTAATTCCAGTATGTCTGCAAACCAAGGGTGAGAACTTTCTCTTTTTATTCTCTTATATCTCTGAGCAGTTCAGCAAAATGCGTAGCTTCCAGGACTACCAACATGTAGAGCTTACCAGCTAGTGCTTTGAGATTCAGCCACTTGGTAGCCAAACTCCTGAACTCTGAACATAAACTGAAGTTTGAGAAACACTGCCCAAGCAGAACTTCTGTGAACCAGAATGTGCTTTTTTTTTTTCCCCATTAAATTTACCAGATCTGTGTGACACCCTGTTTCCTCTTATCCACAAGCAGCAGCCTCCCTGATTTGAGGGTCTTCCTCAAGACACTCCCCTCTCAAGTAGAGGCAAAGTCCACAAATATCAGTAAACACTCGTTCCTGTTTAGTTGTTCTGAAGATGGTGAAACACATCACGTGGCTCTGAGGAAGTCACAGCAAGACATGGCAACCCCTCCTTGGCTTTTACACCTGACCACAAACACCCCAGGACTGTAACTCGCCTTTTGCAGGTTCAACAGCAGCCTGCTCTGCTAGGATAGAGAGGCAATGACAACACTCTAAGTATGGCCAAGCATTAGAACGAGTGCTCAGAGAGGCTATCACCCTTGGCATCCAGTCGGAATTTGAAAAAGAAGGCCCTGAGCAGCCTAATCTAATTGGATCTGTTTTGAAAGAGGGTGTGAATAAAATGACCTGTAATAATCACTTCCAACCAAAATTATTCTACGATTCAAAGTAAAGTATTTCTTCTGTTTCTTTCCTCTTGCTGCTCTTGAAAAATGCTATTTTACTAACTATGGACCACAGAATGGTCTCAGCTGATGTATCTTTTAAGAGAAATTTAAACAGAACAATTTGAACAAGGTCTGCTGAAAAACCTTCTTTCCCTGGTACTATGAGGTTACTGAATTACGACTCTGCTCTTTTACCTGCTGGCACCAGAACTCTGTCGCAGGACACACTAAAATCAGCCAATCTGTAAGGACATGGGAGGACTTCCATTATCAAAGTAGAGTTGCTATCACCAGAAAAAAAATAGTTTTGGATCCTAACCCCCTCTAGCTATAACAGATGTCAGCACAAAACCTCACTGACTAATGAGTTTGTGCTGCTGTTCTGGGATTCATCTTTGGGCCTACAGTTAAAATCTAGTTGTGTGTTCCACAGTACAAGATATAGGTGAAAATTCAAAGCACACACAAATGTTTTAAAAGCCAAACTGCAGTGAGAAAATTGAACAAAAATAAGCTGCAGTAGGGTTTACCTAGGTACAGCTGTACAGGCTTTTTCATGCATTTGGCCAACTCCTTGGTAAAATTCTGATCTCATTTATCTTTTCTTATCTTTACGACTATTCATTCTGCAGAGGCTAAGCAATCTACTTTTAAACGCTAGCAAATCCAGATCTTTCCATATGAAGCAAGATTTTTTTTTAATGGCAGAAAAGAGCAAGTGTTCTCTTGAACAGAACCAGCCTTTGATTTTCAGATTTCTTCTTCTCCCCTATCCTACTCCGAAGCCTTCTGCATGTGAAAAATAAGCTACTTTCATCTGCAATCTACACATTCCAGCAGAAAAGCTATCTATCTATCTATCTTTCCATCCATCCATCCATCCATCCATCCATCCATCCATCCATCCATCCATCCATCCATCCATCTCTGGCCCAATATCCTGCTCAAGTATTGCAAAGGAAAGAAAGCACACAGTCTTCTGCTAGCAGGTTTTTTTTTACCTCAAGGGTGATGGTGACAGATTGGTGATACCAGCACGCTGTAAGCATTAAGAGCTTCCTAGAAATAAAAGGAATTGAAGAGCCACAAACTACTCCAGCTCTGCTTTTTTGCAAGGCCTCATGCTGAGCTAAAACTGGAAGGCCTTGGGGAAAAAAAAAGATAAAACTAGGAGGAGTTTTCTAAGAAGTTCTTCCTTCTAGCTGAGACATTCCAGTAATTATCTGTCATTCCTCCCTGCTCTCTTCTCCTCACAGCAGCACAACTCAGCAGCCCAGATATATCGGCCCAAACAAGCCAGGTTTCTCCTAAGGACCAGAGGTTTGTAGGAAGCTGCTGCCTCTAGAAGTGCACGCAGAACAACCCCCGTCTGCTGGCGGGAGGCAAGTGCCCTAGACCCACAGTTGAGGGATGGATGGCAAGATTTGAGGGTTCGAATTGTCCCACTCTGGGATGCATGAGCTTTCTCCACACAAATTTTGCTCCTTTTATTTTTCTCTCTATCAGTAGTATGCTTTTTTGTTTGCTTTGTTTCCATTTTGCATCTCTGCAATTCTTCCACTACAGGTGTTTTTGCTCAGCTGCTTTTCTGTACAATATAGCAGTCACAGACACAATGAGCAGATGCCACTGGAGTAAATGAAACTACATTCCTAGCCTTGAGGCCCAGCATGCTGTTTTCTGTCAATGCTTCCCATCCTGTTAGCCTCCATAGCAAAGGAAGAATAATATATATACAATCAGCTACGTCCCTGTGAACAGTATTCCCCATTAGCTAAATAAAATTCCAACTGAAAAAGCTAAAGCAATCTCCCTCTGAAACTGTCATTGAAGAACAAAATTAACCTAGACAGCACCACTTACCAGAATTTTCCCTCCAAACAGAGTAAGTTTACATTCACCACATTTCCTCAAAAACAGCTCAAGAACAGGCCTTGTAAAAAAAATGGAGAAAAAGAAATATTTAGTGTCTAGGACATCACAAATTAATAACACTTCTCACTCTGCCAGTATGTATCACCAATGTTCCACTCTTTTTACTGTTTTAGGGAATGAGGAAATTGTATTTGATCCTTTTCACTAATTACTAAAATCCACCAACATTATGCAAAATTCCTGAACAATCCCAGGATTCCTTCAGGCTGCTCAGACCCATCACTGCCACCCACACGAGAGCTACTCAGAGGGCATCATCACAAGGTCAGCACGAAACAAGCAGTAGCGATAACGCGAGCGTGCCAATCATTTTCGATCCAGCCCTGAAAAACTGGTCAACCCAATATCACCTAGTGATTTCGCTTTGCTGTTTTAATATGATCACGCATGTGATGTTCTGAACAGCCTCCTTGTTTGAAAATTACAAATTAAAGAAACATAAATAAATAAAGGAGAGAGTTTTTGTACCACATTACACTTTTAGCATATATTAATTGTCCCCTCCACTGTCCAGAAATACACAGAGGTAAAGCAGCTAAGTAGCAGCAATATCCAACCTGACGCACATTAGGGCCAGTCTGGACAATATGGAGAGCAGAAGTGACAAACGCCATCATTTTGCCAGCATTGACTAAATGTCAGATGACAGCGCCTCCTTATTTTAACTCAAGGCAAAATTTAGGAGAAAATAATAAAAAACCCCAAAATATTCATGGAGTACAGACTAACAACAATGTTACAGCATTTCTGTTTTAAAATCCTGGAAGAAGGAGGGGCTGTGATTTTGCTGCTCTTCAGGCCTGAGAACACAAAGAACAAGGGAAGCAATATGGGAAGGAAATGCTTTTCAGCATCCTTGTGTCCCAACTAGCTAAGTTGGGCAGAATTGTAACTGCTGTAGAACAGAAAACATCACCTGTCCTGCCCACTCCCTGGGTATCCAGCTGAATTTTCCACAGAATGAATGCTGAATGCCTCACTTTACACCAATACCCAGATGACTGAGCAGTCTGCATTGCTCATATAGACAGTGTCTCAGTGACGGAGCAGTGGGTTTTTGCACTGGTACCTTTCCCAAAGGATGCTCTTACACAAAAGGAAAGAGTAGACTTCTAGATCAAATTATTTTCTGTGGTCATGGCTACATGAAAAGTAGCTGTGAAAATAAAATTTACATTATGGAAGAGGCAAATAAGCCCTCTTCATGTTGTAGCAAGTGGATTATATTGTTCTAAACAGGAATTAAAAAGTAGACTTGCAGTTTTGTATGGTTAAAACTGATCGTTTTGGGTGGAAAGTTTGGGGTAATGAGGGAAAGGAAAAGAACTATTGGAAAACATTACAGGAAGAGATTTTTTTAAATCACAAAACTACAAAACAAAATGTCTTCTTCCCTGCTTGCTTTCTTGTTTTAGTAATTGAGAAAACAAAACAAAAGAAAACCCAAATATATTAAGGGAGGAAAAAAAAAGAAGAAAAAAAATACTCCCTCAATCCTTTCTCCTGCAACATCCATTGCACAGCCTGGCAGAATCTGTGAAAACACTGAAAAAATATGGGGCTTGAACTGCTTTGCTAAGGCTTGGGGAAGGTGGTTATTATTCTAGTCCCATCCATTTCCCTCCCTGGCTTCTAGGCATTTGGCCTGGAAAGCAAAACCAAGTCATGAAAATCTACTTCTGCCTCCCAGCTACTGGGATAACATCTGCACACAGACAAGTGCGAAGCCAGCTTCAAAACAGCTCTCAGCCCCACATTAGCTCATTATTTTCTTTTACACCAAAAGATGAGTTTAATAACTCCCTCCGAGGAGTGACAAATGAGGGAAACCCTGCGATGCCACTGATCCCATGAAGGTGCCAAACACTGGCACTGGTGCCACAAGGGGCAGAGGCACTGCTGTCCCCACAGGTGCCCACCCTTGGGTCTTGTCTCACACAGCGATGCTGCAAAGCCCCCTGGATTCAAACTAAACCTGTCTGCCTTTACCTGGATGCATTCCCCAATCTTGCCACCCGTTTGATTTATTACAATAATTACAAAAGCAACCAAAATTGGCTCAGCTCAAAGCTCCTCTTCATTTATTTTATGGCCTCCTCTGCCGTGCTTCCAAAGCCAGCAAAGCCTTCTGAAGAGCGATGGGAATTGGACTAGATGATGTCTAGAGGTCCCTTCCAACCCTAAAGATGCTGTGATTCTGTGATTCTGCAGTTGGTGAAACGCGGCAGGCCAAAGGTGTAACCACACATGGCACCTGCACCTCCCGCTTCACTGTGTTTCCCGCTTCACAAGGCAACCTCTGCTTCATCTGCATCAGTTTCCCCGCAGTTTTTATTTTCAGTTTGCACCAGGATGAAAATCAAGTCTATTCCTGCTACTCTAGAAGAGAAGTTACTCACAACAGACCCACCGAATACTTTTCTCTTCAGGCCTACAACCAAAATCCATTAACACTTGCTGACCTCAGGGATCTTTGGATCAAATCAGCGGTGAGCAAACTTAGACAAAAACCCACAAAAACTTACTTTTATTAAAACAAAAAATGCTGAAGGACAATTAACCCATCATTTGAAAAGGAAAACAACATGATTTCGAAGATAAAAAAAAATTACACAGTGGATTTCCCTGATGTATGTGGAGTTTGCACGTGAGGTTGGCCCAGCTGAAGGAAGCGGCTGCCTGAAGTTGCAAGCGATCTTTAACGTTTTCCAAATGGGCCTTAGAAGCTGTCATTCAATTTACCATGTGCTCAAACACACAGAAAAAAAACTCTGCGTAATGATGAACTGCAGTGGGTTTTCATTAGCAACGTGCTTCTGTTGCTGTCTTGCCTGAATTAGGACTATGTGTCCTTGAGCTGCTCTTTTACTTTACTAAGTAAAGTAGTACTAAGTTTTACTTTACTAAGTTTACCTTACTAAGAAAGTATTGAATAGTCTGTAGAGCAATAGCTTTCTTTTTTTATTATGTTTTAAACATAATTTGTGCTTGGTATTCAACATACCCAGTTAAGTGATCTCTTTGGACCATGAATGAGCCTGGAAAGTATTTTTCAGTGGTGAATTACTGTGACCCTACGGCAAGAAAGTTTTGAGTCGCTCTTCTCAGACGCACTGAGGACTGTGCTATCCTAGCAGATGCTATCACAGCCTTGTTCAGTACAGACACTTGCATATTCAGTTCTTTCTAGCACTGCATTTTCCCCATATTCCCCCCCTCCTCCTTAAGGTTTCTAATCCTATTAAAAATCTTGGAAAAAAAAAACCTAAAAAACCCCCCCCTTCTAAAAGTCATGTCAAACAGGAGACAAAAAAGCCCACCCGCACAATGAGTTTATGTGGCCACTTTACAAAGGAACTGCTCATCTTAAACTTAGCTTAGATAAAGCCACTCTTTGCCGTGCAATGCCAGCTTATACAGAAGGACCCCTTATCCTGTGACCATCTGAAAGCTCCCCAACACTGAAACCTTTAAAGCAAAGGAAGCTTATGGGCTTGCTCTTCCACAGGGAGACAGAAGGCTCCCTGTTACCCTGAAACCGTCTCGTGGTAAGTGCGAGTTCCAGAGAGCAGACGTGCAACAGGAACAAAGGCCAGCTTCAAGAAGACCCCTCATAGACATTATAATGCTGTTCCTCCCCCAAAAATCAGTAAAACTTGGAAAGTGGATCAGCGGCTACAAAGCAGGACCAACATCACCATTGTGGGGGGACACTCATCAGATCTCTGAAACAGTTATTTGAACGTTTTGTGCAGCTGCAAGATGTAAAGAGGGTAAACTAAATCCTTCTCCTGAAAAGAGTCCCAAAGAAAATTAGTAACTTCCCCCCAAAAAATACCATCTCCAGCATCATACTTGTGGACGCCCTAAAACACATCTTTCAAGCTGCTGCCCTTTCTGCCTGGAAAAGTGGGAACTTAGACGCAAAGTCACCATTGCAATGGTAGCAAGTATACAGAAGCAGGATATAAGAGGGAAGAAAAAAAAAAACCACTTCGGAAAATATACAAAAAAAAAAGTCGAGCATCCAGACCTGACTGTTCTCTCCCAAGCCTACTGTACGGCTTTCCTCTCCCTGGCTTGCCTCACTCCCACAGCCAGGTGCTGATCATTCAGATTGTCAGCTCAATACCAATGATACAGGTATCTTTTCCTCTCAACTTTCAGGCAGGGCAAACCTAACTGATTTTTTCTTATGTTCAGCTGCTGTTCTAGGCATTGATTTGCTCTGCAGTCCTGGGAGATCACAGGGAAAGCAGAAAGCAGCTGGGAAGTGGGAGCCACCTGAGCCCTGCAGCTGGAAAATTGTGGATGCAGGGGGAGTGTGCAAAGGTTTGGAAACAGGTCATAAAGACAGATGAAACATCAGAGGATGCAAGAGGGGTAAGAAACACATAGTGAAAAAGGTAGTAATTAGCTGAGTAAATGGAACAGAGAAGGAAAGAGCAGACAGAGAGGCAGTGGAAACCTAGACAAGAGCTGCACTCGGAGTCTATCCCTAAATTCTGAAACCTGTCTGAGAACGATCCGTTATCTTTGGCACCCCTTTCAACCCACGGTCCCTGAAAGGGGACCATGTACTTTGGTGCCTCTTGCGCAGAACCCCAGCCTGCACAGAGCGCGGTTTAGCTGCACCGCTGGCCTCGCGGCCTCCCGCCGGCATCACAAGGACGAGGCTGAAGGCAAGAGCAGCAACTGCCAACCAGGCGCGCCTTTACACCGTGGACAAGGAGCACGTGACTGCGGCAAGGCACTTCAGTTCTCACAACAAGCAGTTTCATGATTTGGGGGATCATTATCTACAGAAAAACAAGAAGTGCCAGGCAGTGCTTATTTATTTATTTATTCCTTTTAATAAGTGAATGGAGCCCATAGTCCTAAAAACAGCAGCAGCGGCTCTAAGCTCCTTAGCTGGATGCTGCTGGTTGCTGCTGGGGCTCATGGAGTCACCAGCGTCCTGGCAGCCACCAAAGCACAAGCAGCACCTGATGGGAGCGCTGCCGCCTCCTGCAGATCCTCCCTTGCCCAGTGTGCCTGGGAATAGTTGGTAGGACCAGGAATAAGTGCCCGAAAAATAAAAATGAGCCATGAAATTTGAGAACATTTTTTATGGAACTCATACAAAAAAAAAAAAAAATTTTTTTTTCTTCTGAAGATCTACAATCCTAAATGCACCTTTAGAAGAAAACTGACTAAACATGAAAACTAAACACTAAACTGAAACACAGAAAGAGTAAATAAAGACTACCTAGAAGTGCAAATACTTTGCAATCTAAATAAAGTTTTTTATACCACTGACCAGATAACTGCAGGATATATCAGGGTTTTCCTCTCCTCCCTTAACAATATTACTTACGTTTTAAACATTTTTTGCTCTTTAATTAGTGGGCAAAGTTTTAATTAAAGACACTATAATGCTAACGTGTACTGAATGTACATGTACAAAGTATATATGGAATACACAAGCTAATGATTGCATTACTATAGGCCCATAATTTCAGCCATTCCCACTGTGCAAGGAATCATACAAAAATACATATATAGGAAGAAAAAGTCTCATTTTGGCCAACTTGGAACAGAGTAACTGGGAACCAAATCTATGGCCCTGCAGGTCCCCATCCAGTCACCCATTACTATGGCTTCCTGTGCTACATCCTTTTCCATGGAGGGGAAAAAAAAAAGAAAGGTTGCACAGATGTTTTTTCTAACTCCTGTAATTGAAAAAATACCTGAAAGTGAAACGGAAGAGGCATGGCAGGTTCTGCAGAGCTGCCCCTGCACCCTGCGGCCGGGCTGGGGAAACCAAAGGGGATGACGTTCTTTTGCAGCAGCTAAGCCACCTACACAGCATCACATTTCCTCATGGGAAAGCAAATATTGCAAAGACGCTAAAAATTTGCAAGAGTGAGCTATTTGTAATTGTGTCTCCATAGGAAAAAAAAAACCACAAAGCAAAAAAGTAAACAGTAAGAAGTAAGGAATATAGCAACACGATGAGGACACAAAATACTGCATTGTAAAATAATCATGAACTACAAAAAGTTGACACTAAACTGTTTTCTTTTAGCCATGTTCACTTTACCCTTTGAGGCTGTAGGAATGGGGAAAGGAGTTAGTGGCCTTACAGTGGTGGAGCTCAGCGAAACCAACTGCACATGATTAAAGAAAACAAGTTCTTCTCCTCCTACAAAGGAAATACGGTTTTTATTACCAGGCTGCAGTATTAGCTTGTTGCTCTTTTAAGTATTGCTCTAGAGAACATTTTTGTCTAATGTGTTTTTATCTCTTTCTGAACGTTTCAAAGAAAGCAAGTACCACCAATAGAAGATTAGGAAAAAATGTTACATTCTGGTTTATTTTTTATAATAAGACAAGTTGGGTAAAGCAAATATATGAGATGCTTTATACTTGTTTGTCACAGAGCAAAAAGCAGGGTGGAGAAGGATAATGGCTTTAATTAAGCAAAGCAATATTGTGAAAAGCTACAAAAAGTCACGGGTAGGCTGAGGGTGGGGAAAAGCAAGGAAAGACTGCAGCCTCCCATGCGACTTCACTGACTATTTGTTTACTTATTAAAATAAGATTTCAAGTTTATGAGTTCCATATCCAGGAAAGAACAAAAGACCAAAAAAAAGGGGGCACTGTATTTTGACAGTTTGCTTTCTCAAAAAACAAAACAAAACAACAACCCCAAAACTGCTGTCTAGTGGTTTCCAAAAAAGACTCTCACATAAAGAAAAACAGGAAATTAAATTCTCAGGACAACACACTCGTAGTACAAATGAAAAGATTCTGCAGTGACATAATGCTTCAGTCCAGAGTTCTTTATTCCTGCAGGATGCCATGAGATATATCAGGTCTCTCCTTTAAAAAAAAGAGTGTCCCAATGTGAACCAGAGCAAACATAAAGTTAATGTAATTCCAGGATTGTGTTATATTAATATAAACCTCTTTGCAATACAAAAATCACATAAAAGCATTTATTTTGTTGCAGTATTCCAAGGATTTAAGATGTCATTACAGGCACTTATTCAGTATAATCTAAACATGCGCACTCTCCCACCCCACTTTTTTATCTTACTTTTTTAGATTAATCAAATGCCTGAGCTGGGGAAACTAATGAAGTCAGATTTCCAACTTGGTTCTACTTGACAATAATAATGTGCTACACAACAAGATTAGTGCTCTAAATTGAAGAAAAAAAAAATCCAATAACCCAAAGACAGAAGTGCCTCCCAAGGCCCCTTGGATGGAGATCAGCAGCTTACAGAGTCACAGAGAAGACAGACACGAGGAAGTGCCAAGGTAACAGCCGAACCCTCACTTCCTCAGGAAACCAAGCTAAAAGAATCCAGCTTTTCCTTTGCTCTGCAACCCCTGCCCCCAACTATGCAGAGGCAGTGGTTACTAAAACATAAAATAAAAAAAGAGTAGCAAAGATGCGAGGCTTCAGAGTTATCCTACATCCATCCCAGAAGAGCATCTGGATTCTGCTCTCGCGCACGTTTGAGAAGTGTCACTGGCTTCCTGTTTAATATTCTCTTTTTATTGCTGTGCAAAGGCAGCCTCCTGTCTGAGAGCAGTGTCTGACTCTCACATCCTCACGGCAGATCCTTGATGAGGACACTCGACTTTGAGAGTCAGAGGCCTGCTGGTGGTATCAGCACATGCTTGAAAACACAGCCCACGGAAAGGCAGCAGTCAGCTATCCCTAATAAACCAGAACCACGGGATTAAAAAGGACCTTGAATGACCATTTGGACTGAATCCCTGCCCAAGACAGGATCAGCTACATTTATTGTTATTCTTTTTATTAGGCCATCTGACACAACTAGGGGAAAACAGATATGCTTTTGGGCTCCAAATCTCTTCCTGAGCTTGCAATCTTATCGGTGCCTTGTCCTGTTCTAGGCCCCCGGCTACATCAGTTGATCTAATGAGTGATGTCTGCCCACAAACGCTGCCTTCCTTCGCCCGCGTGGTTACAATGCCGCTATCACCACGTGTGTCTAGCCTGTTTTCAAAAGCCTGCAGTGACAGGAGATGTCGTCTAAAGGCTTAATCTCAGCAAGGCCTGAAATTCCTCAAATGAGTATTTATTGAGTGTGCAATAGAACTGTTACGCTCTGAAAGCGCAAATGGATCACGGATTGCCTGAGGCAGCAGCTCTGCACCACCTAAAAACTAGCAGAAAGCCAAAGGCTGGAATCCTTTGAGTGTGAAACAGCAAATGGTCAGCATGAAAGCTGGCCTGCCTCAGCGCACCAGCAGCCCCAAGGGTTTTGAGAGGGTGTCCCAGGAAAAGGAGCACTTTAAAGGAGAGATCTAAAAGCAAACAGTAAAGTAGCCCCACCACGCTGGGTCTCACTGGCTTTGGGAGGAGAAAACCCGTAAGCGCCTGTTAAAAAGCAGTGAGCTGGTGCTGGGGAGGCAGCGCCAGCACGGAGCAGGGGCGGCTGCAAAGGCCTTGGGGCTGAGGGTCACGGCTCACCCTAAGGAAAGAGTCAGCAGAGGGGCCACAGGGGAGGTTACACTGTTAAAGATAAAAGAGGAGGCCAGGCAAACTGCCTTTATAAAGGTTTTTGCGATAATCGGAGTTATAATTTAAGAAAAAAGGGTCTTGAAGTAATTCAAGACATCAAATGAGCACTAAGGTGCAAGTTTCTTCTGTGGCCTGGGTAGCAAGGGCCATTTTTTACAGGTGCTACATGGGAAGACTCTACTGATCTCCATGGAAGACACAGACCATGGTGGCAGACACATGGAGCTGTTGGCTCCACTGAGGGGCACTGATGATGTGCAGGGCAACAGTGACAGGAGAAAACAGGGAAAGCTGCAGGTGGAAGGAGGACATCTATCCGTGGCCAAGCTGGATGAGACTTGATTGTACAACATGACAAGTTGGCAAAGAGGCAAGCACCCCACACGCCCACGCTGCCCCGGGCCCCACGTGAGCAGCCACCAGCCCTGTGCGCCGTCCCTTAGCTAGCACCCGTGCGCTGCAGGGGACAGGTACTTTGGCCCAGCACTGGATGGGTGCTTAACCACCCGGCAGCTCCGGCAGCAGCCCGTGTGCTGGCTGCCAAACGGCGCTCTCAGGGATGCACGCAGCTCATGGCCGGCTTGCGCGGAGCCTGCGAGGGCCTGAGGGGAGCCTCGTCCTACCGAGGCCACTGGCTCCGGAGCACACGCTCCCACCCAGGCACAATAAAGTCAGTGTTTGCTATTGTAGGGGGAAATCTCTCGTACCCCTAATGGATGGATGAGGTGGCACTGGTTTTGTGAGGGGAACCAGGATTACAAAAGCATAGCTAGCCCCTCCTCCTTCCCTATAATAAAATATAGCATACATAACTGAGAATATAAGGTGAGAAACAACACACACAAAGCGTTCCCCAGCTCCATTTTCAGTGCTGTAACTAGTTTGGCCTTGCACGTTTAGGAAACGTCACATTTGATTTTGACCTAGAACGGAGCTGGCTCGGCCGCCCCTTTGAAGCACAACGCGCCCCATCCACGCGGCGCTCGCCGCATGAGCTCCGGCTGCCCGGCGCGGGTCGCGGCGGCAGCGACATTGGAGAAGGAGCATCCAGAGCGCAGCATGTGCACCACTTGCCAGCGGGAAAAGCGACCCATCATGAATTCTAGAAAACCTACAAATGGCACAGGCTGACGCTACAGTCCCTGAAAGTTTGTATGCGTAACATACCGGGGGGAAAAAAGGAGGAGTAATCACAAGAAAGGTAAGACTTAACTTTCTGAGGGTAGAAGGAGCATGAAAACAAGCTAGCTGATTTTCCCTCCACACCACTTGCACAGTCCAGGAGCAGCTGCAAAGGACGCTTGTGCAGCTCTCTGCAGTCATCACTATCATCAACGGCTTGAGGAGCCATGACACCAAGAGTTAAATTTTAAAATCAAAAAGTTATTTTTCACACATTTACCCCTCCATCTATTGGCAAAGCACTGACAGAAAGAAAAGTCCTAGAAGTTCCTGGTGCTGGGGCCTGGCAGCCTCTCCAGGAGCGCGACCTGTCCCGTCAGCTCCCTCGGCGCACGCCACAGAACTCCCGAGTGACGACAGCCAGGTTAACCGGGCATCTTCTTCCCACTCGCCACGCACGTGTTCGTGCGCAACTCACTGCACCTCCACCCACCTGCACGGACTTTGAAGCCCTTTATGTATGACCAGGGTTAAGGAAAGAGAAGTGCATCTGACTCTGTCATACACGAACATGGGGTGTGAAAACTATACTAAAAACTTCCATCTAAAGATGGACAGAGAGGAAGATGGAGGAAGCTTTTTCATATACACATATGGTTTATCAATTGTCTGAGCTCCAAATCACTTGTTCTTCCATAGAGACCTCTGCATCACATCTTTCAGTTCTATTAAAATTTCAACAGTTAAATTATTGCCATATGAAGCAAACAGGGGAAGGGACATGGACTGAACATCACACGGTCCAATGCAGAAAGCAGGTGTAAGTGGCATCAGAAAATCTTTTCCTGAACACCTGATACATGTAAGAGGAAGAAAATTAAAAGGTGCTGTTCTTCAGACTAAAGACATATATACCATACAACAGAGACTATTTATGCCTGCAGAGTTTCCACTGCTTTAACAGAAACAGAAGACATTTTTCTCCAGGGCAAACTCCTTCTCTAGGATTCACAGCAAAATTAATGCGAGTTCCTAGGTTTAAAGCTCTCGAGCTTTAAAGCAGCTACTCTTTCCAAACAGGACTAACTGGAAGCGCCAGCAGAGAGCAGAGCGCTGGAACACACCACAGCACAGTGTAAGTTTTGAGCATTAGGAGCACAGACTTCAGCTTGCGCTCCTTGCCTTAAAGACATACACACCCAGCAGTGCCTCTGCTATCAATGATGTTAGAAAAAGGCCTGTTCACACAGGCTGACCAGCCCGTGCTGGCAGCTGACGAGCTCTACTGTGTCAGGCTCACCTCTCCTTCGGGAAGGGCTGATGCCTAAACAAGCGCACACCAAGTGACAAGGACATGCAAAATACTTTGTAGGCTTGGAACAAACCCCTGTTTGTAGGAGTCATTTAGTGAAAGAATTTATGTTAACAAAGCAAGCTATTTATAGCAACTTTCCATATAAATGAACTGTCTCTCAGTTCCTGTCCTCATGAAATGAAGCTTTCTAACCAGAGAAACCTCCTCTTTAATCCAAGAGCATGGGAGATGGGGGCGAAGGAGAAGCTGCTCCCTGACGTACGCTCTACTACTTCCAATAACATCAGAGATAAAGTCTCTCTGTACTGTCAGCACAGACCTTCGCTCATGGCGTGAGCTCACACAGAGTCACCCCATTCTTCCCCAACCCATTCTGGCTGGCAAGAGGCCCTGAAAGGGCTGCCTGTGTTGGGGATGATCACTCACAGTTCAGTGCCGTGTCCATTACAGTGACACTTGCTGCAGTAAGCAAGGTGCATTGCTCTTCAAGACACACACACTTAATCAAAGGCTTTAAGTCAACATTAGAACTAGTATTCCTAAAGAAGAATGCTGGGCCTTGGGAAAACATGAGGACAGGCCACAGGGGAGAGATCCCCATCTCTCCCCGGTCAACCTCCAGAGGAGCCTAAACCAGAGCACACTAAGATGTCCTCATGTTTAAGAAAAATCTCACAAATAAAAGCACACCTTAATCTGTATCACATACCCAGCTGGAAAGCTACCACTCTGTATCCGCTTCTGGAATTTTGAATGATCTGACTTGTCTCAACACATAAGATGCCACTGAGGTGGCACCTGGCTCCATGTTCTACTTACTGCATCTGTGTCTGTTTAAACAACAGCATTTCACCTCATCCACCCCCTCCTCGGGGCAGGGGCAGAAATCACCCTCATTATGAAACCAAAATGGTGATTGATGCAGAGACTCTATTTTCAAAATTTGCAATAAACTCTAGCACTGCCCTTTCTTACCCCTCCGCTACTCCCAAATCTGGAATTCAAGCCCATTGTTACAATTAACAATCCATCAACAACGACAACAACAAAATCATTTCAAAGAAGAAAATAATAACATGTTATATGTAAAATAAAATAATTTGTATAGAAAACAATAGTAAAAAGGCATCGTCATCATTCTTAGCTTAGGTTTCAGGCCCTATTTCCTATGGAAAAGAGCAGTGGACCACAGCTAAAGATGCATGTGGCCCTCCCTCTGATTTAAAGGGAAACTAAAACCTCTGATTTAATCTGAGGTCATCCTGCACTCTCCCTCACACCCTTCCTCTTTTGCTTAACTCATTTTCATCTCTTGCCTATCCTAAGATTTTCCCGTGTTTATTTCTTCTATCCATGCTTGCTAAACTATTTCTTACAAGCTTGCTCAGCCAAGAAGCTGAGTGAACTTAAAAGCACGTGGCTTTTCTTACTAAAACAACAAGCCGATTTGAAGAAAAGCAAAACAAAACAGGTTCACTCTTATAAAAGTGCAAAGAAATGTAGACAGAGAAATGTGTTAGAAGCTAAAATAAACACATGCAAAGAGAACAAATCATGCGAGGAAGGTTTCAACTTAGTTCTTCCCATCTCTTTTGCTTAAATATGTCCACAATAAGATGCAATTAATTCTCCATATCTGTACCTACGGGACCTACCTGTTTTCTGTGAAACAAGACTGGGTTTTTAGTTCTTGAGACTAGAGCTACTTGGACAAAGAAGAAAAAAAAAGCTCAATACATTGTTCAGATGTTAAGTTTACCTACATCTAAGCCTATCTACAGGAAGAAGTAGGGCAAAAAAAAAAAGTTGTTTTGCTCTAGAGAGTCTAAAGAAAACTTGTACTTTTGGTAAAAATTTGATCTTCCAGTTGGGAGCCTACATATTCTGACTACTCCTTCCCCCTTCTCAAACACCACACAAAACGTGGGATCTCACTACATACCCTTATCCCTAAACAGCACCCATCAAAAGCTCTGCAATAAAATCCTGCAGAATTGGTTTCTGCTTTCTTCCAGTGCCTCAAGTTGACAGTCCTTCTTAGTTAAAAAAAAAAAAAAAAAAAGGGAAAAAGGAAAAAAAGCATATCTTAAATCTAAGGATTTTACCAATAAACCTAATTTGGACTAATGAGAACACAGAACTGAAAATTAAGCTTTAAAAGCTACAGGGCCTACATACATAATAAGTTTTAATTAAACTATAAATCTGTTGATTAGAACTTTACTTTTCAAAGACAGAGCTATCTTAAGCCAATTTGTCACCCAGCATAATAGTATGTGCTGTTGACAATGAAAATTCAATTATATGAGGGTAAATTTGTTTATAATATTTAGACTAAGTGAATTAGAGTGAAAAGAGTTCACACAGACAAAACAAAAACCGACACATTTTCCTTTTATTTTTCTGATGTAATATCTCATATTTGTCAAGGCATGTGTGTCTTGTTTCAAAGGTCTTGAAATAACATTTAAAAAGAGTAATTTCCCCTTCCTTGTTCCAGAAAGAATTACATCAAACCCATATATAACATTATTTATTGTAGAGATGTAATTCTAATACAAATTGGGACCGTTGATGAAAAAATCTGAAGCTCTTGTCATACCTTAGGAGCATGGGCTGCTCCTCTGCAGTTTCTCACTGCTTCTGTTTGTGGCACTGCACTGAATGCAGGGGCCTGGAGAGACTGCAGTTCAAAAGAAATCATCACAAGACAAACCGTTTTGCTATAAACTTCAAAACTGCTGTCAGAAGTGCAGTACAGCCTGTAAATGGCTCTAACAATAAAACCGGGTGTGTTGGATGAGAACTGCAGGAGAACCAGAGAAAACAGAGACTGAAGTTGGCTAGACAGCCATAGGAAGGTCTAGTTTGGTCTACACCCTTGAGAAAAAGTTTTCACATCTTTGTACATAACTTTTGCAAAGGAGCACACACACCAAAATATAAATGGTATTTTCTTGGCCCCTCTGATGCCTCAAATTTGCAGTCTTTTAGATATGCAGATCTCACAGTGAATGTGACTTACAGACTTCACCAACTTATTCACTGGTGACAGATGAAGCCACAAACGTTAGATTTCTATGTAGTGGCTGCACTCAGCTTCCTTCAGAAGGAAATGGATGACATTTGCTCTGTCTCAAGCCACTGTTTTTATGCCCCGAGTTTCAGAGGGTGAGAATAGATGAAGCGTGGCGCTGTGCAGATAAAGCTTTCTCTGCATCCCTCCCTGGGTTTTCCAGTCTTTCCCTTTCAATCTGGGTTTCAGGGGCTGAAGAGCAACAACCGAGTAAGAAAATTTTCCTTCTAGCAAACAGTATTTTTCATTCTTATCCTATTCGAAGTCACACAGGAAAGAAAAGGAGACCCCCTCCCCCTAATTCCACAGTTCCTGTCGTTTGCTGCAGATATGCAGAGGCATTGCCAGCCCAACTGCCCAAAACACAACCAGTGCTGTCTGCACGCTCCAAGAAAGCATCCCCCAAGCCTGCTCTAAACAGCAGAAATTAACCACCGCCGGCACTGTCATTCGTCAAAACTCACTGCTATTCTTGTATCACGGCGGAGACTCCAACATTTTTTAAATGCAAAGTAAATTCAAACCAGTCCAACCAATGCATGTGATGTGCACAGTGGTCTTGGCTGCTCCCAGTTTTGTAAGTGATAACTGCTAGCAGTTTATCAGTCTTAATGATCTGAGACAGGCAGCTTGACAATCCCAAGGGGCACTGCGGAATCCCAAACACGGTTCCCACAGGGTCTCCTGTGCACGTTTGCTCTTGCTCACCAGCCGAACCATTTAAGTTCTCTATTCCGGCTTGGCAAACCCCCAGCCTGGCCCTGCACCATGGGTTTCCATTACAGCTCCGTAGCACACAAAATTAACAAAATTATTTACTTTTACAATGTATTAGTTGTGTCCCCTCTGCCACATGACAAAAAGCTCTGGCAAACAACTGCACCACAATGAACAAAAAGTTTGTTTAACCAAAGGGTAATTGATGTTGCTTGGCACTGAAGGGGAACATGGCAGGGCTCCGACTGACACCTCTTGCGCAGACAGAGCGAATCAGATCTCCTGCTCTTACTCCCATGCACAAAACAGCACGCAAAGCTTCAGATTTCCAGAGGATTGATCCTGGACAAACGAAACTATTAGTCTCTCTAGACTCCGAATAATCAGATTTAGCTGCTCTTCCTTTATTTATTTATTTGTTTGTTTATTTATTTATTTATTTAGGCTTCCTTCAAATAGTATTTTTGTAGAGGAACTTTTTTTTTCCCATTTTTTTTAGATGGAAACCATCGCCTGATCTCCCACATTGCATAAAAGGCTGTAACTTCATACTTGTCTTCAGATTAGCACGAGTTGGATAAATAAACTAAATCACGAGTGCTAACTCACGCAGAATGTCAGATTACTGCAGCCATTTTCTACCAGATCTTCAGTGCTACTAACTTTTTTTTTCCTTCTGCTAAGCCAATTTCATGCTGTTGAGTATTTGCCTGATTAAAACAGTCATCAGCTATGTTTGGTTTTCCCGTCTCTTACAGGATTTCAAACCCTCTGTACTGCAGAGTTTCTAATGATGATCTTTTCGTACCAGCAACTTCAAGGCCTCTGCCACCCAGGACAAATGCATCTTGTATTATCATTCCACATCCAGAAGCCACTGTTCGCATTGCCAAGGTTGCTGCAGAGGAGGGTCTTTGCTGGGGCACAGCCAGATGCTTTGCATCAAAAGGACCAACCCTGCTAAGAACTCATAGAGATAGCGAGGCCGGCAGCTTTGCAAAGCGCTGCATCTGCCTGATCATCCTTCCTGCCAGCCTCAGTGGGAGAATTCCCACTGTTTTCTATAGGAACAGCCTCCCATAGATAGTGAGAAAACACAAAGCACTCACAGCTGCTTCCTACTCCCTGTAAAATGGAAGAAGTTCCTTTTCAGAGGGGAGCAGAATCAGCCACAAAAGCTGCATTCACAAAATCACAACCAGGCTCCTGCAAGATAAAATACGACACCTTGGTGAAGATACTGCAGGCTTTCAGAAAGACGTAAGGGCCAAACAGCCATTTAACCCTTTATTTTGTTTGAAAACCTCAGAAACTAAATGCACCTTTTCATTCTACCTTAACACTCATGTAGTGGTCTGAAGTCCAAGACACAGCAAACAGGTAAAAGCCAAAGCAAACCAGCCAACCCCCACTCCCCCAAACAACCCCCCAGACTAGCACATATTGGAAAAGATGCCCTTCCTTTACTGTCTATACTGCTCTGCAGCCAGCACCTATACAGCAGGTGCAGGCCCAGCTGGAAATATCCCTCCCTCTTCAGCACCGCACACTTGTGCGGAGCGGGGCTGCGGCAGCAGCAGCACCTGCAGCCTTAGCCTTGCTAAGCCCATGTGAAAGCCCATATGCAAGTGAGAACATTTTAAATAATTGGAGGAAATGGATTTTTTTAATATAGTTTTTTTTGTCATTCCTCATTCTCTTCTACTGATATTTCAGTCAAAACATTAGTTATGAAGGCTTAAGTAAAAGAAGAAAAAATTAAGGGGAAACACAGTGGAAGGTCGACGGACAGTGGATCAAATGCTTGTTCCTGTGCAGGAACTCTGGCATAAATTTTAAACTGTGAAGAGATAGCTATGGAGTAAACACCTTCTAGCAGGCAAAAAGAACAACCCCCTGAAGGAAGGAAATTTAAATTTAGAGTCAATGCCAGCTGACCATGACAAGCAACTGGAAGGGAACTTCCACGAAATCGAACAAGGGAAATTAACGAGTCTCTCAGCACAAAAGGCTTCTCTCTTCCCACCGGCAGCACCTGCTCCAGAGATGGGATGGGTCAGCATGGAGCTGCCCAGCGCTTCCCTAGCAGGGATCAGGAAGCCCATGGTCTGGAGGATGCAGATGCTGCCTTCACCTTCACCTCCCCCTCTGTCGCCACACTTCTCAACGAGTACAGAGGAGAACTAGCAAAAAGTAACCTCTCAAATTTCATTTTTCCACCCTTCTATTCTTATCCCTGCCTTCACATGGAGAGACAGCACAAGGCTTCCTTGGCTGTGACAAATTCTGAAGAACATCGCAAATATTACCAAAAAAGAAGAGCCAAATGCAAAGATATTAGGAATCTGGATCCTAAATTCAGTTCAATGAAGGTTTAAGTCCTCAAACGTTTCTTGTGCTTTAGCCTCACATCTCTGTGAAAAGCCAACAAGGTTTTGAATAATCAAATGTTCTTTCAACATTGTATTGCTATATTCATGAAAGGGAACACTGCAAATCACCAATTTAAAGCTTCTTATTTAAGAAGAAAATCAGAATACTTTTCACATGTGATTGACAAATGACTTTAAAGATGTGGCCTGTGCATTTCTATACATGTAATCTGCATTAGAAACATCCATCCAGAGAGCTAAACATAACTGTAAGCAGCCATCAGATTTATGCCTGAATGCAAAAAAAAATGAAGCTTGCATCATTTCTAAACTGACAGACAAGAGGAATGGGCAACTCAGCTTGCAAAACGTGTCTACATCTGCTTCCTCCTTCCCTTGTGAGTTCACTTCTTCCTTGCAGCAACCTTCAGCTATGACTAGTCACAGGTGCTTGAGGGGGAGCTTCCTTTGGTAACAGCCATGTCAGTGGGCGAGTTTACTGTTGGTTTCTGAAGTCGTGAGGGAGGCTCCTCAGTACACCCCGAAGGAACATCCTCTAGGCCTCACCAGGCCCAGGGCAGCACAAGGCAAAACAGGCAGTCCTTGCATAGGGGAACGGCAACACTGAATTAGGTGCTAATGATTTTCTGAGCAAGGGGCAGGAGGCAAAGGAACAGCAGTTATCAGTTACCTTTCACTTAGAAAGAAGGAAAAAAAACCCACCCAAAGCTTCCTTGCAAATGTAGATAATGCGACAAACTGTTCAGGGACAAATGTTTATTTAGGGAAAAAGGGAACAAACTGCTATATTCCTTCCCCTCCTAGAAGCTGTGCAGGACTCTCTCCCCTCCAAAAAAACCCCTCACTTTATACAACCCTCAAGAAACTGTATTTGTACTTTTTCTTTTTATTGCTTATCTAATTCTTCCCCATAACCTCAAATGGAAAGTTATGAGTAGCTCCTACTCCTAACAAAACCCCACTTAAAAAGTTGCTATGCAGGTGGTGCCTCCATTCTTCACTAGAGAAGCATGTCCAACCTACAACTCACTTTATGGTCTATGCATGTTATATACTATACAGAATAGCCCCAAACATAAAAAAAAAAAAAAAGGCATTTAAATGTAAACTACTGTTTTATTTTAAAAAAAGTGACTCCTTTGGCTGCCCACCAGATACACCAAATATAAAAGCATGTTCATCATGTGTTGGGAATCCTTGTACCGGGAAAAGTGTTTGGAGGAGAACGAAGTCTTAAAAACCCACCTAACTGTCCCACAAGATAAAAACGTGTGCAGTAAGAATTTATTTTGCTCTCAAATGCTGAACATTCCTTCAAAGATGCAGAAGTTCTCTTGCCTTGCAAAGCATGTCTCAAAACGGAGCCATAATCTGCACTGCTAAGGCACGCACTGCGTGTGGGACAGCTTTCTTCCCATCTGTTCCAAGAACTCTTGCACCACTGTGGGCACCATTACAGAGAAAGAAAGTCAAAGACTTAACAGCAATTCCTTCTTTTCCCTCAAGGCCACAGGATTACCAAAATAGCTCAGCTTATTGCGCCATCAGCTACATGCCCCTACATGGGAGGTTAATGGTAGCCAACTCCTTTGCACTTACTGGGTGAGAACCATTCCACAGGAACACACACCTTTGCACCACTTACCCACCAGCTTCTTAGCACAGTTTCAGAAGATGAGTAGGCAGTATTAACTCCTACCCACAGATTTGTCTCCAGACACAGCCCTGCCTGTGAGCATCGTCACCTCATTCTTTTTATCAGTCACAAGTTTGCTACACTCAGCTCCATCATCTCTTGCTCTGCAGTCATGACAGAAGAAAACTGGCAGTGATAACTGAGGTGTTTAGATATTGACCATCTACCATGAGACCTGATCCCAGCACTTCCTCTTTGCCTTTATTCCAAGTCTGTGGTGATGTGCGACTGTCATGACCTTCGAGAGCTGTGCACAGGACCTGAATTCTACAGATGAGCTCTGAAGCACTGCTCTTTTCTCCAGTAAAATGAATACGGTTGTTTTCTTTGAAACATTGGTGTCACAACTTACCTAGTGGGCACTGCAACACAAGCCAGCTTTATAATTATCCATCTTTCACAATAAGTCACCTGCAACTGGAAAAATCACGTGTTTCCCATGAGAAGGAATGCTACAGTTACGCTAAGGAGTAGCCTAGCCATTACCCTCTACCACTGAGAGCGCAGGTCTGAGCATGCTGATGTCCAGTGCAGCCCACTGCTTAGCGTAGACGCAGGAAGACACTGACATTGCACTGCTTCGACCGAGCCCTGGAAAGAAACTATCACAACCTTAGTTACCGCAACAGCAACATGTCCACGTTGTGCTATGGTGGTTGATCAGTACTCTGCTGTACTTCGTGTCTACGTTATGAATTGACTCATGTAACAAGCCTCAAAAAGAGTCCAGGAAATAGCACTGGAAACTTTCAATCCTAGGAGGTATGGAAGACAGAATTTGACAATTTATTTATTGTTAGGGTCCCAGATCATGGCAATGATGGATTCTTCAACATAAAACATTTGCTGTTTAAAACAAACAAAAAATAACAAAAAAGGGGAGTTGATTCAGTTGCATCTGAATGAGACTTATGAAACTTTTGAAAAAGGAACTTTCCATTCACACATAAGCTGTTAAATACTATCCAAAAAAATAAATCACATGCTCTTTCTGGTGATGTAGGAAAGTTCTAACACCCAAAAAACCAAATACTTTATTATTTTTATTTCACTTTACAAAGCTTTTGCTAAGTACCTTCCCTTCAGAATAAAGTTTTTTACTTTCCTTTAACATTATATTTACCAGCCTCTCCTGAGACTGGTCATGGATGCCTGATGATTCATGGAGGAAGAAAAAACATTATCTAGAAAGAACTCTTTGGATGTCTTTTAGATCAAGGAAAGAACAGAACATGAGAAAATGCTAGTTTTTGATAAATCAAGTGATATGATACCCTGCTTTATGGACAGGATGCTCAGAATTCACTATCAAAGATCAAGCTCCTCAACAAATTTAGATCTCTAAAAACGGAACAAAATGCTGTGGTTTTGCACAGATTACCTGCTTGAAAGAGTTAACAAGTATTGTTTTCTTGTAAACAGTTTTTATTGCAAAGACTTTCCCAGCTTCCTTGGCTGAGAATCTGGGAGACTGTCAGTCTTTCAAATCTGCGATCCAGATCATCAGCTCAGTTCTTTCTCTCCTTGCACCAGCTGCCCCAGAAGTTTGGGGACAGTCATAGGTATTATTTCCTCAGACACCCAATAAAACAGAGAAGATGTGCAGAAACAGAGACAAGGCTTAAGTATGAAAAAGAAACCAGAAGGAGAGAACAGAAAAGCACAAAGACAGACTAGGTGAGATTCAAGAGAGCTTTCAAAACAGCACCAGTTTTTCTAGCATGGAGGCTTAGGAAGTTTTCTGCTGTGGTTTGCATTGCAGTGGCATGGCAGAGCCTTAGTGGAGATGATGTCCCTGTCAGTTTTGCTAGGCGCCATGCAGAAATTAAAACAAATAAATAATTCAGGTGGATTCTAGATTCAGCAGAAAAAAGGAAACAGCACTTCTCCGGTCACTTCTCTACAGATAAACTGAATTTGCAGTCCTTACTCAGTCTGGAAAAAGGAGGTGCATCTCTTCTTCTGTGGATAGCACAAAACAGGAGAGCTGCACAAGCAGCAGATGTGTTCCCTGAGGTGAGGGGAGAGGACGTGGTTGCATTGAGAACGATGCTCTGGAGAAGTTACATCAGCCAGGTCTGCCGTAGGGAGCCCATCCCTGACTTACGGGCTCTTACGTGAGACTAGAAATCCTGGGGGGAAAGAAAGTAACTCCCCAACTGATTTTGAGTTTTCTTAGTGGAAATAAATAACTTCCCGTCATTTTGCAAGTTAGGTCAAAAGGGGATTAAAAGCGTTGAGTCCAACAGCAAGATAGCTAGAATTAGAACCCAAGACCTTCCTGGGCCTCAGGCCTTTAATTCATAATTCAAAAAACTTTAGGAGGAATTGTTTGTCCATCTCTCCTATGAGACATTATCGTGAAGTCAGCAACTTCATTGCTGACAAAGCAGAGGATTGAATCATTAACAACATATATATATATGCATACATGTGTGTGCATGAACTTTATATAAGTGAATTTCTAGGAAATAAATCTCAACTTCTGAAACAAATAAGGATGAGAAATCATGTTGTAGGTACAAGAAGAGTTCAACTGGTCTGAAGTAATCTCTGCTTGTATAGACCCATAAACAATTCAAGCACAGAGATTTGTTCAGCTGAGCAGAGGCTCTTGACAGAGCATCTTGATACTTTTATTTCCTGTATTCTGCACAAATACAGTAGGTAGCAAGGCAGTCAGCAGGTCTTCAGGCCAAGGAGATGCTGTACTACTGTGGTGAGATTCCACGAGCTCACGACATGATATAGGACAGGACTCCCACTCTAATAGCAATCATATGCATCGAACTTGTGAGTCAGAGGCTTAGTCTGTTAGGATAGATGCTCTTTAATATGAAAAGAGTAAACTGTAGATTAGGAAAGAGCTCAGCCCACGTAATGGATAGAACTATGACCTCAGCACAGAGTTTATTGTGTTTCAGATTAGATTGCCCACTGAAGAGATTCAGAGTCATCAACTTACCCACTCTGAATAGAGGTCTTCTCAAAAGCAGCAATGAAACAAACTTTTCAGGGCAGTAACTATTTTTTTCCCCACTTTGAAAACACACACACACACACACACACACACACACACACACACAAACAAAATCTATGACTATGTAGTGTGTCTTAACATTTTGACCAATAAACATTCTTCATATAGTTTTAGTTTGGTATTTCTGCTGAAAGACCTTCTTATTTTATAATTAGTCATGTAAAACTGTAATGTAAAAGCATGTACCATGAACAGTTAATGACTAAATCTCAAAATAAAAGTACTATTAAAGGATGTTTATAGATGTCTATGCGAATGTGATCCATTACGAAGCTAAAACTTCCTATCTATCAAGTGATTACTAGAAAGGCAGAGGATTAAGATATTATTTTGCAGACAGGAAATGCTCCAAAGAAAATTAAACAGATACAACAATTCCTTGTCAAAATGAGAGGAAACACTTTAACTACTAAATGACCAAGAGCTTACATCAAACTAGAATGTGCTTTAAAATCAGTAGGGACTGATTTTAAAATCAGTCGGAGCAGGGCCTTCTCTCTCCGCCACACACTGCAAGACCTTCAGCTAGATTTCATCCAGGCTTCCCTTACGTGATCAAATTCCAGCCAAGTTCCAATGGGTGTTTGACAGACTAACAACTGCAGGATCGGATACATGCTTAGTTAAATAGGAAAGCGCATTATATTACATGCAGGTTTTAAAAGCCTATTCATTTTAAGCATGATTAATGATACACACATCCGCAATTTTTAAAATGCATCACACACCCATATATGATGAACAGAGAATTTGCAGGGAACAATAATACCAGGCTCACACTAACAGTCAAAACACTGGTTAGCTTTTCTCTATAAAAAAATTTAAAAAGTTCTTTTATATAACTAACACTACTAAGCTTGGGGAAAAATATATCATCCAGCAAGATTCAAGATTTAATACTTTATTATCTATTTTATCAATTACAACCCCATGTAGATTTTCAAATGGCCGAACGCCACTTCGCATATGGCAATTTTATCTAAATTCCACAGGAAAGGCGCTTCCCATGTGCAGCTGAGCTCGCTGAACACACCCAAAGGCTTCACTTCAGCAGCCAGCAACACCCCTGCCTGCACAGCCACGCACACAGCAAGCACCAAGAGCCCTCAACTATTGAGGAGGAGAAACTATCACATTAAATGGGACTGAAAAGGGGTTACAAATACTCACAAGCTTACTGCTTTTAGAGAAGTACCCTGAGAGATTATCACAAAAGGATCCTTCTTCAAAGAAGCTGCTTTGTAAAGGTCACGGATGTCAAATTAAAATCTTCCATTAACTCCAGTTCCCTCCCAAGCAATTTCCAGTTTTGCACTGTCAGGATGGCCAAGGATCCAGGCTGAGCGTGTAGCTCCATCTTTCCCTTATGGCCCTGCCACAAGCAGCTCCCTGCCCCAAGCAGGTGGTCATAGAAGGGCTCACAGCCCATAGCGCCATCAAGGTGGCAGGACCCACATCAGCTGTGTATGAACAACTTACTAGTGGTGCTGCTTGGGTTTTCTCAGCTCCTGCGTTAAGCTTCTCTAATACTCAGGAGTATGGGGAAGAATCCTGTCACCCAGCAGGCTACGTAAACTGCAGTGCAACTTAAGAATATTTTAGCAACATTATTTTGTCATAAACAACCACTTACCAGGGCATCAAAATACTCCTGAGAGGAGAGAAGGGAAAAAAGAAAATAAAACAACGTTTGATTTTCATTTCTCTGTTGTCTTCCATCCCCCAAGAGCTAAGTAGCATTAAATTTTTGGCCTTTTTACCACAAAAAAGCTGATGCTCCTCTGTGTTTGCAGCATGATAAACATCAGCTTGACACATTACCAAGGAATGAAACTTGTGATGTCTATTTTTATTTGGGAAGGCACTAAAAAAATTAGGTCTTCTTCTTAAATTACTCTGCTATTGGGAAACACTGAAAACTAAACAGAACGAAATATCTTATTCTTTTGTGCTATTTTAAAACTCGGCTCTGGAGTCACACATCCAACATGCCCATGGGGATCAATAAACAACAACAGAGGAGAATTGAGCCATCAGAACCCGAACTCACACATTATAAGCTGCAGTAGCAGCTAGTTTATCTGGGAGTTTCAAGTGTTGCAGTGTTTTTTCGATCTGAACTTTACACACTCCCAAAGATAACTACAGCCCTTGCCCAGATCCATCAGGAAGCAACGGTCACTACTCGGGGAGAATCCAGGCTACTCTAAAGCTGCCTCCTGTCCCGCAACTCCCACGGGCTGCACTGACCTCACTGTGTGCAAGATGGTTTACTCCTTCTATGACAGGCGTTGGATCTGTGCAGCCCAAATCTCACCAGCACTGGGCCAGAGGCATCAGCATGGGGGTGACACGCACCAAGGCCATGCTGGGGATCATAGGGGCCGCCGGGAGCTGTGTGAGAGGGGCTGACCCCGGGCGAAGGCGGCATGTCCACAGCCGGAGCTCATGCAGAGCCGCCCCGAAAGTCACGACCTGCAAATACCCACCCAAACTCACCCCACGCTAACGAATGCGCTCGCTTTTCACGACCAGTTTCTCTACGGTGGATAGTGCTCCCAGCACTCACTTAATGAAGGTAATGCTAAAATAAAGTTCATTGGGAAGTTGTCAGCAAACTTGTTTTTAAGGCAATTTTCACATAAATATTCATTAGTGGCAAATATCCAAGAAGTTAATTCCCATGTTGAAAACAAACAAAAGGATGAAACCCTGCTCATTAGAGTACACATAGGGGAAGAAATAATCAAGCTTCAGCACTTAGCAAAAATAAACAAGTAAGGATTGAATTCCTCTTCATCACGTTGATCAAATCTAAAAAATGAGTGATTTCAATGCATTAAAACTCAAATTCACAAAACAAATGTTCAGAATACTTCTAAAGATAAACTAACCTGCAGGCTCGTACAAAACAGATGTCAATTGGCTGGATATTTTTAAACTAAAAGGAGAAAAAGTGAAAAAAATACCTGAAGTTTTAATTAAACATTAAAAATGATCACTTCTAGAACAGGACACAAACCTAGGTAGATACATTGTAAAGCCATTAGTAAACATTCTGCTAAATTAATTTTTTTTCATATCAATAACAATGTATTTTCCAACACATTTACCTCCAAAAAGGCAACAAATCAAATCCATCTACTTACAAACTGGTGCATGCAATAGCTTGTGTATTTGGAAAAGTTATGATCGCTTATTCTGCACAAGAACTGGGCAATCAAGCATTGAACGTGATGAAGGAAGAGCCTCTGCACTTACGGGGATGTTTACTACTCAGTTTACAGAAGATAAATATTGTATTTTCTAGCATTAAAAACAAAAAGAGAACAAAACAGAGACTCCCACAACTACTGAAGATCAGATTTAATGAAGAAAAATCCTCTTCCTCGTGTAACAAAAATCTTAACAAGCCCCCCCACACACACTCCTCAACTCCTCAAATTTCACTGCTTGCAATGACTGGTGAAGAAGTTAACAGAATTTTAAATTTAATTTGCTCAAATCTAGGTTTTACCAGAGCTATTAAAACGGATCATACACTAAATTACTGAATTGCTTCAGTAGCCAAAACGATTCCAGTTTATGGCTGCTAGTGACACGTGCAGTGGAAGCAGATGATCTTCAGCAAACAGTCTTCCACAAATACTTGAGTTTGGTCAAAACCACTCTTTCATGCTAACACTGCTACTACCAGTTTGCAACACCATGCTCCCACTGCGCAGCAGCTCAGGATTAGACACCTACCCAGGGCATCCAGTTGTGTTCAAATCTTTCTGCTTGATGAGACCTAACACAGAAACAGCACCCGAGATACCCCCAAGCTCTCATCTCACTGTACAACGTCCTGATGTGGAGTGTCACCTCAGGAGACACAGGTGCAGGGAACACCAGTGAGTGCTGCCTCGCTCCTGTGCAGCCTTCCTAACGTGTGCCAGAGTCTCAGCTTTCAGCTTCTTCCTGGGAAAGTTGTTTTACCAGGACAAAATTCTCTTAGCATACTCTCAAGATTTCCAAATCATTTGCAAGAACACAAAGGAATCTTAAAAAATATAATTAGAGTGCTGAGGAATCTGTAAAAGGAAGACCACTAAAGCCCCACAAAAAATCTCAAGGTGGGTAGGAGGGAGAATACTTTCTACAAGGGAGGGCAGCCACCACAACCCTTGCAAGGGTGCCCATTTTACAAACTACTCGGTGTTGCTCTAGCGTTTCCCTTCATAAATTAAGCTTTGGAGCCCTCTTTGCTTTCGCCAGAAGAACCAACAGCAGTTTGTATCTTACACAGGGAGAAAGAGCTTCTCTGCACTGAACACGTTATTCAACGACAAGTTTTGTCTGTTGTGCCTGATTGGTTTAGAAAGGCACCACTTGTGTGGTTCTGGCCACATGTGCTGGAACCAAACAGAATTAAACCATAACCATTTACTTCGTTTTGAAAATGTTAAAGGAAAGAATTAGCTCAAGGCAAGAGCTTGACAGTGCTAAGTGGTGTTTTAGCAAGTGCATAACTAGTATCTCACTAAAGTTACATACTGAAGTGTTAGAATACAGTCTTTATTCAGAAAATAAAAGTCCTATAAAATGTATCCAAAGAAGATTCTTAAATAAAAACTCTGACAAAATAATTTATTTTAGTATTATTCCTGTATTATATGGCATGTATTTATAAATACTCTTATTGCCGTTTTTCAGAAGTCTAAAGGTGTAGGATTACAAAATATTTTCTTCCAGCAAGCATCAGTCTGGCAATTTTGACCCGATTTCGCCATGACCCAATGGTTGCAGTACTGCATATCCTGATAAAGGAGGTTCAGCTGAAGCCTAGTCCATCATTTCTGCTTCCTGGAGCTTATTCTGGTGCACTTCAGAGACCTTGAAGCCATCACCATATCTCTGTCTTGTGAGATGTGGTATAGAGATAGTTTCTTTTCAAGATTTCAAAAATAATTAAAGGTAAAATACAAAGAAGAATGGAGAAAAAAAATACGTGACAACAGCACTAGGAGCATGTTACAAACCAACTATGAGCACATCCAGATCTCTTAAAAGGTAAATATTTTCCCTTACTGTGTGTTCATCTTTGTCACAAAGCTGATTTGAAGGATTAGAAGAGCCCCAGGATAATTGTATATTGGCAAAATGGCCAAATTTTATCCATTTTGTTACAGGTAAACAACCTCCTCCCAGAACTAAAAAGTTGTCTGTTCTTTTGCAAAATCTGACGGGGATAATGTCTGTTGAAAATTAAAACAGATTCTACAGTTTTGCTGAAAGTTGAATCAAATTTGACAGGATAACACTTCTAACTACTATTTTAGCTGTTAATTATCAGCAGCAGTTCAGAAGCTTCCCTAGCTACATTAAGCAAAGTTCTGCTAAAACAAACAAAAACCCACACCACCATCGAATCGAATGAAAAAGAACCAGACGGCAGGCAGATTAATTCACTGTAGCAGGGCCTGCCCCTCCTTCCTGTTAGGGTCAGTTGCCTCTAGTCTGTGCACAAGAGCCAAAAAGGGCTCCAGTGGAGTAGTCTGATACTCCCGTCACAGGGTTGTTTTAATCCACCTGGTCATTCCAGGAGGTCGTTAGGAAGTGCTCTGTGATGACCGGGTGGATTAAAACAGCCCTGCGAGGAGAGTATCAGCATTTCCCTTTCTGCCCACAGCATGCCTACAAGACAAAGCCACTTCTTACAGCAATTGCCTAGGCAGCCTCCAGAGAGGCAGCTAGAAATCCAGCAGGTGATAGTCATTATCCCCCCATTTCTGTTCCCCAAAGCAGAGAGCTATTTCTTATGCTCTAAAATAATCACGAACAGAAAACAGTAAGGGTACATCAGGTTGGAGAGGGGATAATTCCTGCATAGATATCATGCTAATGATTAAAATATTAACATAAACATGTATTATTTATGAATGATATGCATAATAACCTATCACCACTACCCTGTATGCTCACAGCTTCTAGAGTGAGGAAAATATTCACGCAGCACAAATAGTTTGTTGTTCTATCAACAGTTCTCAATTCTCTAAAAATACTTCTGAACTACAGCTGTAACAATTACAGACCACAGCTATGTTTGCCTTATGATTACTTTGAAGCTAAATAAACCTTCCCTTTGAAGCAGAAAGAAGCTTTTTGAAGTTTTTACCAAGGTTCTGACCACAGCTTTTATATATAAGAACAGAGATTTAAATTTATTATACCCCAACCAGGATCTTTTTTGGAAACACTTTGCCTCCTTCTTAGATAGGTTTCCATTTGATTGCATCACAGTAATTGTAAAGCTTTTATAGTAGTAGGATCTAGTCATGAAAACAATATTGCCAAAGTTTCCATTTATGGATGGCTGGGTTTAGTTTACTGATTCTGCAACCAGAAGTAGGACAAGTCATTCTTTTCAACACTACACTGCAGGAGGAATCAGAAATAGCATCAAGTGACATGATTTCTCTTTTCCTGATATATATAAACATGCACACACACTATATACATATTTTATATATATATGTCTTTTTATCGTAAACCTATGATATCATTCTCAAGTCCCAGCTCTGAAAAAACCTTAACACTACTCCTATATTCTCAGTCCCATTTTCTATTTGCAGGGACATCATTAACTGCAAGCACTTCCTGTGTTTATTGGCAAAATTACTTTAGGATCACATCAATCCTGAAGAAGCAGAAAGGCCAGATCAGCATCCCCCTAAGAAATCCAATGGGAAGAGACAGCATCCAACATTTGGCAGCCAGAGAGCCATCAGGGCAGGTCCCCCCTCATGATGTGAGCACATGCTGTGACTTGTCTAATCCTGGGACATCTCCAGCTCTTTAGGGGAGCTGGGAGGGAACTAGAACAGCCAGGAAAAATCAACACTAACAGAGGCTCAGACAGCACCTGAAGTTTTCTAAAAACATGGCCCCATCTGGCACACAAATCAAGGTGCTGAGTAAAACGATGGAGCCAAGGAAAAAAATGGACACACTAAGTTCAGAGAAAAGTGACAATGATCTGGCAGAGAGAAGCTGAGGAAGATCAGGATTGTATACACTGGGAGTTGCAAAATAAATAGGGTCTAATACATTAATAAGAAAAGAGAAGTTTTGGTTACCTATCTCAAACTCTGGAAGAAAGGAGCATTATGGAAATTTAGCCATAGTAGATGGGATACTTTGCTCATATAAGCAGGTCTGGAACATAATCTATGTATGTTCTGTGTGGAACACTATCTAGTTTTGCTATAATGTTAGTAATGGTATTACAAATGTTATAAAATATCACGTGTAAAGTTTTATTACAGTCTAATTACAAAGGATTATGAGAGATATGAAAAGACTCATTATTTTCTCTGTTGTCACCTAGTGTTAAAAGCCTTTTCTATGGCACTAAGCTTAGAAACTCAGCGACTAGTTACTAGATTAGGAGTGCCATAGGTATGACTCAGGTGTAGAAATTCTCCAACCTTCTTCATTTAATATGAAAAAAGCCTGTGTGTGAGAGATACCAGGGAACAGGAAGAAATGGGCGAAACTGAATCCTGGCATGCAGACTTAAAATCCCAATTCTCAAAGAAAAGGAGCAATTTACAACTGGGGGTGCCTGCAGCTTCCCATTACATGGTTCTTCATTGCTTAGGAAACTCATGACTCTTTAGACCTTTTGTACTGAAATTCTATAAATCAAGTTCAGGCTTAGTTTTTTGAGGAACTGCAGCCAAAACAACCTAGTCACTTCCAAGAACGTAGCTGGGGGGATAAAAGGACCTTTTATTTGAAGAACACAGGGAACGGAAAGTGTCCCCAGTACACACACTTTCTGCTACCCAACTTCTGAGGTCTGAACTGGGAACCTTGATGCTGCTTTTCTGCAGAGTTTGGTCTCCTGGTCCTTGCAAGTCAGGTGAAATAAATACATCACCCTGATCACTGCTTTGCATACCTTTCCATTTAAAATGAGCTATAACAGAGAATTTGAGCTGTTTGTATGAGATAAACTCTGTGTTCTACAGCATCTTGCCTTCTGTCCAACAGGGCTGATTCTCATTTTAATACAAAGCAGACTTAAATTGCAAGCTCAGTGTAGCATTACACTGTGGGACAGGAAGTAGAGCACCCTAAGATAAAGTACCTACAACATACCTAACTTATCTGTACAGAACAAGCTGGCAGGACATTTATGTCTTTAGCAAACCAGACTCAATATAAAAGGGATTTACTAGCATGCAAGAATATTTGCAGTCTCTGTGCAGTCTCACTTTGAATAGATTTAACATTTAACTAGTTCAACCACATTAATCCTTGAGCTCCAGACTCCTGGAGAAGTATTTATCATTTTTCATTTAGAACCAAAAATGACATTTGCAGTAACAAAAGGCAGAGTTTCAAAATATATGCAAATTTTAAAACATCATTATTTAAATAAATACGAAAATCTCCCAACTTTCTCAAAAAGTAAGATCCATAGCAAGACTATACTATTCTCATTTGTGTCAGAATGAATTTTAAGCTTTAAAAGACAGCTCTTGGAGCAGCTTTTTCTTAGATAGAAAAGCCCATCATTTCTGCAATATTCCAACAGCAAAGGCTAAATTGTAGCAATAATGATGAAATACCCAAGTCAGAAGAAGCTGTAGATTGAAAATTTAAATGAGGAACCAACTCGGTCCAGCTACTGATAATGCAAGTTAATTAAGAACATTTTTGAACTTTTGTCCTATTTCTCTGCTATTTCCTTAAAAAAAAAATCCTATTGTGTTGTACCCTACACACTCCACGGCACAGGAGTAGCTGCCCTTCATGTAAATCCCTCCTCTGGTAGTTAAAATTTTAAAGTTACTCTTGACATAAAGATCTACAGAAATGGAGTAAAAGGAAATATGTTTCACTACACCACACTCGCTTTACTAATGGAGAACATGGAGTCTCTATGGCCAATCCATCTCCAGTCTCCTGCTTCCCACCATTCTGCTGCCTCCTGCCTGCTGTCTTTGCAGAGCGTATCCTTCAAACAAGAGAAAAAACACACAAGAATCTCCCGTGCAAATGTTAATCCAAGAAAAGAAAAAAGGCTGAAGCAGTTGGGAAAAAAGAGAGAGGGAGGGAGGGGGGGGGAGAGAGAGAGAGAGAGAGAGAGAGAGAGAGAGAGAGAGAGAGATATGGCAAGCCCTGAACCTTTACATCTCCCACTTTAAGCTAGTTTAAAATATGCAAAGTGTTTTGACGTTATACCATGTGTGCCTTTTGCTAAGAAGGTGCATATGGAGCAGCAGGCAGGGAAGGGTGCCACATTGTATTATTCCAAGTAATTCCCATGTAAGTTGCTATGGTACCTAGTCGCCAGCTTTGCCTTTGGCTTGGCATAAGTTTGTCCCTCACACCGGTCACTGATACAGTAACTCCTCAATCACTAGATCTAGGGGTGAAATTGCTTTGGAAGCAAAAGCCGCCTCTCTAATTCAGATGGAAGTAAGAGAAAAGCTCTACATTCTGCAACCATGCATGATGCCTTTAAAATAGCATGTGTTGACTTATAAAATAATTCTTAAAGTGCATCTCCCATTAGTGTAATCAGCTCCCCACAGCCTCAAGGAAACCAGAGAACACTACTGAAAAATGTACCGTCACAGATCCTGAATGAGGTATGTGCAGAAACAGGCTCAGAGAAACCTGTACATAGAGATGTAAAAAAGTGCTCACGTTCCCTCTGCCTGGGCCCTTCCCCAGACAGCTGCTGTCTTGCAGAATATGGGAAAAAGGTGCCCATCTCCCACTCCCCATGTGAGGAATTGCGATCCCTCTCCAAGAGGCAATAATACCTGCCACTATGTCTCTCCAGTAACTTGCCTTGAAAACCTGCTACAACAGCTCGAGTGAGTCTCGTCCAACATCTGTGCCTGAACTCAAACATTCCTTCACCTCCCCAATTTCTTCCCTCATACTTTGCCAAGCATCCATCTTGCTCTCTTTATTTTTACTCTCCTTGCAGGACCTCAGAATATCCCTTGCACCTCAACTTTTTCTTTATCACATTCAACCTGCATTTACCAGTTTAACAATTCTCACCTTTTGCCACTTCAATTAAAGCTTTCACTGTCCGCTCTCCTAGTTCTCTTAACCAAGTGTTTCAATGTACTTGCAAGACCTTACATTACAAACTTACATGCTTGGTAAAGCTTAGAATAAATTGCAGAACATTTAACTAAGCACGTAGCCACAAATACAGTCAGACAAAAAAGGGAGAATGAGCTGGTCCATGTTTTCATAACTCCTTTATTACTACAGCACTGCCGTTTATTATAGGATGTTATATATTACCATTCAGTTAGCAGGGACTCAAACCTGGCATTTAGGGCACTAAGGAGGGGCTGTGCAGATACCTGCAGAAGTGAAACTGCACAATTTCTTTTCATAGAGCACCAGCAGGTTGGGGGAGTGAATACCCCATTCAGCCAATCCTGCAGCAAAGAGTTACAGGGACTGGACTCTAAGGAGGACACCTGGTTAAACACCTGCCTTGTGCACTGGCTGCAGAGGCCTTTTTCCGTAGTAAAATTTTGTCACTTCCTAGCATGACACCTTTACAACTCTGACAGGCCACTCAGCATCACCCACCACTTCGTCTGGGTCAGCACAATCCCTCTGCTATGGCTCTCATCCCACCTGACCTCCTCCTGTCCTCCTTCATCCTCCTGCCACCTCCCGCCTCCTGTCCTGACCTGTTTTCTCTTCAGTCAGGCTCAGTCCTGCCGTGTTGTGACCTTCACCTGACTCTAGGCCTCATGTATTTTCTCCGTGCACAGCTACAATGCTCCTTCCTTCCTCTCAGCCTCAGGTAGGGATAATAAAAACCAAGAAGAATAAAAGAAAACCCAGCAACACACAAACCAGCCTTTAAGGAAAGCCCAGGTTAAACAAAGAGGCTCTGCACTGTCACATCCCAAGCAGGCACATCCTGAAACACAGAGAGGCACATTACCATATTTAATAATAGCACAGCCAAAGGGCTTGCTAGACAGCAAATTTAGGCCATTGCCTGTGGTTTAGTTAAAAACCTCTTCTGACTTCTTTGCTTCAACTCACTCTCTTATTACATGTTACACTGTGGGTTTTCTTTGCTTGTTTCAGTGTATGTTTTTTTTTGTTTTAGTTTCAGCAGTTCTACCTTCTGCAGGCTCCTTCCTGCCCTGCCTACAATTTGTTTCAACTGTGATTACACAAAAAAAAAAAAAAAAAAAAGCGCGCTTCCTGTTCCTGGGCTCCCCCACATGCTGGCACGTGTTTGTTCCGAGGTTTGGTCGTGCAAAGGGAGCACCTGCAGTCCCACTCCATGGCCCTCTTCACTGGGGAAGGGCAGCGTGGTCCCGGCCCAGACCTGCCCTCCAAGACAGGGCTGGCCGCAGACAGCTCTGCTCTGTGTGACAGGAGCTGCTCACCTCAAGCAGACAAATGGATTTTATTACCAAACAAACAAACTCACTCCACTGAAGGCAGGAGGAAAGCAGTAGAGAAACCCGAATACCACAGATGTACCATTTCAACAAATCTGCACTGGGGAAAGCTTTACTTCTCTCCATGCAAAGCCACTGCAGGATTATCTTGCATGTAGGAGACAGCATCTTCTCCCACTCTGGGCTGATGTCCTGACCCATGTGTGTTTCAGGGCCTTTTTTTTAAACAAGAACCAAGCTTTCCTGTGAGCATGACTCTCAAAGTCTAAAGATCCACTCCTGAAAAAGCAACTTACTTGCAAGTAAGTAAAGAAAGGATGAAGCATCCCTGTTACTCGGGCAAACACTCACAAACACCTGCTGGCTCTTTTCAAGCTCATGCTAGGATCCAACACTGGAGAAAGGAGCCTGCGATTTATCCATAAAGCTGTAAGAGCACAGGCACCCCCTCTCCTGACTGCCCACTAACATGACTTTTTCCCCTTAGCAGAAGGGTAAGTAAAGGTGCTTCTTATGGCTATTTGTTCCTTAACTTCTCTACAAAAAGAGAGACAGCCCCATTAGTCTGGGTTGCAGTGACTTTGGGGAGCTGAAACAGCTCAGAGACTGAGAGCACAGGTCTGCACGTTGGTGAGGGGAGGGAGCCAAGGAGAAATGCACAGTGGTAAAATCCAAACCCTCGCTTTACAGCTGTGATCTTTAGAAGTGCTGGAAAACAATACAGATAAAGATGAAATTGAGACCAAAAGACTGCATGTTCTAACTGGGGAATGTTTCCTCCAGCTGGGAGAGGAGAAGTCTCAGGTTAACATCTGCATTAGGCAGGGAGAAAGCTCCTCCCCATCCTGAAAGAAACAAGGAGAGAGCAGAGGAAATGGCAGAGGGCCGATAATCCCTATTATGCATGGACACACAGACTGACTGGAAAAGGCCAGTGTTCTCGGGAGTCTTCAGGAAACTGGTCACAGGATGTGCCCATTTGAATTCAGTAAATTAAGTCTTAGCTCTGTTTGTGTCCTGAAATATAAACCAGATTTCTCTTAGTTACAACTACATGCAAAGTGGTATTTTTAGATGCTTTTACTATTTGTATTCAAAGAAATCATGTATATTTTTATGTCTAGAAGCACAGATATAAATACACTTTGATATACATAAGGCATTTATGACCTGGTTTACTTTGTTCCATTAAGCCAAAAGAAGAAAACCTCTCACAGACATTTGGCCTGTTTTCTGTTTAAAGAAGCAAAACCAAAATAGCAACTCCAAGTTCCATCACAAGTCTCTCATATAACCTTTCCTCAAGCACAATATAAATGTTTACCACCTCTCTCAAAATGTCATCAGCAGCATGTTGGAGACATGCTGCAAGAACACCAAATCAGCTTTTATTGATACAAAAATATTGATGAGCACAGGATGTGTTTTTCCACTTTAAAAGAGTCTTTCATCAAGTGTCCGGATATTTCTGATCTATGACTTTTTGTTTGTTTTATTACAAAGCATAAACAGATTTTACAAACACACTTGGGAATGACATAAAATGTTGTGGCTTTAAAAATATTTTCACTTCAAATAAATTCAACCACCAAACAAGGTCCTTTCTCATTTGTCCTCTTTCCTTCATCCCGCAATTCTCCCCCCTCATCCCATCCCATCTTAAAACAAGAGGCAGTTACAGCGAAAAAAAAGAAACTTTCTTCCTTGTAAACTAGAAAAAAGCAAACAATTTTTCTGCATTCTATTGGATAGTTTGTCAAATCTGTCGCATTGAATTTAAAAGTATTATGACTTCTGACATTAAAAAGTTTTACAAAAAGGCAACAGCAAAGTTTTTCTTTTTGTTTCTCTATATTTATAAACTTGAGCTAACTGACTGCAACCTACTTTGCAACTTTTGCTACTTTGCAACTGCCTTTCTGCCTAATGTTTCTTCACTTTGTCAAGATAAACAAAAAAATGCATTTCAATTCACATTTAACAAAGGGCTCTTTTACAAACACCTCACTAGTTTCTTTCTTGTCTGCCTTGTGTGCATCCTGTAATCTTGCTTAACAGCACAAGTGCGTTTCATACTATTCTATTACCGCCCTGGTAAAAAATCCAGATATGTATACTGTTCCCTGGAGTCTTCTGTTGCGAGAGGATGACAACGACACGGTTAGTTTGGATTTTGGACATACAGAGGCGCCTCCAAAGTTTTCAGATTTTTTTGACATCTTTTATTTTATATGTATAAATATAAACTGAGAGTATTAATTCACATAAGATTAGGAAAGTGAGATCACAGCACTGGAGTTTTTCACAAAAAAAATACATGGAAAGGGTAGTGACAGGCAATTCTGATCTCATGATAAATGCCCAAAGTGAAGGTCCCAGTTTCTCCAAAACCTTTCAATCATGGATGTTAAATAAAACAACACCGCCATGCTTCAAGAGTGCTTGTTTGCTGACTTCACTTTGCTGCCTATAAAGAACAGTAAAATGTAACATACATCAATTAAGGGTCCATTTTACACACTTTTCAACCAAAGAGTTCTTAGTATGTTACAAACCACACCTACAACTATCAGAGTGTTTAAAAACTAAAAGAAAGGAAAAAAAGACATTTGTTCCACCCAAAACACAAGATAGGAGCTAGACGGCACCCAAGTTTTGAGTCTTGTCAGGTCCTAGTGTGCCCAGCTCTATAAAACACCCCCCCTTTAGCCAGCTTAGGTGCCACAGAAAGCCAGCTTGGGGTTCAGATGACTATTTTTCCATACTTAAAACACACTGTCCCATCAGAGCAAATAGCCAAAAAGCTGCTCAGACTTGCAACAGCAGCCACTTTCCACCTTGCACGTTGCCTCACTGACCCTGTGTGTGCAGGAAGGTTGGACTAGATGACCTCTAGAGGTCCCGTCCAACCTTAAGCATTCTATGATTCTATGCACACAGAGGCTGCCTTGGCATCTCTGCCACAAGCACTCGTGCAGCTGCACGCAAGGACAGGAGCCGACTTGTGCCGTGGGCTTGGGCAAAACCTCTCTGCTTACTGGCTACAGTACTTCCTACGGGAGCATCACGAAGCTTCGCTCCTCGGCTTTCTCTCCTCTCGCTCCACCAGAGCTTTTGTGCGCCAAGTTCAATCACATGTATTTGCATGACAAACATATTAAGGTTATAAAAACATGTGCGCAAACACCAGCGTTTCCAAAGCTGGTCCTGGTGGTATCATTTCTCCTGTCCTGGCTCCACAGATGCAGCTTTTAATTACACAGTCACACAGAAAGCTTTCCACAAGACTACAGGCTCATTCAGGGCCTAAAACCACTGCTGCTTATTCAGTGTGGTCATCTAATACTTTCTTTATTTTTTTGGACAGGCAGCCTTGTTGTTCCACAAAATACTATTACCAGCTTGTTTTGAAAACAAAACCAGTCTACTTATGGGTCCCTGGGGTTTTCACTTTTTTCTCCACACAAAAGACACTTTTTTTTTTTTTTTACAGCATCCTGAAACATCAGGAGCATTATTGCAGTTTTACAGCAGGAACCGACAAGGAGAAGATAAGAGCGAAAGTGCCCTTTATTTTGGAGCCCCATTAGAGACAGCTGAGACTGGTCTATTCTGGGCACTTCAGCACAAGCAAGGACTGCACCAACTTAATTTGCAGTTGTAGGACTCTGTGCTTCCCCGATTGCCCCACTGCCCATTAGCACGGGCACTCAGCAAAGCAAGTCACTTTTACGAATTGCGTGCTCAAGTAGCTCCTGTTTCCCAGATGCCTGGCTGGCCTTCTCTCCTTTTTCTTCCTATAAACTTCCCCATCTCAATCCCATGGCACATCCCAGTTCCTGGAGCAAGCTAAGCTGTGGTTCTGCCCAGAACAGCCTCTCTCACATTACAGTCTCAGTCTAGGCCTGGGATGAAGCATGAAACAGCAATGAAGCAAGGGTGAAAAAATTCCCCACGATCACATCGTGTAACTACAGGCTGTGTTGTAACACACAATCACACATACACTAATATCACAAACATGAATCCTTGACTCCAGGAAATGCTCTTTTAAATATGGCTATTTTAGGACTGTGAAAACTAAACTTTTCCACCCCCTGTGGAAATTTCATCACATGGGTGCCTGTAATTAATCAGCAGGGCGATGTGCAATGTCTCCCATTCAAGCTTGGGGAGAAACGATAAACTTCACACTCTTCTACCTCTGTGCTAACCAAAATCAGAGAGAGTACAAGATACTCCGGTTATTGTCAGGTTTCACATCTTCTTGCTAACAGCAGAAAGACACAAAAACAAAATCTTGATTTTTTCAATGAGTTCAGGTTTGTCTGCACCACTCACTCTGTTAACTCCTCGTTAGTGTAACTGCACGCTGTACTCTTCAGACTTCTCATCCCAAAGGCAGCCTCCTTGCCAACATAATCTCAGTCAGACAAGCTAGTATCTGGAATTCAAGATTTGTTTACCTGGTTGAAAGCTTTTTACCCTGCCATGGCTTATGCATAAAGGATGAAGAAATTTGTCAAGTTAATAAAACGAGGGAAGAGAAGGGAGTAAACCAAGGGCCTTGAAAAACAGAAAAGGCCTATACAAAGAGGCAAACTTTGTGCCTAGGGACAGAGAATTTTACTAGAGTAAGTGATGCAGACAGAACAACAGATAAACTTTCAAGGTTTCTGCCTTTTGAGTCTTTCTGTTTCCCCATATGCACTAAAGATAACAGAGGAAGCTCTGTAGAAATTGACATGTATGTTGGATATTGGAGAGAGCCTCCCAACTATTAAACTGCAGAAGAGGCGGCTTGGGCCTGCTGGAGATGCTCCTCCCTGCAACTTTCTGAACAAGGTTGGCTCCTGGGGTTAGGATTGACGCTGCATCCGTGCACACACCATTAGGGCAGATTATATAAAATATACATATACATATATATACATACGCACACTTTAAAGATCTCTCCCAAATCTATATTTCCATGGCACACAACTTACTTTCTACCTGTATCCAAAGCTATTCTTAAAAAGGTAAAACTTGTAAAATCTCACCTTGGATCTGCACTCCATAATTTCCACACACTGTTGTGCTTTGTGGTTTAAGCCTGAGCCCAGGCCCATTTAAGGACATATGTGTTACAGCAACAGTGCATATGGACACTACAGAAAGCCAAGTGAGCTACCTGGTGAAGATGGGCACACATTGCTCCCCACCACGAGCACCGTAAGCGCAGGCTGCACCTGTACACATCTCAACAGCAGCCTGAACGCTCTAGACATGAGGCTGTAATTGAGCTGCCAATACTGACTGCTATTTTCCTCTCCGCCATACCAATACTTAGGAATAACAACTTCCCTCACAGAAGCAGTTGGTCATTAGTAAGTAAGTACTTGGACTCCTAGGAGTACCACATCTTTAAACACTTTACTCTCCTTTTTGATGAGCGTAGCAAGGCGCTCCCAAAAAGCAGCAGAACTACTGTAATTACAGGTTTCCAGCTCTCTGAAGTAGCTGTAAAATGATCTATTCTGGACATGTATTAACAGCCCACACAGACATATAACATAGGGAAGATTATAAAAATGAGTGATTATGCTTCTGCATTTATTTTTAAGCCACTTCTGTTGTTACAGTTTAGGTAAAGGTGACTGGGTAAAGCAAACCCAGGGTTTTGCCAGACATGCACAGCCCCAGTTAAACCTGCTGGACTTTTAAGGTGCTATCCCCTCCTCTGTGCATTTCCACACCACAAGTACCTGCAGCTCAGTCAGCAGATACATGAACACACACATGCCAAAATATCAGCATAGGAGCCGCAGTAGGGAGGTGGTGACAGTGTGCACATAACCCCCCCTTACTTTTTCACCAACTCTGCCAGTTGTCTGGGCAGGCTGGGGGAAGCGGACACATCGCTTCCCTTCTCGCAGGCTGCTCTGTCAAACACAACAGGAAACCCAACACAAATTAAACCACGGGGTAATTATGAAGCCCCAGTTCAGAAGCAGGATTCTCCATAACATCTACGAGGGCAGCCCCCACTGCAGGACAGGCCTGAGATGGGTAATGCACTAAAACAGACACTGCCAAGTCTTGAATCTGTTAAAGCCCTCAAGGGGACTCACACATGGGCAGGAATCACTTTCGGTTTAACAGAAGAAAACCACTAACTTGGTTGGTGAACTGTCCTACTTGTTCAGGCCAAACAAAAAGGCTATTTGCCTATAAAATATATAAATGAGTAAGAGATGGTCAACAAAACTGACAGAAAAAGAAAAAACAGCTTGAGACTTACTAGAATTAATTTCCTCATCCCACATTTAACAAGAACTCTTAGAACACCGAGTTTCTCACCCAAATTAAATTACTGTACTAAGTTTCTTCCTCTCCCTCCACTCTTTCTTTCTTATCTTCCCAGGAGGATTCATTTGCCTGGAAGATGCCAAGCAAATCTGTCATAGAAAAGGGAGCACGGTGAGTGGGCTGGCTAAGAGGCCCCTCTGCTCCCACTGACAGCGCCAAACAAATATGAAAGGTCAGGAGTCTGACATTCCCTGCAAAAAGGGCTGGCCCCAGCCAAAAGCACTGGGTTAAAAAGCAGAAACAGGAATCTCAGCGCAGGCACAGAATGAAAAGCACTACCTGCTCCCCTTTCTCCTCTCATCAGCCCAGGGTGCTCTTGCACTGAATAGTCCCTATCATTTCCACCAAAATGAGGTATGCAAGACCACAGAGGTAGCAGGCAGACATTTCCTGGAAAGGAGAATCAGAGCATTGCAGATGAAATCTCACCTCTAGGATATTAAAAATGGCAGCTCCTAGGACAAACAGATCGAAAACTACTTTAAAATATTCTGCGTGTTGCCCACATGAATGTAATTGCAGCAAGGCACCTTTTCTGGTAGCAAGTCAACCATTTTCTCAACGCCCATCAGAAGCATTACTTTGGCACAAATGCAGGCAATTTGTATCTCTAAAAGCGCTGCAGCTGGCTCCTAGAACAAGACTCCCAGACTGCTGGGCTTAAAGCCTAAAAGGCAAACTCGACATCACTTTTTAAAATCCTCTACTGAGCACCGCTAGATCTAGCAGCTCACTTTGCTTTGGTTTTCAAATGAGATAATCCCCCACCTGCTTGATAAAAGCTAGAAAAGTAAGTCTAATGGCAAAGACCCTTCATGTAAAAGATTTGTTTCTTCAGGTATTGAGCAGCTGCAGTTTTAAAGCTCCCAGAAATAAGTGTTACAGAATTTAAAAAACAAGTTGTAACCATTGGGCCAATAAAGCTTGGTTTCCTATAGACATGTATCCTTTACTTCCTACTCCCTTGGTCCCTAGAGTCTCCCCTCTCATCTACCCTTTTCTTCTATACCTAATGACACCCCAAAACATGAGATGAGCTCTGCCCGAATAAAACATAAATGCTGATTCTGTTTGGCAGCAGCTCCAAGTGATACAAAGCACCAAAGTCTAATGCCCTTCAAAGGTAGTCAGTGCACTGGGTTGCCCCTAGTCCCCTGCCCCTCTTTGGAAATACCGATCATGAAAATAATTCACAGCCTTCAAATCTGCTCAGACAGATCAACAGGCTCCAAGTCTGAGACGGACAAATGAACTAACTGCTTATACCTTTCTTGAATTTTGAATCTGAAGTATATGAATTTCATTTTCTTTTTGCATTTATTTACTTTTCTAGATTAAAAAAAAAAAAATCTGTTCTTTTTAATGCTTTTTTTTGCAGCTTCCAGGTAGCTGTACAGTGTGATCTTCCACACTAGAGTAAGAGGGAAGGCAGACTGCAGGCACAGTTTCAGAAAGCCATGTGGCAAAAGTGGCACAACCCCCTGAAACATCCATTACGTAGACCTGAAGATTTGCTTCTACTTCATATTGCTAAGCTTGTTTGGTACAATTTATCCTGAAAGAAAGCAAACTGTATGTACAGAGAAAATAAAATGGTATAAAAAAATCAAAAATCAACACACACACACACCCCGCCCCAAAGCACAGGTTCCAAAAAGGCACTTGAAATTAATTTTAGAACTCCTGGCAACTCATTATAAATGAGCTCTACTAGAAACACCAAAAATTAGGTTAGCAGCTTCTGGCTGAACATAAGGTAAAGACAATCAAGAACTAATGCCAAGCCAGGATTATGCTGTTATTTTCAGGGCTCAGCGTTTACTATGCTAGTCACAAACATCATGCAAATCTCCTTCCTCTTGTGCCAAAAGAGTCAGAATCCTTCTTTAACATGTTTTTTTCCCCACCTAGGAGAGGAAAGAAAAAAAAAGCTACAAGCTACAAGCAGTGTTATCTATATCTACATGCAACTGCATGTACTGTAACTCTGTTCCAAGCACGTGGCACTCGATTTTAAACACACTAGAAATGCTGACTTGCAAGATGAAATTTTAGAGATGATAATAGTGTAGAATCTCTCCCTTCTACTTTTCAATACTGTATATCTTTTTCAGTAGAAGTGATTGTACTTCAGGTGCTAAAGAGCAATTCCTGATAATACCCGCACCTGGAAATTGATTCAGAAAAGAGAGTGAAGAAGTTCAACACAACAACTTAAAACAACAGCAGGCAGAAAGTGATATGCTTTGGGTTAGGAATTTTAAGCAGTAAAATATCACAACACCATCACAGAATGAAGTCATAGGGCGATAAAAACATTTGACTCATATCTACAATACAAAAAGAACATTTTGGACTGTTTTGGGGCACAGACTGAGCGCACGCAGGCAGGAAGCAGACGTGCCCAGGCCAAGGTCAGCTGCGCCGGACAACACAAACATCTTCAGGAAGACAGGACAGTTTGGTGACGAAAGGCTTTTGGGGAACTCATGTGTTAGGGTGACACAGACAGTGCTAAAAACAAACAAACAAACAAAAAAAAAAAAGACAAGAAACACAGAGGAGAAAAAGGAGTTTTAAATAACGAATCTCTTTTAAGCAGTACACTGGGTTGGCCTCAACTGCCTGATACTGAGCAATGCCCCATCTCTTACCACTCCTTTTATAGAGACCTTTGGCTTTCTTTTTTTTTTTTTTTTTTCTTTTTTTTCTTTTTTTGGGCTGGAGAGATTAAAAGGAATATACAAAGAAGTCTGTGTATTGCTTGGGAACATCTGCCAACATTAACAAAAGCAGAAAACAGAGAACATTTTTAGGCTCAGCCTCCATTGCACCCATGTAAGTACCAGCAATCTCAGCACAGCATACAACTGTAACGAATCAGCTCTACCAACTAGTCTTCCAGACGGTACAGTATTTAAAACATCTGATGTATTTAAAACATATTTATGCATGTAAAATACCTGCTCTATTTACAAAGTATTTATGTATTTAAAATACCTGAGTCACACTGGTGGAACTCAACTCCAATGTGATTTGAATATCTTAGAGATTTAATTGGAAGGTGCTACCAAACACAAATAATTTTTTTCACAAGAAAGAGACATTAGCTTGTGAGCTCTTTGGTGGCAGTTTCTCCAAGCCTAGGCTTGAACATCTGCTACCCAAAGAACCCAATTAAAGCAAATGCCATTTTCAGTACTGCCAGCTGCAATGCTTAACAGCTCCTAACTCCAGCTCCTTCTTCCCCCTCCAAAATCCTGTTAGTGTTAAACACTGGAGGCTGGGAATGCTCAGTTCTAGTCCTGCCACCACCTTAATTTTACACAAAAGGGTGCACAGGGACAGGATGCAGGAGAGTAAGAGTGCTATTATCTACCATAAATATTAATTTCTTATGCTCAGTCTTGTTTCTTTATCTGTCAGAAATCCTATCAAAATAATCTAGTTGGTCTTCTCTTCAGACTCACTCACCTTTTGAGACTTCGTTAGTACCCTTACCAACAAGGTAAAATATTTTGCCCAACTTGTTTAAACAAATATTACGTACAAGCTGAAATACATCCTCCTCATCTTCCCATGGAAACAATTTTACTCAAGCTGCTGTTGAACACCAGAATTCTCAGGAGTTTTTCATGGGAATCAAGTCAAAACTGGAACAAGTATCTGAAACATTTTAAACTGTGGCTATCTTCCCTACGACAACTTACATAAAACACAAAGAAACTGTAACTTCTCTGACTCAAAGCAAGGAAGTCAGCAGAAATGACTTTTCTGCTCTGGAAAGAAGAGGCACCCTCAGAAGACAGTAAATTGCACCCGAGTTAGCCACCATGAGACAACAATAAAGCAGTTCTTTGGCTCTCCTAATGCTCTCTTGGGAAGATTTGCATCAGCTAAAAATTCCGGATGAGCTCTTTATTACAAGCCCAAACTCTATGTTTCACTACATAAGACAAGAATCAATTTAGTAGTAAGTCTTCATTTCAATATAGCTATCACATACCATTTTTCTAGGCCACAGTGATGGCTGAATAACCTGAATGGGCTGTATTATATAACATTCATTTCCTTACCAAAAGGGACCTCTTATTCAGCTCTGAGTTCCATTCAATTTATCCCACAGTGACACTGTACAGAGTGAAAACATATAACTAATTCTCTAGGGTAGGGCAGGGCAAAAAATAATCCCTCTTTTTATTTTTTTAATCACCATGAACATAAGCAGTTCTGCAGCATTATGATCAGACCATTCCTAACAACTATTAGCTCAAGGAAAAATAGCTCATTTGTGTCGGCAGAATGAGATGATTTGAGGGTAAGGAAAGGAAGGTGAGCAAAGGGGAAGAGTGGCATAAACAAGCATGGAGACAGCATAGCTGTCAGACTGCTGACACGGACAAAACAGACACAAGAAACACTGCCAGAAGAGCCGCTAGCTGCCACGGCTAGTGCCACAGCACCAGGAAAAAAAAAAAAAAAAAAAAAAAAAAAAAAAGTACCGCATGAAGATCAAATCTTTAAGAGGCACAGACAGTTGCTAGTCCCATGTACTTCATATAGTATATTATGAGAAAGCCTCAAAAATCCAGAGAAGAAACATTCTGATGTTACTCAAATCTAAAGCATGTGTTTTTGTCCTATAGTTACCACAAGACACATCCAGGCCGCACACCTACTATTTCAACCCTCATTTGTTACTGAACATAAGCTACAAAGTGGCTAACTTTGTTAATAGCTAAAATATTAACCCAGAAAACAGAATAAACACAAGGCATCTGTTATTGTCTGTTGTTTTCTGTACATTTTATATGTGTTCCACCACATGAAAATGCTGTAGTGGAGGTGCACGTATGTAGACTCCCATCTGGTTATCTGCTTGATCTAGTTTAACCAAATCCTGTCTCTGTTCAAGGCCTTTCTAAGGTGATAGAGAAGCCTGCGCATATTCCAACAGCACAGCTCCCCATGGGAGCTCAAGGGAGAGGTTCCACCAACCCAGCTCCAGGGACACAAAGACAACTGACACCAATGAGGATTTGTCTCAAAATAACCAACTTAAGTAGCAGGCAGGTAGAGGGAGGCAATTACTGTTCACACTGCAGCCCCTGGGAGACCACATCTGGATGCTCTGTATGACCTTCCTGTGTAGTAGGAGACTGGTGGCCTGGAATGAGGCTGGGGAATGGGCCCCAAGATGCAGAAGCTGGGGCACTCAACATAGGAGGAGAGACTGAGGGTGCTGTGTGGGTGCAGTCTGATAGAGGAGGCTTGGGAGGCAGGATCTGTCTCTGGATATCTCCTGGGTGTTTGTGGGGAGGACAAAACCAGACACTGCTTGGAGGTGCGCAGTGCAATGACAAGGAAACTCAGGTGGCAACACAGGAAACCCTAATAGATAGTAAAATAAATGGTAATGGCAATGATCATGTGCTGGAAGATACTGCCTGGAGAGGGTATGCACGCTCCGTCCTTGTGGCTACTCAGAACTCGAGCGGCCACAGCTCTGAGCAGCTGGATCTAACTTTGGCTTTAGATTCGAGTTTAAAGTTAGCCCTGCTCTGTGCCGAACTAGATCTGATGATTTCCAGAGATTCCTTTTAGCCTAAATTATCCTGTGATTAAATTTTCAATGGAAGAATACCACTTCCCAGAGAATTGTTAAAAAGTAATTTCAGAAGAAGAGCCTGTTAACTCTAGAGAGATTTCAGTTATAGAAAATAAACTCTTACCATATGATTGAAAATAAAAATTGCCAATGATCATTCCCTTAAAACAAAATTAATGTTTTTTTCTCCAGATTCACAGCATGAGAGTCCAAAGTTACATATCTAAACACGGTTTTAGAAGGTTCCATACCAATAATCATACAGTAAATCTACATAATGTGGTTTGACTGCAATTTTCAAGACATTTTCCCAGAAATGGTACTTCAGCGGTGACATATTGCTGATTATAGAAGAGATACTGGAACAACAAGAGTATTGGTAGATACTCTTCTTTTTTTCCTCAATTGCAGATTTGTTTATACCTGTTTTCTTCTCAAGATCTGCAGTACTTCACTTTTGGAAGAAGATGTCCAGTGACACTAAGAAATCCACAGAAATGTAATAAAACTTTGAAATTAAATTCAGTGGAGCAAGAATTTAACATGTCAGCCTGGACTGCTAAAGCTTTCGTAATTCTCACACATGAACTATTTTGTAAAGCAAGTAAAGACAAAGCAAGGGGTTTTTTTTCTGATTCATCCCTCACATTGGGGTCCAGATAATGCTCAGCACAGTTCTGCTGCGCCATTTTCGCTCTGGAAGGAGTACAGCCAGTTTTACGTGGCAAATCATTTGAAAGCTGATCACAAAAGTAGTCTGTTGACCTGTCTGACTACAGCTGTACATTCAGTTTCACGAAGAAATAAACTATTATTTACAGGGAGGGGAAAAAAAAAAAAGAAAAAAGAAAATAAGCTAACTTTACAATGGCTTGTATTCACACTCGCTGAGAACATGGCAAAAGCAAAGACAAGGTCACCTCCTCTTAAAAGTAAGTAACTCACAGTGAGGCCCACGAATAACAAAAACTGGTAAAAAATATCTTTTTAACCTCTTACAGGAGTTGCAGCTCTCCAAGTCATTATGTACTGCAAACTGATGCTTTTACTGCCAGTGATGAGTGAAGAGAATAACAAGATACACAGTTTTATTCATGCTTTTTGCAACCATATTGGTTCATTTTCAGCAACTCCACTTGCAAATTGGGACTAAAAATTTAAGCATTTTTAAGGATGCCAGTAACGCTGTCCTAAGCAAGAGAGTCATCTCCAATGCTCCTCTCCTACCCACCTCAGTGCCCACAAGATAATCTCTGACCTTCAGATGCAAAAGATACTCCACCAGATCACACAGCTCACAGCTCTGTTCTCAGCTGACCTTTTGGGTTGTTAGTTGCATTTTCTACAAAAGGAGACCTTCTAGACTGGTGTTCACATGAAACCAAAAGCAATACTGCGCATGGTTTTCCTGAGATCACACTGCCAAATACACCAAGAGTTAAATCCAATTCTTGAGCTTGCTGCCTTCTGTACATCGACTCTGTGACCTGTCAAACAATTACATAGACTGTTGGATGCACCAAGTTTCTCCAGCAATTACAATCAATAGAACAGACTGCAATAAACATGTGTTTGATGTTTTTTCTCTTTTAAAGGCCATTTATTTCACTCTTCCCCAATAAACTAGAAAATAAAATAAATAAATAATACAATCCAGCTGCTATTCCTTCCCACTCCCCCAAAGTAGCCAACTGGATGCATGTATGGTCCCTTTCTAAAGGCCCTGCAGCACTAACTGTTTGGAAAGAAAGGACTCCCTACTAACTTGAATGTTTTAAATTAAAACTCCAAAAGGTATCATATGCAATGCTATTTGAAAGTTTATGTTTAAACAATTGTATTTCTCCTTAAAGGGTGAACCTAGTAAAAATTTATCTATGAATTTGAAAATGGGATCTAGAATCTTGTTTATCACCAATTCAAATGCTGCCTGACGTGACAGTGACCGGAAATTTCTTCAGCTACTGCCAAATCAGGAGTCTGAATTTCCTTTCCAGAAGGCAGATAGGCAACAGAAGTGGTATTTTCATTGGTCAAAGAGGAAAAGAAAAAAAATAAAGAAGAAAAGCTTGATGTGGGCTCTTTCTTGTAAATCTTAATAGTAATTCCTCTTAGCAACTTGTTTAAGAACATAGTAAATATGACCAAGAAATAATGCCCTCACTCCAAGAAATTTTAGCCTGAACTTTTTTTTTCCTCTGAAGCAAGAAATAAAAAGGCAGTAAGGAAAACAAATGAGAGTATCACACAATAAGGAGATGAGAAGCACTCGTGTATTCTTCCTGTCATCCTTCCCCCAAAACCAGGGCACACTAATATACTCCAGCAGCACAGAACTCAGACCTGCCCATTTTCACACATTGGCAGCATTCAGTGACCGTGCACTACATGAACCGGCCACAAAAAATTTAAAATCATCCAAGCGGTCATTATGCTCACCCTTAAGAACACCACGACCTGTGTCACTAAAAATCAACATAGAGCATCTACCTACAGCTTAAGACAAACAACAGTTTACATCACCTACCGGAAGAAGAAAGACTTTCATTCCTAGTCTTAGAGTTTATTTTTTCCTTAGAAAAATGCATCATTGGTTCAGAGTGAGACGTTGCCCACAAAGAAAACCCCAGCCACAATATCAAACAAATACTGTTACTTTTAATGATCTGGGAGCTGCTTTCTCTTACTTCTGCTCTCCTCCCACTGGGTAAAAGCAACCAGTTTTAGGAAGGAGCCATCTCAACCCCTGAAACAGGGGCACCATGAAGATGTAGCATAGGACCACATGACATAAACGACCAGGCTGGGCACTAAGGCATCCAAGAAGAAGAGCAGCTCTGTGGCTACAAGTGACACAAATCCAGAATTTATTTTATAACAGACAAGCTTTTGCTCTTTTTTTTTTTTCCTCTCTCTGAATACAGTGATTATAGCCCTGAGAGCTGCAGGATATTGGCTAATAAAGGGATAGCTACAGTCCTCATTAACATAGTGAAATGTATGCTGTGTAAAAGCAGAGATGAAAAGTCCCTGGGCGCCCTTACTGCGCACCTCACTAGTGTCCCAAATTTGACGCAAGGCCTCTGTCAGCATTTCTATTGATCCTGACTTAGCTGAGCATGAGCTTCCTTTCTCAGCACTGAAATGCAGCGCACAATCTCACTGAACACCAGCAATTCTGTCTTTGGAATCTTTAAAACTAGCAACAAGACAGGCAAATTCATTTGAACAGGAGCACCTACCCCTTCAATTACAATCTTCAGGGCAGTTCTGTAGCTAAAAGGTCGGGTGTGAAAGGAAAAAAGCCTCAATATATTCATAAAATCCAATAATTGTCCAGACACTGGTATCAGCAGCCAAGATAGGAATCGCATGATATTCCAAACTCAGGCCACAAAAACCTTTGTAACTGCCTCCTTTGTAAGTGGTAAGTCTCTGAGTCAAAGATCAAAGTCATTAGCGCTGTTTTCACACACAGGTTACTCTAAAATAAGGGAGGTTGCAAGGTCTTTATTAATACAGTAAAAAGGCTTTAGATGAATGTAAAAGTCTCACTACTTGTAAAACTTAAAACAACAGGAAATTGAAAGAAAAAAAGGTTGCTTAAGATAGTCATATACAATAATTAAAAAAAAAGTTTGTCATGGAACAGCAGGGGTCCCTAAAAACAGAATGGGTTCTTAATATTTATCTAAAATATTTTCTTATCACTCCCTTCTCAACTCTCAGTCCTCCTAAGCTTCATAAAGTGAAGTGATGCCTGACAAGATCAAAATTCATAGACAATAACAAACCCATTCTGGACTAAACCAAAAAGGTTAAGAACCATTTTGGTCAAATCTGTTAATATAGGAAAAGCGGAGCAGAAATAAGACAAATGAAAAACAAAAATTATTTCAGTTAAGTCAAATCAACTGCTTGAAGTTCCCTCCCACCGTCTCAAGGATTACTGCTAAAACAAAAATTATTTGCAAGTTCAAGCTTAAATGGTGCCAAATGCTTTTTCCTACTAAACCCAGTATTTTCACACACATAGAATCTAAGTTTCTCTTGCCCACTGTAGACAGTTTTTTTAGCGTGTTGCATCTCCCACCACTTCAAGTGCTTCCTTATAGGTTGGGCTGTTACTGGCACTGACTCTTTCAAAACAATTGTCAAATTCACTATGGAGAGTAACACGGTTTTGGTGCATAAAACTGTATTTTTAAAGTATTTCTGAAAGCTTCAGTAAAGACTACATGTGTTGCCAAATGCACAATCTTGATTTTGCTTTAAAATAAGCAGTTAAAGCCTTTACACAGCCAATGCTTTAGATTTTTACCTAGCTTTTACAGTCCCTATAGTGGGAGCGGTGGGGTATCCCAAGGGTCAGGACTGGCTTCTGTTAGCGCCGCAGACCCTCGTGCCACTGGTTTCAGGGACGCAGCTCTCACAGCAGCAGTGAAAGCAGCATTGGCTATGTAGAGCTCTAGCTGGGCTTCTTCATATTCTAGGGGGCTGAAAATATCATAGAATCGCCACTTTTCCAAACATGTCTTTCCAAATCATCTCTACAGGGCATATGAAGGGACTATGGACTCCTTTAGGTGTCAGCAAATTGGCACCTCTTTAAAATGTAGAAACAAAAGTTGGAGGGGATTTTCTCCGTTTCCATCACATCATTCTCACTACACCACAGCTGGCTGTTATAGCTTGTTATACAGAGCTACATCTCAGTGTGAAGCACATCAAGTAACCTGCATCAAGAATTTAGGTTATTAGCTTAATCCAGAAACATTTATTGCCCACAGACACCCTAGAAAATTATAGCATAGAACATGCAACTTTCATGAGTGCTAGACTCCCTGGAATTCAGAGAAGCTCGGCTGGAAAACCTGAACTAGACCCTGCCTCTATCACATCACCACATCAGGTATTAGCAGTGCCACGCAAGCTGCAGCACTTTCATATCAAGAGGATGCTGTGTTTGTGGCAGGGCGACAAGTTTTGAATTCTCTTGTTGTCCTTTACTTCCTTCTGCTCCCTGATTTCACTCAGACAATTTAATTCTAACCAGTTGATACTGCAAGGGTAGTTTTTGTGGAGGCTTTTGTAGAGGGAAAAAAACCCCAATTCATTCAAGTGCACATGACACAAGAAGTAGAGCTGGTCATGAAAAATCTCTCATTTTCTGCAAGATAACATCTAGAAAGCTCTGAAAAACTGTTTCTGATTTTATACTTATTGGAAATCTTCAAGGAGAGGTTAAATGGCGAAAGTTTCTATATCATTCCAAATATTTTGCAAATATTTTGAATTGTAATAATTTATTTCATAGTAAATTAGAGTACACATCCAAGCCAGAAGCAAGGTGTGGTAATGTGTTTTGACTGACATTTTCCCTCCCCATTTCCTTCCTTAAGTGTGGATGGGGTTGGTTGTTGCTGCAGCTCCAAGTGATGGAAAGAAGTTCTGAAAATTCTTTACAAAACATCACTGTTTTCCTGCAGCCAGTGAGAACAACACGGTCATTTTCCTTGGCTGCAAATTTCTGCTGTAAGGTCAAATCTGCTTCCAGCTCAAAGACATCTCCCATGGACACATTAACTTTATCAGATGCTTCCAAACTGAGACTCTGCTCACCTGACTGAAATCAAACCCTTACTTAAGCACACTGCTAAAGAGACAACATGCCCTTCCTTTTGAATTAAGAGACTTCTTTCTTTTTAAATTATTACTATTTTATCAAAAGCAGGCTGTCACGGTCCTGGCCGTGAGGCCTCACGGTGCTCCTCACTGCAGCACACAAATCCTTTTGTGGCTTTTGCTCTAAGTAAATCGCTGACTTGCACTATATAGATCTGTAGATCTTTTGTCACCAAAGGAGTCCTTAATGACCAGATTTCAATGAGACTACTCGGGTGAATTAGATTTGTCTGGTTCAAGTCCTGGGTTTGGAGTAATGGCTCAAAATTACTTGGGTCAAAGTTATTTGTGAAGCCACTTCTGTGGGAACTGCACCAGTGGGAAAGGGAAGAGAGTTAGTAATTTTCTACCTCTTAAAGGAAGGCCACTTTGACAGCACACAGTCAAAAGCAGACCTGCCCATACAGCAGATTATAAAGTGTTGCCTAAATCCTAGAATGGATTCCACTGTTAAACATTTAAAGTACTATCCAAACTGACTTAAGCAGAACTTCGCACAACAAGTTTCTATCAAATACTAATGTGTGCCTGAGAGAGAATGAGAAAGGCAAAGTACAGGCACGTAAGCACATCTCTCCTTGAAGCGAAAGCCTTATAATGCAGCAACACTGCAAAGAGTAGATACTGTTTAAAAAAACTAGTCAAGCATAAGATGGCAACCAACTGTAAGCCCTGTTTAGCATAACTAAAAATACGAAACTGTAGAAGCCTCACAGTACAGTGTTAAATCACCATAAGGAGTTTTCACATGCCTAAGCACAACTTTACTACAGCATAAATCTGCTGCAGACCACACCATGCCCATACCAGCAGGTCCAGTTTAATTAGGACCTCAGTGTCCAGTGACTGCGGTTTGGCATTTTGTAAGGGACTCCACCCATGGACTTTGGTAATAGTATCCAGATGTCCCATGTTACATTATGTGAAATCTACAGTACCTTAGAAATAACTAGTTCCTCACCAATGTGTTATCTTAACGAATCAGGGCAGCTTATCAGTGGGTCCTAACTTTGAAAGATACTTAAGACAATCAACAAGCCACATTTCTGCACCACCTCCATCACTGTTTATACAGCCTTACATTTTATGCTATGTCCATGTGCTGGAATTGTTTATAATTCACTGAAACTGAGCACTTAGCCAATATCAAAAAACAGTTTTCACATCTGTTTAGGGTTTCATACTTGAGTGTATTTCATTTCACTATAGCTTCCACCAGCAGGTAACACAAAGTGGCTCAAATCATGTGTCTGAACATGTGCTGCAAGACACCCGTGTTGGCCAGCTATCATCAGACATCTTTATATTACAAATTCTTAATTTAGCAAAGTAGGAGCCATTTAGATGAGTTCACATATTGATCTGTTTGAGGTGGAAAACAACAACTCTGACAAGCAACTCCCTAAAAATCATCTGAATGTTTCAACAAACCAGAAGAAAGCTGCAACCTGCTACAAATGAAATCTAAATTATGAAGACTTTAATTAGGTCATACTATTTTCTTTATCCAAATAACAATGTTCAGGGAGGGGGGAAGAACAGGATGTAAAAAGAACCCACTGTCCAAGAGATTCTCATTTCAAAATTACAAAAAAATCATCTTAAAAGTCATTGATCTCTTGACATCCACTACATGTTATCCATTTCAGGAGAACATGCATCACCTTGGTAAATAAATATATCCCCAGGGCGGGGAAGGGTGAACACCTTTTCACTTTGCTGATTTAAAAAAAATATAAAAAAGTTGAATTTTAAAAATCAACAAAGAATGCCTTCTCTCTCCCCCAAATTTGCCACCAGGTAAAGCACTGGCTGAAATGGATAGAAGTGAAAAGTTGGTGATGTTTCCTTCCCTTCCCACTCCTGTGGTATTTTTTCTTCTAGCTTCCTTTGTTCATTTAAGAACTTGGTTTGAAGTGTGTTTTTACTCCTTCACTGCATGACAAACCCACACAGTCAGGAGACAGGATTACAAAAACCACAGAGCTCCAACAGGGAGCTCAACGGTGGGAGTGATATTGGACACAGCTCTCCATTCATCATTCAGATTCCCTGGATTTCAAGCTGACAGCGTCCCTTTGGTTAACCGTTCCTCCTCGCAGGAGCCCAGGCAAGTCAACCTTAACAAAAAGGCTTCCTCTACCAACACGTAAACAAACACATCTTCACCCACAATTGTTCTAAACTTCGGTCAAAAAACACCAGTTAAAAATATAAAGAAAAAAAAAAGTGTGGTAGGAGATACTGGAAACTGTTACAGCTGCAGGGATGGTGGCAGGAAGGATGTGGGAGTCGAGGAGGTTGTATACAAGGAGGAAAATGACAAGGTCTCCCAGGCATTTCCAGTTCGGGCTATTTGAAAAGCCCAGGCAGTTTCCACGGGTTTTTTTTTTCTTCCAACCGAGCATTTTACACCCCAAAACGCACCCCAAAGCGGCCGACGCGCGCGGCGAGGCGCCGCTCTCCGCCGCCGCCAGCCCTCCCGCCGCGGCCCTCTCCACGCGGCGGGGGGCACCG
>PTEX01000231.1:130489-255426 GCA_003342815.1 Eudromia elegans | reverse complement strand
ACCCACGGGGGCGCGCGCCACGCGGGAGGCCTGGCGAGGCGCGGCGCCCTCGCGCTCATCCACGCGGGCTGGGAGGGCACGGGGGCCGCTCGGCGGCCTCGCCTGCGGGGGAGCGGCGCGGAACAAGCCGCCTTTCACGTCCTGCCAGGCGCGGGCACTCGGGGCGCCCCTTCCCCGCCGCCTCAAAGAGGCCTTTGTCACGCATCCTCCGCGCGCGGCCCGCGAGCCACAGACGCTCTCGTTATTTACCGCCCGCCTCCCCTTCCTCTGCCTTCCCCCGTTTATTTTCCGCAGCTCAGGGCGGCGAGCGGAGCGCTCTGCTGCCGCCCCGGTGCCGCCCGCCCCCGCCGCGGGATCCCCGTAACGGTCGCCGCCCGCCCGAGTAACGGTCGCCGCGAGCCCCCCCCCCACCATACACACCCCAACCGTCGCCTCCCCTAACGGTGGCCGCGCGCCCTCCGCGGCACCGCGGGCCCAGCCCGGCGGAGCCCCCCCGCGAGCCGAGCCAAGCCGGGCCGAGCCGGGCCGGCGAGGAGGCGGCGCGGAGACAAAAACGCCAACCCCGCAGCGCTGCCGCCGCCGCCGCCGCCGCGGCCCCGTCCGCGCACAAAGGCAGCGCGCCGGGCAGAGCATCCTCGCCGCCTCCCCGCATCGCCCGCGCGGCGCCGGCGCCTCCCTTACCTGGGGCAGCTCCGCGCGGCGCTGGGGGCTGCGGCGCCTCTCTCACATCCTCCTCCTCATGCCCCGGCTCGGCTCCGCCGCAGGGGATCCCCCCCCGCCCCGCTGCCCACAGCGGTGACAGCGGCAGCGACAGCGGGCGGCAGCTCCGCGCTACCGCTCCGCCCCCCGCCCCGGAGCGGCTCTGGCGGGCGGAGGCAGGCAGGCAGGGGAAGGGCAAAGCCGGCGCGGCGCCGGGAGGCGGTGGCTTCGCGCGGCGGGCAGCGCGGCAGCCGTGCGGGCTCCCCCCTCCGCTCCGCTCCGCTCCGCTCCACCAGGAGCTGCCGCTGCCTCCGCTCCGCCCGGGCGAGCGCGGCCCCCCTCCCGCGGGGCTCCTGACAGATGGCGCAGCCGCCGCGGCCGCACGGAGCCGGCAGCGGGCACCCGCCCTCCCCCGCCCGCCGCGGGGGCGGCCCGGACTGGCAGCGCCGCCCGCCTATGGCGAGGCTCGGCCGGCGGGCCCCGGCCGCCGCGATTGGCTGGCGGCGCCGCGGGGGCGGGGCGGCGGCCGCGCCTCGGCCGGCCTGCGGATGGGGCGGGAATGGCGGGGATGCTCCCGCTGGGAATACCGGGAATGCCGCCCGCCCGTCCGCCCCGCGCTCACTTGATCTCGTTGGGCCCCTGCCGGTCCCGGTCCCGGTCCCGGTGGGGCCGCGAGGGGTCCCCGCTGCCCGGCCCAAACCGCCGCCCCGCGGGCCGCGCTCCTGCCCCGGCCGCCGGGCCCCGGGGGCGGTCAGAAATACCCGCATAAATTCCGTTGGTTCCCCCCGCCCCAGTATTTATTTTATTTTATTTTATAGAAAGGGGGAGGGGAAATGTCTTCGGGGGTGCCCAGAAGTGGGGAACGGGTATTAAGCATCTCCATGAGGCTCGAAATCACAGATGAATAGAAGAACAAGCTTAAGTAGATTATTTCTCTTTCATAAGAGGCATCCTCTGTTTTTATCCATAATTCTCGAAATTGGCAGGAGTGGGTTATAAGGAAATGGCAGGGATGAAGTGCGGGGCATTAGTTTTATACCGTGCCTGCACTGAACGGCGGTGAGGATTTCAGACCTCACTTTGCTGGGGAGGTTTACAATGGGGCGCGCTCCTTCTTGCCCTTCTAGCGCAGCTGGAAGCACGAGCCCACGCGGGCCGTGCCGTGCTCGGGGGGCAGCACGCCTCGCTCCGGGCGCGGGCAGGAGTCCGGGGCTGCCGCAGACCTCGCGCCCGCCGCGGCCCAGCCCCTCGCTGCCCCTCTCGAGGGGTCTCCTTCCTCCCCCCACGCCTGCCGACGAGCCCCGCGTGCTCCAGCGCCACGTGTGGGGCGCTGGACACGGCCCCGCGCGGGAACTGGGGCGCCCCTGTGTCCCGGACGGGCTCGTCTCGTTGTCACCTCGCAGGCTTCGAAAGCAGTTCTGCTCCAGCTTGAGGAAATCCAGCAGAACCACAAGATACCTGTAAGGTAGAGGGGAAGAGAAATACAATGGATGTTCAGCTGGCAGCGAGACCTATAATGCAAGTTTGCAACACATAAAGTTTCCTTTTATCTCTCCTTCTCCGGATATCAGTTCTGGCTGCTGGTTTTTATCCCAGAGAATCATTTGATCTGGATGATTTGATTTCTCGATGAAATTACGGTTTTAATAGGTTCAGATGTAGCCTTGTTTTCTATCAGAATGTCTACAGCCGTGTGCTTACCACAGAGGTTGTTGTTCCTCTGTCTGTCTGTGTAGGTGACTCTTGCTCAATGATGATGTTTCCAAATTCTACAGAGTTTATTTCACCAGTTCTTGGAGAGGATGGGATTTCCAAAAGAAAGTGACAACCGTGTTATTTCTCAGTTAAAAAAGTATAAACAAACACTTTTTTGAGGCTTTTAGGTAGCTCATTTTTAGTTTCTCTCCTGCTCTTTCCATACTTTTTTTTTTTTCTTTTTTAAGCCTGTAATGTATAAACAGCACAAAAGCAGAAGCGCACAAATCAACTGGGGAAAAAAAAGCGTTGGTGCTGCATCCTCCCGGGCGATAGCAGAGCTTAACTGCAGAGGTCTGGCTGCACCTTTCCAGAAATACCCGGGAGAGCACGCCGGTGCCATTGACCTCAAAGAGCCAGTGCCTCCACCAGCACTGTGCCGGGGCAGGCAGTGCCTCCGGAAGAGCAGAGACCAACCTCTGTATGGAAGCGGAGCGGGATTGTGGTCATCCAGATTGGAGATTTTCTGCACTGCAAGTGGCTCGGGTTTTCCTTCTCAGTGCCGAAGCAATGCCTGGATCTAGGAGAGTGCGTTTTACTATGCCCATAAGCCCCCCTTTATAATCAAAGAACCAGATGTTCATCCAGCAAGAGATAGAGGAAATAGATTTACTTAATTTAACAATCACGGAGATGAGAGGAAATCCTTGTCCGAAGCTTTGAGTGCTCTTGCTGTGAATTAAAAAGGCACCAAAAAAAAAAAAAGAAGAAGAAGAAGAAGGAAAACCCACCCACTCTCCCTTTTTGAGCGAAACCAGCAGGCAGCAGCCCCACGGGTGCGAGCGGAGGGAGGCAGCATCAGCTCCCAGCCGGGGAGGTGACTCGCCTGGCGGCGGCCGCAGCAGCTCTGGCACCCGGAGCTGGCGCGGCCGAGGAGGAGGAGGGCGCAGAGGCAGCAGCTGAGCGCGGGTGAGCGCCGAGCGAGGGAAGAAGCCCCTTAGGGGGCCGTGATGTCCTCAGGACGGGCAAGCGCAGCAGGGCGGTGATGAGCTCCTGCAGACCCCATGGAGCTCCGGGGCAGCGGCGCCTCCCGCTCTGCAGCGCTTCCTTGCAGGGCACCTCCTCTTTGGCCTTCGCAGCTGCTGCACTCCGGCCCTGTGGAATCATCTGGAAAATCCGGGTATCCTCCCGGCTAAACACCGCAAATACCCGGTACCCGGGTAACACTGAAACTACTCTTCACTCTCTCTTACTTCCCTTGTGTGAGATCAGTGTGAAAGTATGCCGAATAAATATTACCCATAGTTTGAACTGAAAGGTGGTATCTTGACAGACAAAATTTAAGCTGAATTCTGTAGTACTAAGGAGATAAAAGAACAGTTTTTGTGTAGAAGAGAACAGCTGGGTGGTTCAGTTTTGCTGGTTGTTTTAAGCTACTGTTGGTAAAATTAGATCATCTCTATCTAAAAACATCAGTGCTACTTGCTGGTTTCCTCCAAGTCGTAATTTGAAAAAGTCAGTATGAAACTTGTATTTTAAAAGACCCAAAAACTATACAGTTCTATGGTGTCTTTTCCCTCCCTTGAATAGAGTGACCCTTGAGAAGCATTTCCAAATGTCACCTTCAAATTGTTCATTCAAGACTATATGTCTATAATCACTAGTTGGCCTCAGTGCATTATATACTGTACCACGCTTCTCTTCCTTCCTCGTTACTTTATTAACTCGGTGACGCTTCCATTCATTTTGCTTTCGGTTGTGTATGTTTCACCAGCTATAGAATGTCACGTATATGATACTATAATAATAATTACAGAGCAGGAGGGGAAAAGAAAACAAAAGGAAGAGATCAGAACTTGCCTACAGTATTTTAAGAGGTTGACAGTATTTGCCTGAAACATCCCACTGTTTTTTTGGGAGCCAATCCGGCTTGTGAGAGCTAAATGGGTTGTGCTGACTCACCGACGGTTACTCCGGCGGGATGCAAAGGTGGCAGATACGGCTCCCTGGGGAGACGGGCTTCAACGTGGGAACAACAGCCTGGAAGAGGAAGGGCAGGGGCTGAGGGAGCTCCTCGCCCTGCCCTTGGATGTTAAGAGTGCAAATGTGCTGCGACTGCAGGAAGGGTTTTGGCAGGGCTGGAAGAGAGCTTTGCCTTGTGCACAGTGTATAGACCATCCGTGAGAGCAGGGAGAAAAAGGACGCCGGCTTGCAGTTATAGCTGTAAGTAATCAGCGCTAGAGGCCTTCCTTGTTGCTAGAAGAGGGCTAATGTCAAATGCATGGGTTTGTACCAGTCTTATTTTTAATGACTGTTTTGGAATGTACCTGAAAAACAAAGTGGAAGACATTTCACAGAGATTTTCCCAAACCAGCAAACGGCATACTAAACTGCAAGGCAACATCATCAAAAACTTTCAGTAAATCTAGACTTATTAAATGTTACAGTCTACTAAAGTCAAAAACATACTCTTATTTTTAGCTTAAGTAAACATTTTAAAACTGCTGGTGAAAATTGATAAAATGTACTGACTGTCAGTAATTTTAAATTTTCTTCGTGGTAGTGAGGAGACTCTGGGAGAAGAATACTGGGAAGAGCAGTGTATCTGTAACCCAGCCAAGAAAGAGATTCATTCTTCTGGGACAATACTGAAGGTACAGGAGGTGGTACATATATTATATTACATAATTTTATAGAAATGGAAAACAGTATCGAGGTCTGAAGTTTCATCATTGGTCTGTTTTTAATATCAGTATTAAGCCTCTGCTCACACTAGAGGAATTGTGGGAAGGTCAGATAGGAAAAATCTGGGGCAAAAAGTCCAAGTTCATTTTAAGTATAATTTTCTTCATTTACTCATGCAGACCAATCTCATAGCAGAGATATTCGTAAATTGCACTCATATGCTCCAGCTTCTTCCAGAGAATAGACCCAGGTAGGAACATGTAGTTCCCAGGAGAAGGTACTTTCCAAAGAATTGTCTTCAAGTGTCAAAAAATACGAATAAACTTCCTTGTCTGTCACAGTCTCCAAGGTGCACCAACAGTCACACAACTCGCACAGACATTCTTTGCATCTAAAATGTATCCATGTACTAAGAAATAAATTATACCGTAAGGGCACCTCAAATTACCCTAGGGAAAAATTTGACTCTGATTTTAGCGCTTCAGTTCCCCCTATAAAATGGGGATAATAATATCTTCTCACATGGGTAATGAATGACTATCTGTAAAGAATTAAAGATATTCTGAGAAGACTCCGCTACAGGAGCTCATAAAGAAAATTAATAATTCTCTTTCCATTGTGGAGGTGAATTTGTGCAAGTTAATATTGCATAGTGCCACATACGAATGAAGAGAGTATTTTTATTTTTTCATTAATGCTTTTAGCCATTATGTCACTGAGTGAGTCAGGATTCTCTGGAAGAAAACCCCCACACAATCCTGTGACGAACTACTATTTTCATTTAATGGGGTTAAAATAAGGTTATATAAGCAGTCTAAGTTCTGGCTTTACCCAACAGTTGGGTGCCTGACCTTGCACTTCTAATGTTCTTTTAATCTATTTTTGGGTGTGATTTCCAAGTTTTCTTTCAGATGGTAAAATAACCCAGAGATCTGTCATATGGAAACAGTCTGATTGGGTATGTGTCATTAGCAGAGACATGTGCTAAGGAGCCGATCAGACGAGCAGGAGAGCCTGCTCTGGAGCTTGCAGAGATGCCACCCAGCAGCACTATAGAGGCATCCTCTGCAGGGCTTAGCTCCTAGGAGGGCAAAAATCGTGTGTTTGGCCAGTGAGTTTCCAGCTATTTGGTGACAGTGAAGCAACGTCTGGTGGTCTCCCATTTAATGCAGGGGCTCAGCTTCTTGTATAGATCCTCTTGCTCACCTTCAGTTCCAAATCTGCCCTTTCTGTTCATACAGAACATCTGCACTCCAGTGCAAGCTCTTCTGCCCCATTACCTCATCCCTGTATCATGCCTATGGATTTAAAGTATTGCTTCAGTGCTATTAGCCATAAATCTTTTTGAAAAAAAACATGCTGACTTGTAGCCCAGATTCCAAGCAATGGTGAACAAGTCCAATTTGCTTTCGACTTATTAACAGGAGCCGCTCCTGCTGCTCTTGTCTCCTCAGAAAAAAAGCAAGCCAGCAGTGTGCTCATCATCCTCTTTGCTGTACCACACTCAGTCTGGCACCTGCAAGGGATACGATTCAGTTAGAAGCTCCCCACAAACCAGCCATCACCTTAGCTGTTGTCACGCCCACAGCACCCCTAGTGCTTTTGCAGAGCTGCTGGTTTGAGCTCCACTGCCCTTGCTTTGCTTGCTTTTCACCTTGTGTGTTGAGTTGGCCGTTTACTTGGCAATGTTGACATGAAGGTGTGCCGTGCCTCATGGGCCTTGTTTCTAACCGAGAGGTTTTGTTGTTGTTTTTCTGTTTGTTTGTTTGTTTGTTTTTGTTGTGGCTCTCTCAAGGCAGCTAGACTGCGCTCATCACCTGGATATTCTCTAGACTGCAATGGAAACAGCACATAAGATATAGTGAAGCCAGACAGAAGAGGAAACTAAATAAACCCAGTCACACTGCTCAGAGCGATACCCAAGCAGCTGCACGTGGGAACAGATATATCAACACTAGGCTGGTGAGAGCCCAACTGCAGGTCTAAAAACTCCCTAAGAGCATTTCTACCAAAAAGAGTACCTGCTTATGCAAGGCTGGAACAGATGTACCTCTTGCTGAATAGCTCAAGATTCTCGTGATTATCAGTTCTTAAATATAAGAATTTTAAAAACTTAAGAGAAAAATGCTCTACAAGTTTCCAAAAGCTGAAAACACAGGTAGGCAAAAAACAGGTAGTCTAGGTAAATGCAAGGTGTAAAATGGAGCAGACACAGAATTATTAGTCCACTAAGAAGAAGAGAGGAAAAATAGAAATGCACTATTGTAAATGCAAAAACCTGTGCATGCAATATGAAGGCAAATAAGAGGGGATAAAATTCCAAAGGAAATATTATACTTAGAGGGATACTAAGAAGTCTGAACACAATAATTACAGCAAAAGAAAACAGTGAGTTAAAATGTACTGATAAAAAATGGAAGTGTGAAATAACATGTTGAAGAGGCAAGAAGTAAGACCAAGAGTAGGATTTTGCATGCACATTAGTGCAGTGCAAAGCTGAAAAAGAAATGCCGTTGTAAAGCTTAGACAATCTCATGATGCAAATGCAACACAGCATCAGAAAAAGCCACCAGCCAACAAGCAAACAAAAATATCCAGGAAATCAATAACAAATAAGTAGGAGAGCACCAGTGAACATGTGATACTACCGAGGCTTTCTCTGCATCATTGGAAAGGAGACAGACAAAGCAAGCTGGAGAAATATAGTGGTGAGGGGCAATCATAAAATAGAAGCTGCCTCACCTCATGGGTGAGGTCAACAGTACTGCAGTGGGTGTCACTCCCCGAATGTCAGTACAAGCTCAGGCAGCATAAGCAGTTTTGCTTTAACAGCTCATGCTGACTCCCTGTATATGCTGCTGCCCCCCATCCCTTGCACACTTTTTCCGATGAAGAGGATGCTCTTTCTGTTCAGAGGCCTGTGCTTTGCTTGGCTTCAATGCTTCCTCTATTTGAGAGGTTAGGAGAGTTGGTCTTTGAGACTTCTTAAGCTGCCTTTGCTCACATGTCCCCGTAGGGTATCCCTGAAGCACTTGGGTGAGCATGTTTCTCTTTCCCTCATGCTATGACTGGATGAAGTAAAACTAGACAAGCAGCACATTAGGTACAACTTGACTTCATTACTAAATACATACCTGAACAAAGATCATCAGTTTTGCAGGAGCAGAATGATTCCCAGCAGAACAATGCTTGATTCATGGCAAACAGTGGCAAAACCTGGCAAGAGTAGCCAGGAAAGGCAGATTGCTACTTCGCAAGGTTCTGGACCTCCTGCAGATAGAGGGAGTTGGGAAAGACACTTAGAATCCCATCTGCAGAGGAAAGGGGCAATGTGTGTCAACAAAAGAAGTAGACTTAGTTGATTAATGGATTTACTGGGAGCAGCAGGTATCTTATGACCTTCTGCAGCACCAACAAGATTGCATGGCAAGTGCTGAAGCTGATCATGGCCACAACCTGTTTAAAAGAGTTGAGGAAGTAGATTAAAAATCAATTAAAACCACCGTAAACTATAGTGTTTTGTTTGCTGATCTCACAAGGACTATGTGATAAAGTGGTAAGAGCAATGCAGTCTTGTCTGCAGATAAAATCTAAATATCAGGTTTCTAAAGTGGCTGCTACGTTTTTTCCAACATCCTTCCCTAATTTCTGCAATAACCCAGCATGGAGGAGGTTACCTGATATGACCATTACATGTGACCAGGGAACAGTTGAGCTTGTTCCGAAACACTGCAGTATGACTGAAAAGGCAACCGTACAATGTGAGTGGTGACTTCGGAGTGAGTTGTGTTTCGGAGTACTAATTGCTACGGCAGAGACAGCTTTTGCTTTTGGGCTGAATTCATTATCAGCAGCAGAAGCAGGAGATACCCAAGCCAAGAAGATATGACTCGCAACTGAGTATGCTTGCGAGTTGCTTCACCATTAAGGTTGAAGATGTAAAACAACTCAAGTAGAAAATGACATTAAATCATTGGAGAGCATTTTTAAGGAATTAAGGCTAGCAACTCTCCATGAGGCTGAAACTGCAATGCTACAACTTCAAGGTTCACAGCTAAGCAAGGGAATTAGATACACACAGCTGACTTCTTATCCAGGTCGTGGAAGTACAGCAAATGAACCAAAATATGAGATCCTCAGATTGCTAGAAAGATAGATAACAGTAAGGCATAGAAAGCAATCAAGCCAATTATTTACCATTGTCAAAGATCTGGTTGAAAGGAATCTGAGAATAAACCATATGAAGCAAATGCTCCTATCTATCATTTTGCTGAGCTGGGTGTGTGCCAAAAGAGAACTCCCACCCGCATCCATAGAGTACTTAAATTATCAAGACGATCTGAGCATGTAAGATAGCACTATAGTGAAAGCACTTGGCTCAAAGAGCTCCTGTCACAGAGAACAGAGATTCTCTCAGGAGCACATTCTGAAGCTCAAACCTGTCTTGAGAAACCTGGAGATGTCACTGTTTGGCAGACATGACCAAGGTTGTCAAAGATCTGGTAAACACTTGTGGTTCATATAAGAATGTGCAAAAACAACTCAAAGATGAGGAAATATATATAGCATCTGGGTGTTCTGAATGAGGGACAGCCTAGGAATGAGCCTGAGCACGGATCCCATGTTGTCTGTGATGTTTAATTGGCTTCTCTGAGTCTACTTGAACGAGCTTTGGCCAAGACAATCCGCTGTATAGATGACTACCCCAGAGGTGGCTGGTCATGATTTGGTCTGTGAAAACTGTAGACAGGGATTGGTGCCCGGTCTTCCCTTATTCACTGCTGCAGACGTAGCTAGTAGTAGGCAAAGGTTAATGCACACATCCTATTCCAGCCTCTCCTTAGTGGCTTCCCGCTCCTGCACTCACCATGGCAAGAGTCAGTTCATCAGACCTCATATCGTAGGCTCGGTGCATTCACATAATGGCCCCGACTTTGACCACTCTATTTAGATGATTTACCTTGGAATAGGCCTTCCGAATGGCTATTACATTAAAATGACAAAGCTAAAGCACTGCTTAGAGTTGCTACTGCTCTATTAAAGAAAGCTGCTAAAAAAGAAAGCATATGTCAAACCATTCTTGGATAGAGAAACTGTCCCTGCAGAAAGCTTTAATCGCAGCCTGGTGAAAATGCTCACTGTCAAGATGAATATATATATATTTGATACTTAGCTACTGCAAACTGCAGTGGCAGTAAGAGCAAGAAATAAGACAAAAGGGACATACTTGTGGGCCAAGGCCTGCCACTGTGGCCAGCTACCGACCTCCAGAACTGTATGTTGAATTGAAAATCCAGACAAAAAAAAAAGCATCAGCCCATAATGAGTGAATACCCCAGCACCAGAAGTACAAGGCAATAGATTGTCGTTAGGAGAAAAACCTGCACATATTTCAGTATTGGGAACCTGGAAGAATATACCCCTGGCTCTTTGCAATACCTCACTGACCCAGAGGAAAGCTGGCCTGTCACAGAGAGATGAGATGTTGGTTAACGACTGTGAAGTAAGGAAGGAGCAGTATTCCCACTATCTCAAATGAGGGATGAAGAGGAATGTTCTATGTGCCCTCCGAGCAGGGGGCATTATAGCGTGACTGGGTATGGGATCATGTCAGGACCTTGAAAACCTACCTGGCAGCCCGTGCTGAATGCAGCGAGCTGCAGAGTAGCTCCTGGCTGTGCTGGTGCTGGAAAGTGCAGAGAGACGGGAGCAGCCAGGGCCGGCTCAGAAACCTGCTGACGGTCGGCTCGGAAAAGGGTCCCCTTCCATCGCGGGCAGCACTGCCACGTGGATGGCTCTGCACCCCCTGTCAGGGAAGGAATTTGAGCTGGACAGTTGATCTCATCTCTGCCTCCTTTGTTGCTGGCGTACAGAGCAAGAAGTGTGATGTTTTGGACGTACTTGAAGGCCAGCCAAAACGAAAGGGAGAGAAATTGCTGGAGCAGCCAGTGGACTGCAGGAAGAGGTAAGAGGGAACACTGAAGGAAACAACAGTCTTTCCATTAATTTCAGGGCGGGCTGGATCAAACCCATTTAAGCCCAAGGCTAGAAACAGGAAATGTCATGCTGAATATTAGGAAACAAACTGTGGCAGTGAGTGCAATCAAGCACAGGGAGGGAACAGCCTTGCCCTAATGTGTGTGTTGACGTACTTTTGCAGCACGCTAGGATCCTTTAGAATGACTTCTCCCATTGTTATCTCATTATTAAGGATTATTTTTAATCCATTGTTCTCTGAAAGGAAAATACAAAGAGAACCTTTTTCTTCCCTGCATCCTTGGGAATAACAGGCAGTTTCAGGCAAAGAAATCACTGACACTTCAAAAAGCACCAGTAGAGCTAACATTCTTTAATGAATTATTTGGTGACATAATATGACAGTGCCCAAGAGCTTCCTTCTTTGAAAAATATTTTTGTTATTTAAAGAAAGGAAAATTGAGGTTGAGAACCAAACTTGAATCTCAAGCCAGGAGCCTCCCTTTTTTTGGGGGGGTCTGTTCTTTTGTTCTGCTCTGAGGCATGCAGAATTTACTGTGATGTCCCTTGGTCTTGGAATATTTTAGGTGAAAGCTGCTTTTTTGACAAAGCAATCTGATTTACAGAGGTTTGTGTTTCAGCACTCCCCATGCTTGGGACCAGACCCTTAGCCCTATTAAAAGAGGAAAAAGCCACATTAGCTGGTAAAGGGCAGGTGCAGGAGCTGTGCTCAGCGTGGTGAGCTGTTTTTCTCCCCTGCATCTTACCTACAGGGGATCACATCTTGGGTCTTTCCTCCTGCTTTCTGTCCTTCACCAGGTCCTGTCATTCCTTTGGAGTCAGGTCCCAATCCTCTGGGAGTCTCTCACACACCCCCTGGGCTTGGAATAGGTCCTCCCATTGCAAGAAGGAAGGGGTCTAACAGAACCACCACTCCAGGCAGCTTGCCAGCAGGCACACCAACTTGTACATTAGAAAGGAAAAATCTCTGGAACCAAATCCTCCAAGGGCAGTTACCAGTATTACTTCACATTTATAAAGTTGCCATTTTTTAGCTTTGAATTTTTGTGTCTCCAGTGTAAGGATCAGTTATTGATGGTGATATAATCCACAATAGGACAATTTGGGAGCACAGTTTAAATTTGCAAGGAGAGCAGAAAGTGTACTATGGCAGGGATTGTTTTGTTTTGTTTTGTTTGTTTGTTTAAATAGTAGACGCATGAAGCGATGAATGAAATGCTAGAAATAGTTTTCAAGAGTGGGTCAAAAGTCAACTGAGATGCTAATAAATGTCCCATAAATGCCATCTAAGGACATGCAATGTATCTAGTAAGTACATTGTTTACATGCTATATTTAAAAATTCATATAAGCAAAAAGGGAGTGGTGATGAAATAGCAGTGAAAAGCTTGACAAGTCATGTTCAAAACAGTAGTAAGTGGCTCAGGCACAAATCCATCAAAGTACAGGAGAACTGGCAGGAGATTAATAAAAAACAGGGGGACTGAGAAGTCCCTTGTTTTACAGATCCTCTTATTGTTCACTTAAACAGCCTCTGTTCCATATTAAAATATATGACTGAGGCCACCTGAACAGTGCCGCCGGCTGATGAATTGCTTCATTGGGTAAAAATATGGGAGAAAAAAAAAAAAGTCTAAATTACCCTGTTTGACTCCAGCATTTAGTGTGTATTGAATTAGCCATCTGCACTTCTACGTAAGTGGAGCTGCCGCTAGAGAACAGAGCGTTGGTGCTGTCATCGTCTCTGCTGGCCAAGAAGGAGAAATGTGCTGTGGTGAGCACGGTGCATGCTGGCAGAGCAGGGTCCTCCACCGCAGCGGCACTGGCATTCAGGCTTTCTCCTGCGAACACTTTCCCTGTGCATGCTGTAATTTTGCTCAGTATGACATGGTTTATTCTGAAGAAGTGTTTTGTTTTGGTTTTTTTCCTCATACAGCATATTTCTCTTTAGTATGTACAGAGGAACTGAAGGTATACTTACTTACTTTGACTAATTGTACCCATTTGTAAGAATCTGTGATTTTATTGTTTCTTTCTTCCTGGGTGATCTTGGAGTACTTAAATCTAGTCATTTCTTTAGTCTTCACCCAGGGTGTTTTCCTCCATCAGAAGTATTTATGTATCAATGGAAGGAGTGTTCAAAGGCACTCATGCCGTAAAGGCACTCATTCCACACAATACAAACACACAGCATTCACTTTTCTTCATTCATCTTTACCTACTGCTGTCTTTTAGCTACAAAGCCACTCTTTCTATTTTTTTTTTTCTTCTCTCTTTTTGTTTTTGTTATGCAGACTTGGCAGATTTAGGCTGTGGATTAGATATGTTTGATGATTATGCCTTTGCTGTGTAAAGCATGGACTCAAAACCTACTTTTCAATTTCAGGCAAAGCAGCCAAGAATTTAAAACTACATTTGCTGGAAACTCAAGCTTCCCCAGCTTTCCAGCTGAAGCCAGATAAAATTACTAAGTTGTATGTTGTTTGTGATCCATAAAGCCTGGTGAGAAGAAAGGTTTCTATTCTAAAGTTGCTTGAGGAAGTATTAATCATTTCATTTCATCAGATCTGGGTTTAAAGCTTACAAGAGAGTACCAAAATACAAGTGGATTTCTCCTTTTTTTGGCTTCTCAGTGTAGTTTGCAGGATTCTCTTTGTGGCAGATTTGAATATATTTGGAAGGAAAAGGGGGTATTAATTGCTATTTCAAGTCTACTTCCTGTAGTTTGAAAATCTTGATTGGTACAACTACCTCTACACCATTTTAAACTGGCTTTTGCTTTTTTGTCTCCAGTGTTCCTAAAACCTCTCAAGTGCCATTTTTCCCTCTATGCAGCCAGTTTTAACATATTATCTCCAAACTGACAGTATTTATCATGGTGATGTTTTATTGTTTTAAGTACTGTGGCTTTGTTGTCTGCATTTGGAAAGTTTATGAGCTTACTAAGTGAAAACATAGAAGTATTCTCTTGTTTATAAGATGACATTTTGCAACGAGCAGAACTGTGAAGTGCCTTTTTATATTGTTTTTTTTCTTTCTCAATTATTGCTAGAGGCTTTCAGAAAGGTAGCATCTAAATGACAATTGATGAGAGCACTTTCAGGACTGATTATGCTGTCACAGTGGGACTATACTGATATGCACTTGCTATATTTAGCAAAGTTGCTCCCAGTTTATACTAATGCAGCTGAGAATATTCAGAGAAATAAAGACCGCAAGGATCTCAGAAATATGTCATCTTATGTCTTTGCTGGTTTAGACCTCAGTTTTCCCTTCATGTGAAATTTGCCTTGAATCTCAACAGTTCATTAAGTCCTGAGTGCCAGTGAAGTCAAAATTTGGAAAATCTGTTAATGAGCTGCTGTTGGGGAAGGCATTTTTAGAAGATGGATATGTTACTGAGTTTTACTGAAGTAGCAGTGAAGAAGATTTAGGAGGCTTATGTAAAGGTATCAGATGATTTTACAGACATAAAGAAAACTGAGAAGAATCATGAATGATGGTCCTGTTGGCCTTGCAGGGCAAACCCTCTCATCATTGCTTCCTCTATAAGAAAGGGAAGGATAATCCAGCCCCCTGCCCCACCTGCCCCCACCCCGCTTGACTAAAATCCTTGTGCACATCCTGAGGCATGCTAAATTGAGAGTCTCTAACCCAAACCTTGACCACACTACTTCTCTACCACTTCTATCCTAAGTATTTAGGATAGCTTAATTCTCTCTCCCCACTCTCTTTTTAATGTAGCATTTAAGGTTTATTTCAGCTTGTTGGGGCTTTCTTTATGCTTTATAAACATTATTTTTATTTTAAGTCTGAATCACTTTTGAAAGGATTCTGAACATAGCAGTACCCGTCTCTCAACAGGGCAACACATCCACTTCCTCGGGTGAAGGTTATGGCTGTGACAGATAGCAGAAACTTGATGCATTCAGCAGCCATCCCATTCATCCCACCCAATAGGTTTGCTTCCTACATAATACTTTCTCTGTAATGCTACCGGCAAGATGATTATTTAAGATAATTTTATCCAAAATCAAGCTGAAACAGACAGCTCTTTGAAGACTAAGGCGCATCTCTATCTCCCCCCAACTTGCCAGTGTTGAAGGTCTTCCTTTCCACCTTCCCATTTTCTTTCTTGAGATAGCTTGTGGTATAATAGATTTGTAGTATCCTGTCTTTACAGCAGCTGAGGCACATCATCACCAGCTAATAAATAAATAGGTCTGGAAGGGACCTTGAAGTGTAATCTTTTCCATAGTCCTTGCCCAAAGGCAGGCCCGGCTACACCAAATAATCCTTAACTTGCGTCTGTCACGTTTGCTCTTAGAAATCAGGAGTGATGGATATTCCATAACCTCCCTAGGCAACCTTTTCCACTGTTTACTGTCCTTACTGCTAGAATCAGCTGTCTCTAGCACCAATCCTTGCTCTCTCTTGGTGCAGTCAAAACGCATTACTTCTTGTCATGTCGCCAAAGAACATAATTCATTTTCCTCAGTTTTGCATCTCCCTTCCAGGTACTTGAAAGTCCCTTAATGTAGCCCCTTAGGGTTTTGTTTTTTTTTTTTTTTTTCCTAGACTTGTCAACTTCAACCTTTCCTAGTAGGTCATATTTCCTGCATCCTCGCTTTTTTTGTTTCTCTCCAGTTACTCTAAAGCTGCCCCAAACAGGTTGCTATTCTGCAGCTATTTTACATTTTAATAAGGTTTCCTCTGTATGGCTTGATGGAGTTTAGCTGAGCTAATGTACACTTCGTCAGCCTTGTAAGCCAGAGTTTCTGTTGAGCACAATCATACGGTGTAAGTCACCTTCCCTGATGGACTACTCAAACCAGTAATGACCATGAACATAATGTGAATATATACTAAAGTCTTGTAACCAGATCAAAGAAGTGGGGACATGGTGAAGCAAACACTGTGCAGATGCTCCCTCTGAATTCTTATTCTGTTTGTATTTATGAAATATAGACAACCCAGGAGTCCTAACCTGTCCCAGGAAAACGAACACACACACACACACACACACACACAAACAAACAAAAAACCCCACAGACTAAGCCTATTTAAGATATAGATTTGACAGGTGCTGAAGGAAGTAAAAAAGTTATCCAAAAATGAAAGCAACTGGAGTCATCTGAGTTTGAAATTGCTGAAATGTGTGGGGAGTGTCACAGAGTGTGACACAATTGCTCTGGTTTTAGCAAGCCAGAAACAGCAATGGAACAAAATCCTGTGATGTGGGATGCTGAACTAATTCTGGGGTGATTAATACAAACAAGAACATTCTTCACTTACATGAATTAGAAGAGTGAGCAAACATTCAGCCATTTACTGTGGATGAGATAGTTTGTTCAGAGACTGTTCAGGAGCTACCATCTGACCTGGATAAATGCCCAAATGAGAATGTTAATTTTTCAGATGTTTTAAATTAAGATCTGTGTTTGGAAGTAACTTTTCACTTAACAATGAAACCTCGTCTTACTCCAGTGCCTAGCCACTGTAAGCAGAGCTACCAGCAGTCATGCCTCTCTTAATGCAGTGCTGACTTTACAAGTTGCATATGGTTTGTAAATGAGGGAGTAAATAGGATACCACATGCTCTGTACAGTTTTACCACAAGACATCTGGATCTGAGATCCTCCCAGCAGGCAAGCTGCTAATGACCTCAAATGTTTCCTTCAAAGAGAATGACTTGGTTGGGCCTCTGTATTCTTTAAATATCTAGAGGAAGTTCAAATAGGGAAAATGCCTACATTTATTTTTAGTCATGGACAAAACTTCCTTCAAAATAACATGCAACTCAGTCTTGTAAAATAATCTGGTACTTGGTACTATGTAATCCCAAAGTACTCGTGACTTAGAAATAATAATGCATCTGTTGAAATAGCAATATTTCAGCATGGGAGTTCTGAATATTCCTGTTTCATTGATTCTCTTTTGAGTAAGAGTGTGTGTCAATAAGGGAAAAAATAGTTTATGTAACTTTGCTTGAAGAATTACTTTTGATCAGCCTAGGGACTGAGGAGCAACAGGGTAAGGTAGAGAGATATGGACACTGTGGAAGATCCTACCCTGTGGTTCAACCGAGCTGTGCTGAATTCAGCAGATCCTGCTTAGCTGCTCTTCGAGACCAGTCCTTACCAGTTTGGCTTTCAGCCTTAAGGCTTTGGTTTGGTTTTCTGTCTCTGCCCTAGCAGGACTGGCAACATGGAGAAGTCACTGGCAATGGTTTAAGACAGTTTGCTGCTGCTCCAGTTTCTACTGGAGGTGGATAGCATAAAAGCACTAGGAATCTAGGGGGCTGAGGGTTTCCCCAACCCAGTTTCTTGGAGTCTGAACAGCCTGTTTGTGCCTAAATCACACAGCACACGTTCCTCCAACAACTGACTCAACAGCCCACAGCATTCCCAGAGCAGCAGTCTGATACAAGATCCTACAGTGCCAGCGTTTGCTTTTCCTAGTCTTTGCTCCACCGCATGGAAGCAGGAACTGTTGCTAAATGCATCATTGTAGTCCTGTACTCTTTAAACTACCTTTCAACTTTTTTTTTTTTTTTTTTTTTAAGCACAAGAAGGGTCTTTGCCTTTAAGCCCAGTCCACACAAATGTGCATAAACAAAGTACACATTTTCCCGGAAAGCAAGGCCCCAGGATGGAGGATGTTGACGTTGGAAAGATTTCCTAGTCAAACTGTTTTCCTGCCCTGATTCCTCTCTGGGGTCCCAGGCGTGATGTGCACACAGTGGTAGGGGCAGGGAGATGGGAAAAAAAAAAGCTTTCAAAAGTTGAGTACTTCAAGTTGCCGAGTTTTGTCTAGTAACTGACTGAAGAAACCGAGCTTCCTTCATTCCTCCTCATGGAGAGCCCTCCTTCCTTAGGGGAGGCCTTGCAGATCCACGCTACAGCCACATGACACCCATGCACCTCAAGAAAAGCAAAAGTCTTCAGCGCTACCAGGCTCTGGTGGGCTCCCTTTCCCTGGCTTGCACTGTTTAGCAGCATGGGCAAAGACCAGGGACTGCTCCCTCTGTGATCGTTGTCCATGGAGTGGCACTGGGCGAGGGTCCCATCGCACCCAAAACACAGCAGACCACTGTAGTTTGGGCACTGTCAGTGAGAGCCTCTGAAAGGTCAGCACAAACACCATGAAACTTTTGCAGCTCTTTATGAGAGAAGGACATGGCTGGGGATCCCTACCAAGGTTTGCACAAAAGTCTGAAATTCAGACAGCACTAGTTTGGCTACAGGGCTTTTGATCTGTGGAGAGAAGATATAAAAACCCCTGTGTGACATGCACTAGTTCCCTAACACCAGGCAGTCCGGTGCATGTGGGCACATCGTTGCCTTCCCCAGAGCCCGTCCTGGCATCTGCCGGGTGATGGCCGAAGGTTAGAGCAGACTTACTGACTTAAGTTTCGTTTTTCTTGCCTGAACTAAGGCAAACTCGGCAAAATACAGTCAGAATTAGGTGTGTGCAGCCCTGGGAAAATCCTTGTTCAAATGCATTGTTGATTTAACCTTGGTGCAGAAAGCTACTGCAACTGTGACTTTATCAGAAAAGTCCATAAATGACAACACAGCACAACTGGCAGAGCGGTGGCATCAGGCTCTCTGTGTGAAGTCCTGTGATGATCCCCTTGGCCTTACTGAGTCTGGTCAAAAAATATCGGAGGGGATTCCCTGGCGGAGCAAGGTGGCAGGGCAGAGCTGTGCTAACCCTGCCCAGCCCCTGGCATGTGGTTTAAAGCAGCTCAGCAGCAAATGTAAAACAGGAAAGCAGCGAACAAGATAAGGTCGCTTCCACACCCTGTCTTTTTGTATGCCCAGATCATCTGCCACGCCGCCAGGGTCAAAGCCAGAGCTGACAAGGAGCGGCCAGGAGGCCTAGCGACTACAGCAGAGTCGCATCTTGTTCCAGCGTTGCTCATCTTGCTGTTCCACTCCGGGACAAACTGGTACGGGTGTAACTTCCCCTCTGTTTTTCTCTCTCCTCTCCTGGCAGAGCCGGAAGGTGCTGCTGAGCTTGTTTCAGCAGTATCTGCAAGCGTCTTTCCATGTTCGTACTCCACTATGAAAGAGGGCCTGAACCTTTAGCCTCCCGCCTCTGCTGCCCGAGTCACGCTTTCTTCATCTCTCCTCCTTGGAGTTGCTGTTCAGAGCAGTGTTACTCTAAGCAGGCTCTTCCCTGGATAAAACAGCTTCACTTGATGCAAGCTTGGGAAAAAAAACAGCAATTGTAGGCCTATTTGGAGGGGTCCTTTAGCCTCTATTAGAGGATATACATCCCCCATATTCAATTAAAGGGTACTCATTGTTATTTGAGAATGACAGGAGGTTTAAAATTTGTTATAAAGTAATATACATTTTAAATTATTTACCACTGCTGCACCACAGTGATTTGGCCAAGTTTCGAAGAAACACCTAAAGGCAAAACTCTCTTTGGGCGTATTCACAAGCCAAGAGTCAGAGGCAAGGTCCACAGCCCCTGAGGCCGGCTGCTGGGGAAGAGCTCACGTCCGTGTGCCGACCCTCCCATCGTCTCCAGAACCAGGTGCCCCCGTCCATCCTTGCTCGGAGAAGTGTCCTTGGTGCCTGTGCTCCCCTGGCATCAGGCGGCACGGAGGCCCGGGGGCTGCTCCCCTTCCCTCAGTGTGGCTGCTGGGGCTCTGTGCTAGCGATCGCATCAACACCTCCAAACTGGTCTTTACAGCTCCGTAACCAGCAGCGCCGCTTGGAAACTGCTTCCGACGGGTCCATTTTCCTTTGAAGCAGATTGTTTCCACTCACAAAATATAACGTCAAGTTAGGTTTTGATCCCCGCAAACGAAGGAGGATGTTTGTCGCTCTCAGCAGGACCCCTGCAGCCGGCCGCCAGAAGAAGAGAAAACAAAGCCACACAGCGCCATCAAAACAGGCTGTGATAATAAACATCACTGTCACAGCGGGTGAGAGGTAAGAGAAGCGGGCTCGCCAACGCAGGAAGCTGACAGCTGAGATCAGCATTTCAGATAGACGCTTTTGTCTCGTGTCACCTAGGCTGATTTTAGCCGGCCTTGGCTGCTCGCTGCCGGGGTTGCCCAGCCCATGGCCTGGAGGGTCCAAGTGCCAGGAGAAGACCAGGCTCCTGCGGGTGGTAACGGACTTCTCGGCCCCGCGGGTGAGCCAGGAGGGTTTTGCAGGCCACATGTGCACAGTGCCCTGCACAGGCAGGGCTGCCTTCACCAGGACCAGCTCTAAGTGCGTGAGTGGCAGTGAAAAGCTTGGTACAAATGAATACAGAAAATGCTTCATTGTCCTGAGGCTTTTCCATAAAATTCGGCTTTGAATTTCAGAATGTCCAAAAGTAACGTGTGTGCTCACCAGAACTAGAGGGAGCAGGAGGTTTCTGCTCTTCTGCAGATACTTGTGTGTTGCTAATAAGGCAGGACTGGCAGGACTTCTACGTCCAGATCGGATAGAGCCAGGAAATGAAGGGGCACACTGAGCATGTAGCCACTTCCTATTGTAGCTTTTTAGGCCGTTTTTATAGTTTTGTTGTTGTTGGTGGTGTTTTTTTGGAGAGAATGGCATAGACTGGCTCAAGGCTCAGTTTTCCATTGCCGCTAGTATGGGCTGATTATGCCTTGCTGGAGATGGCTGGGATCAAAAAGGGAGGAAAACTTCCCAGCTGGACCCTGGCAATACCCGAGGAGCTCTCTTTGCCTGAAAGCAACCCCTTGTAGGAAAACTGTTCTGTTCCCAGTTGGGAGTGCACCCAGGTGCCCCTGGGCCTCTCCCACGGGTGAGGTGGGCCTAGGAAGGCTGGTGCTTTCAAGCCTACCTTTAGTCCACTGGACTGAGTGTGTCATACCCCCATTTAGAGCCCTTCTCTCTCTTTGCATGATTTCTTATGAATGTGATCCTCCTGTGATGTGCTCTGTGTATCCAATATTTAGGAATAACCTTTTACGTTTATTTTGAAAGCATTGCCTGAGAAGGGAAGAGCTCTGATTTGGGATGTAGAAAGTCATTCTGAGAGGCTGATGAACCAGGCTAGATTCACTGTAAACTACACCATGGAAGAAAAACATGCTGCTGTGATGCACTATGCAGCAAACTAACCAGCTGAATTGCATGGGTTAGGTAAGTCATTTTTCAGACAGATATAATATGACTGCAAATTTTACAAATGACACCTAGAAGAAATGATGATGGGCTTGACAGGAAAGCAGGCGGATACTAGATATGGAAAAATCTGTAACAAAGATTGTTTGTCTCTTTGAATAACCCCTATCTCTAAGTCATCTCTCTGAGGGGTATCTCAGTTTCTGTAGTGCTACAATTGTGCAGTATGAACAAGATAAAATGTTGGCTTTATTTCATGTGCACCTCCATAACAGTGGTGGTTACAGTTGGTACAGATCTGATGAAGACTTTATTTTACGTGGCACATGTTGTTAACTTAGGATTGCAGCTCTGCTCTTTGATGTGATCTTGCCAACTAAGAATGAAATGTATTTGGGTGGAAATCAGCAAAAGGATTTAGAGATTGCTGTTTTTATAGCAGAATTGCTTTCATGCTCTGTATTCGTACTTCAAATTAGACTTGTATAAACCCCAAGAATCTGATGTTGCTCAAATTTCTTGCACTTTCTTCTGGTGTTCAAAAGGAAGAGTTTCACTTTAGGTAACTTTTATACTGTACAGTCTAGGTGCTTTCCTTCAGTTTTGAAAGATTATATTTTAAATGTATAATCCATTATTCATGCTGCCAGCAATCCTTGAAATGATTGAACTTGAGATCATTTTAAAAGTCTTCCTTTATATTCTGTGTTTTCAACTTGGAGACTGAAAAGTGACTTTTTTTGCTTGGACAGTTTTGCCCTTGGGTTCTTAGTGCTGCGATGTTTGTGTTGTAGATGTTACCCAGTAACACAATTTGCCTACACCCAGCTGTTTGCAGTGGGACGGAACACCCCTTCCCAACAGATCTTACAAAATATTTCTATTTAACATCAAGTTTTTGGGGTAGAAAAAGTCCATCTGTAAACTGACAATAGCCTCTTAGGGGTTACACTAAATGACCCAGATAATTGCTGAAAGCACTTTTCCAGTGAAAAGGAAGCTTCCCCTGTGGCCTGCACGCTGGAGTAGCAGGCAGGCGAGTGCAGCTGGGCTGCAGGCAAAGCTTGAGCTGGTCACTGCACAAGAGGCGTGGGCTCCCATCTGCCTGTTGTGGTCCCCTCAGTCTGAGCATGGAGCTGGAAGCGTGCCAGGAATGAGGCTGGGACTCGGGCAGCCTCCTGCAAGGGTCCACCACAAGCCTGGTAGGGACTCAGCTCTGCAGCCATGTCCTGTCCAACCTCAGGGTCGTTTGCTGGAGCAGCTGCCAAGACACACTCAGGTCACCACAGAGCCTAACCCTACAGCATGCTCTGGGGCCTTGGTTATAGGCGTGTTGGGATATCCTCTCTATGTGAGGAGATGTGACCACACACTCCATTTATTTTCTTTTTCATGCCGGCTAGCCTTCACTGTAGCTTTTTCTCCATCTTTTATCTGCCCTCCATGGGCAGGTTATGGTCCCCCAGGACGTGGTCCTCAGAGCATTTGAGAGAATATTCGAGTCAAATCATTTACAGTTCAAGTAGAACAGTTTGTCCTGCTGTATATGAGTGTTTGTGAACAGACAAGAAATAAACTACCATTTTTCCTGAGTGCTTTCAAGCAACTGCTGCTGAGAACGTCATTGTAAGGAACATCCAAGTGCCTTGTTTAAAATCTAGGCTCTTCAATAAAGATATTTGAGAAAGATTTACTGAATGTAGAGGTGGCCAGTGCAAATGTGTCCAAGGCTTTGATGCTACTGGAGAGGCATGTGAGAAGAAGGAGCAAAGGAGCACCAGAGCGCAGCCCTGCGCTGCCAGCACGGGAGACCCAGCAGCTTATCTAGGCAATGGGAAGTGTGTCTGAACACCTTGCATGCTCTAAAACCACCACACATGTAATGAGCTCTCACCGCATAGCAGACTGTCGATTATTTCTGATGGTCTGTGGTCATTGCTGGAGTTCAGCTGGTGCAGGCAGCTGTTACCGTGTCTCTGGCTTGGGCTGACCATCCTCTGGCATCACATGAGTTCGCTTTGAGTTTGGGTGCTGCTGACTGGAAATTGCAGAACGTTGCCCTTCTGACAGATAGAAACTTCTCCTAAATGCAGCCTCTTGTCAACCATTTGTGCTTGTTGCAAAATCTCTGTGCTTGAATCTCTCTTCCCTCTGCCCGATGCTTACCCCCACCCAATGTATATATATAGAGAAGCAATAACTCTCCACCGAGGCAAAGGCTGCTTAAATTTTGCTCTACTAGTGTAATTTAAACCTTGACAAGCCATATTTAATAAAAATACAACCTGTTTTCTGCAGGGCTAGACCTCACGTCAGCATGCAAAACCAAATGTAAATAAAGGAGAGGTCTCACGGCTTGATGCGTGTGCTTAGAGGAAGGTGCTGTGAGTCTGTTGGCCTTTTTTATTTCTTTTATTCTTCATTTTCAACCTTTTGTTTAGGCCTTGGTTCTGGATTTTCCACTGCCTCTTCCCTCAGTAGGCCTTGCCGATGGATGGAGTGTGTTAGCAGTCAGGTCTGGTAGCATTTTTTTCCACTTTGCCTGGGACTCTGCAGCTTTCAGGTGTCACATCTGGCAATTGCTTCAGAGCTCATTTTGTACCATCTCAAAAGTGTTACTAAATTTTGAGACATCTCCGTGTTAGGAAAGATGTGGTGACGTTGCTGCTCAATTTCCTTTCTGTTTCACCACCCGGTTAGCGCTGAGTAACTCATTGCGACGTGCAACCAGTCCCTGATCAACAGGAATCCCAACCAGATCATTTCCCATTAAATACGGGCTTTGCGGTTACTTCAATTTTCAATTGTTTTTAGTGTATGTAGCACATAAGATTGCAACAAAACATCAGTACAATTTCCCACACTATTTCTGTAGCTTCGTTATTTGAATCTAGCAATATTTACATAAAATTTGGTTTGAATACACGTTTCAGATACTGAGTTTTTGGCAGTTATGTTTTACGTCTGGGTCATCAGCTCACTGCTGAAGTTTTGGAGAGCTGCTCCTTTGTCACATTCGAAACGCTGCTTTTGGTTAGGGATGGACAGACCTATTTATTTCAAGCAAGAATAGATTTGAACCATCACCCCTCCCACAAAATCAGAGGGGAAATAGACAAAAATGTGGGAATAAAGCAGAATTTTTGCCTTGTGGCTGCAGAGAAAGGTTCATTTAGGGGATTCACTCTGTTCCTCTTCAGATGGCAGTCAGGTAAATTGTTCCTTCAACCTGCCGTCCTCCCGTTGTGGCTGGGAAGGAGGCAGACAACTCGATCTCACTGTGCAGAGAGGTCAGCTTGCTTTCCTTTGACAAGTCAAACAGGTTTATATGCTTCTGTGGAGCTCACTGAACAAACAACAGGTGGCTCTAAAAAAGCACCCCGGAAAATCCCTACAGTTTAAGGCACTGGGAAATGAAACTGGAATGCATCGGAGCCACCCCTCCCTTGCCAGTGTAGCTTGTGCACAGCTCGTCCCTGGGGACAGCAGGGAGGTGACAGTTGGAGGCAGCACTGGAGGAGAAGGGAGGAAGGGAGAGAAGGTCCTGGAAATTTAGGCAAACTGCACGAAAGTTGGAACTTTATATGTTGTCCATATTCGGTCTGTGGAAATATCTGTGGCTCTCTCAAATTTCTAGGGTTCTGCAAAGAGCCCACTTTAAATATAGATGGGCATTTACATGCTTGTTATAAAGATCAGTGGGAACAGGGAGGTGGCCATCTAAAACTGGGACATGATGACTTTTCACACAGTTACTAAATAGAAATATGACGGCATAGTGCAAGGTGTTAAATTATGTGGTTGGTTTTGAGGAGAGACCCACATCCCAGCCTCAAAAATGCAATCTTTTTCTCTTTACCTTTCTACCTATACTTAGGTCTGCTGCAGAGGCAGTGGGACCAGTCTCCAAAAAGGATCGCAGGTTTTTTATTTTTATTTTTTTTAAGCACAGACTTAAAAAGACTTAACTTTCCCAAGGATCTCGCAGGATCTCGTTTTTAACCATTAATCTCTAAATCTTCCACATCTAAAAAATGACAAAACTGAATTAGGAAGTCGGGATTTTGGAAAATGGTTGGGTTCGATTAGGAAGGAAAGAAGCCTACTCCCTTGCCAGTGTATTCATAGAAATCATCTTGTGATTTCGGTCAGCTTGTGACGTGACCTTGTGTCATGTCTGATTTTGGTATTGGTATTTTACAGGGAGAGGAGGTCAGACGAGGAAGTGTTCGGCCTCAGTCATCTCTGCTTTTGTGTCTTCCTCTTACCCTTCTCAACACCTTCCCTAATTTTTCAGCTCTCCTTGCAGACTGTCTTCCAGCTACCTTTTAATTTTTCCTTCTCCCTTTGAAGTTTCTGGGCTTGTTCCTCCTTCAGATTTTCTCTCCTTTCCAGGGCGGTTTTATGTCTTGATGCACACATGTCTCGTGATGCCTTGGAAAATGTCCCCGGCGTCCCACGAAACCCGGGCTTCCCCTTTCCGCCCGTGGGGCTCACCGGGCTTTCCGAAAGCCCAGGCTGCCGCCGGCGGCTCAGCCCTCGCCCAGCACCGCGACGGCGACGGCGTCTCCCGTGGGGACCTCAGGGCGCCCCTCGCCTGCCGCGACGCTCCCTTCCCCACACGTGGGGACGCTGCCTGCTCCGCTGGAGAGAAACATGAGCAGCCACCTCTCCCCGCGCTGCTCCTTGGACCGTGCTGTGAAACAATTCACACTACTATCAACAAGCAGGGTCAGGAGCCTCTACGTTGAGGCTGAGACGAGGCCGTCCCCGCTCTGCTCGTCCTCATCCTCCCCATGGATCCCTCCTGCCTCGTCCTCTGCTGGGGGCCCGAGGGGCTCAGGAAAGTAACGAGTTATCTGAGGAGGTCAGAAAGCAGCGCTCGGCAAGCAGTGAGGCAGAGAGCTGAGAAGCAAGGGGGCGGCTGCCAGCGCTGCTGGGAGGGCCGTGTGCGTGATCGTGGGCAAACGCACCCGTTTGCTGCCACCTCGTCCGCTCTCCTGCCGGCTGCTTTTTAGCCCTCAGGTGCTGCTGCCTCCTCTGCTCAGCCTGCTTGAGACCTGGGGCTGGCCCTGTGGGGCTGCCTCTCATGCGTGGGCTCGACCCCTCCATGAGTTTCTCCTCACTGAAGTGCTGCCGCAGCCTGGGCGTCTTCATGCAATGGGTTTCTCTCTGAAGAAAGAATCTTTTCTGTAAAATCAGCTAAATCGCTTCCAAGGATAATTTTGGTGCGTCGTGTGTGGTGTTTTTTGCTTTAATTAGTTTTATTTTTTGCTAGCAGTTCCCCTGCGAGCATCTTTAAAGCTCCCCACTTAGAGCAGCACCAGTAGCCTCTGTGGAGCTATTCTCACCATCCAGCGCTGCTCCTGGAAGCGATCCACACTCCTGTGGCTTCCACACGGCTCGGCTATGGTTTCTTCCCCCCGAGTCACAAGGTCGGTTCCTGGATTGGTAGTGGGACTTCAGGACACACCAGTGGCTGGATTTTGCTTTGCTCCCACAGTGACCGCAGCTGCTACCTCTTCCCCCGCAGTCTCAAAGTTGTTGCGGCGCCACACGCCAGGTCCGCGTGCAGGTGCCGGGGAAGCAGCCGCTCCATGTGGATGTCACAAAGTTCTCTACCCACCACCCTGTTTCCATGGCAACTAAATTGCTTCAGCGAGAGGGGAGGGAAAAAAAAGCGGAGGAATTTAGCGGCTGAAGCCTGGCACTTGAGGAGAATAAGCGGAATGAGCAAGGGGAGCACGCGGTGGCTTGGAGCACCGCGCAGGGTTTGTCGTGCGCTTTTCAGGACCACTTGCGTTGCTCGCAACCGGCTTCATCCCTCGCGAGACATGTGGTCATCCCCCATCTTGGCAATGCAAGGCAGAGTGGTACCTCATGCTATTACACACACACGAATCACATGTCAGTTTATATTTATTCACCTGCTCATGAACACGCGGAAGCAAGAGGAAAATGAGTTTTTATTGGCTATTTCCAAGAGACTTGTCATATTGGTGTTTTATGAGCTACAGCAAAAGAAAGATGTGTTCTTCTGACACTTGCTCCTCCTTCCAGCTGGAACAATAGAAGATGTCAAACAATGGTAAGGAACAGGGTCATGTTAGAGCTTCTAATTTGTCCTGTGCTGTCACAAATACCACCATCATCAATGAGTAAAAAATTATGTTGCTACTAAATCACTCAGATATTCTGGAGTGGATTATCACCAGCTTTAGGGATCTGATGAAATCCAGATTCTCCTTCTGCCATGTGAGAATTCAGAGAAGAGATATGTTGGTCAGAAATGCATCTTAAATTCATTTGTGACATGAATCCAGAATCTAGCATATTGCAGATTGTATGGCGTTACATATGTTCCCTAGGAAAATCAGTCTTTCAGAACATTAAAATATTAAATAAACATTGAATGATTAAATAATCATTCAAAAGTCAGGAGCCATCAGTGAAAAAGAGGCACATGGAAGTTTTTGTGTTTATGTTTGTAGCAGTAATGTAGTAGCTTGACTGGCTGCACGCATATCTCACTGTTTTATCCTAGGACTCCATAGCCAGAATAGAGCCAAAACCACATAGCACAAGATTCATGTCACCCATGTTTAGCTGAACAAAGATAGTTGTCTAAGTTAGTCCTCTAGGCTCTGTTTTTAATTAGCGGATAATAACAGACGTTTTCAGTCCATGACTCACCCCATCTATTTTAGGATGCCCATTGGAGGTTACTGGTTCTGTCCTTTTGGCAAGGAGGGAAACTAGATGTAGTTTAGATTTAAACGACTAAAATTTGGCAAGATTAATCCGACCTTAAGGTGTATATCTGGTGGAGATAAGAAGATGGTAGCTCTACCCATAAAAGACAAATTTGGCGCTCTAGTCCTGATCTCAATGCATAAAATGGTCCGTAGGTTGTCCTTGAGAGACATGCATGGGTGCGTCTTGTACCCACACTGCCTGCTGGGATGGTGTCTGACCCAGGTCTAGATAATGTCTGGGAGATGGTTGTGCAGGAGTGGGCAAAATGCGATATGTTAGTGCCTTAATGTTTAGTGGCATGGAAAATCCCAGGATGGAGGTCAAGACACAGCACTGCTTGGTTTCCTGGTACAGATGCAGCCAGAGGGTCTGAAGCAGTACCCAGTTACATGGAAAGGCCCAGTCAAGTCATTTGTGACTTGGCTGTCACAACTGGCTGACAGATAAGGAAATGACTAAGAAATCTCCTCTAACTTGGGCAGCATAAATGATGAGTATGACAGAAAAAAAAATTCCACGCGGTTGATGAGGATTTGCAGCCTATGGAGATCACTGGCTCTCCGTGTTACAGCTAATAGCCAGAGCAGAGGTGTTTTTGATGATAAGCTCAGAAACAGAACAGAGCTTGAGGTTCAGTTTAGTCATCAGCCACTTCTTGCCTTAGTGGCCAAAACAGGTAGGAGCAGTGACTGGGTAAAATGGCTCAATACAATTTCCTGCCTGCAAGATTCTTCTCCTGCAAGAACATTTAGAAGCAGGAAGCAAAATCACTGAAGGAAAGGAAAAATGAAGAAGAATCAATGAGTCTGGGGGATCCACAAGTCGCTCTCCAAATACGACCTGCGTTCGCCTGGCGGGTCTACACCTTGGGCCAAGGATGGAGCAGCTGACCAGCATTTTCTTGGCTCAGGCTTCAGTGCCTTTGAACCTTACGCATGAAGGCAGATCGGCAAAGGGAAGGAAGAAGGCTGATTGCCAAGGCGCGAGCACGCTGAGAGCGCGGGGGATGCGCGGGCGGTGCCGAGCCCACCTCGCGCTGCTTCCCGACAGCAGGAGCGATTGCCGAGGAAAAGCAGAGCGGAGCCCTCAGGCTGCTACCTGGCGGCAGCCTGGGCTTTAATGCATTTTGCCCTGTGATAAAGAAATTAGGCAGATTACAGCTGAATATGGAAAATATGATTCAGACAGTCTCCAGAGCACTGGTTCCTCCATGTTCCTCATTCCTGAAAATTGCAGATTGCTGTATGTAACCACACTGCTACTAAAACGGCTGACATTAGGCTAATGCTGCAAATTGTGTGGCGTCTCCTGGGAACTATCTATTAGGCTCCAACTCCTTCTGATCTGTCTACATTTTCTAAACAAAGATGACAGAATCCTCTACATGTTAAAGCTCATATGACATAGACTTTTTTTTTTTTTTTTTTAAGGGCTTTGCATTTAAAAGGATATATAGGAATTCTCCTTTTATTTATTTATTTATTTATTGGTGAAAAAGATTCTCGTGCTATGTTAGCTCCCCCTGGTGCCTGCCTTGCCTTTGCTGTAGGAGAGAATGAGGTATTTTCTTCTCTGCCTTGCTTTGGCCTGCCATTTCCTTCCAGTGCTGTGGGGAAATAATGATGCCCTCATTGCTCTCACTGAGAAACCCAGAGGTGCTGCTCTTCTTTGACTGAAATAAGGCATCGTGCTAAGCACCTTCCAGAGCACGTAAAGCGCAGTGGTTGTGCAAGGTTGTGTTCCAGTTGTGCAGATAAAAGTAACATCCTGCTTGCCAAAGTGTAAGTTTCCCATAGTAATATCATTTTGGTTGAGGCTGTATTCAAAAGGAGAATGCCAAAGTTACTGCCCAGTTCACTCCCAGAAAGTATGTAATTATGTTATTGGAGATGCTGGAGTGGTGTCCCAGGCATCTGTGTAACTCCAGCTGTAGCTCTGGCACAACCTGCTCATCAGCCGTTTCAGTGCTGTGAAAATGGGCCCTTCTGACTTCCTGTCCGACAGCAATTTTAATTTACAATAGCCATATGAACTGGGAGACTGCAGCAGGGCTCTGTGTTCCTCAGTGGAGTCAGAGAGACAGCGTTAACTGCCATAAAAGAGCTACATAAGAGCTGGGAAATTGCATTAGAATGGAAAGGCGTATGCTTTAATATCTGATTTTTTTTTCATTCGCATCTGATTCATCTGGTTTTGTTGTCACAGGAGCCACGGGATCCATCAAGGATTTTAGTTTTCTATTGAAACATCATCATTTTACATGGTACTGTAAGAAATAAATAGCTCGTTGTTCAGGTGCATGTGTGACAGCTGTGTACAAGTTATAGCAAATTAATAGTATTCCTGCCTGTCAGCTGAGCTGTTACAACAGCCTGGGCATGGGCACTTAACCTTCCCTGATATAAGGAAAAGTTAAATCAGACTTCAGTGAGAGCGGGTTTACCAACAGGCTTGTCTGCCTTTGGGCAGCCAATGGCTTAACCTGCCACCCTAGATGTTCACACAGCAAAAAGATATAGAAATACAAGATATTACTGACATTCTTGTCCTGTGTTCTTGTCCAAGCCATGTGCTGTCACCTCCATGCTGGGGCTGATTCGTCCCACAGCTGGGGCAAAGTGGAGACCAGAGGGTTGATGCTGACCCATCTCAATAGAGTTCCCAGTGACAAAGCTTGAAGTGCTGCAGGGTGGCATGACCATGCACTGAAGAACATCTGCTCGTGTTGTCCTTTGCTCGTGTTGCAACCAAAGGCATTAAACAGGGACAGGGAGGTGATGAACTGTGGGAAATGGCTCCTGAGAAGGGTCTGTCCTCTGTGAGTTGTGTGTGCGGCAGGGAAAGTGGCCCAGGGGAGAGCCACTGTTCCTCATTCACACTCAACTCCGTGGCCATGCCCCAGGAGAGCAAGCAAGCAGAAAAAGTACAGAACACGGCTTATATATTGTGCCTGGCTTCTGACATCTCTAGTTCTACCTCTGGCTTCTCTTTGGGAAAATTGCATAAAGGCACATTTTTCAGGGCAGTGCATTGGAAATGTCCATTGACACAACTTCCATGAGCATCTGGGAGCTGGCTCCTAGAAGCTGCTCCGTGAGTAGGTATTTTAACATGTGTTTTCTGGTGGGACCTGGAAGAGCTTCCCAGCCCAATCACAACAATGTCTGGCAATTTCCTTTGTGCTCTCCATGATCTGCTTTCTACCAGAAGGAAACTGCCATGTTGGCAGCGAGGGGCGATTTGCTCCACTCCTCATTTCATCATATGGGCCAGCCCCCTTAGCCTTACTGGGCTGAGGTTAAATACCTACCAATGCTGCTGGTGAAGCTGGGCCATAAAGTGAGCTCCTCCTTAGGCTCAGGTTAGGAGAAACTGCTCATAAGAAAGCAGAGACATAAAATAGTGTGGTTATTACAGTCTGGTTTGGTGTTAAATGCATGCAGGGATTAACACTTTGACACTGCCCACCCATACTCAAAATGTCAGCATAATAAGGTTTGCAAAAGTTTATGCAAATACTGAAAGTGGAAAACTAATGAAGAGTTATTTTACTTAGAGCCACTGAATATATAGAAGAATTTTATAGCTTGTTACTGTTTTTTTGACTTTTCAATAGTTTTTATTATGAGGCAATATTACGTTTGGAACAAAGGGGTGTGATCTGTGAGGTAGTGTTCAGTGGAGATGACTGCCAAAGCAGGGAGCAACTGGGTTGGTCCCTCTTCTACAAGGGGTGAGATGTGTTAAACAAAATTATATTCATCTGGTTTCCTAACTCACACTGGTCTCCGCAGCCACGCATGCAGGGCAGCCTAGAGGCTGCACGTCCATGTGCTTGTTCGGAAGGGTAAGTGCCTCTTTTTAAAGCATCTATCCTTTAAATAGGAAAAAGTGAGTTGTTCTTTCCTTTCAATAGGAAAAAAACCGATTGCCAAGCAAGAGCATTAGCACAGACAACCCTTTTAGCCTCTGAACTTTTTTATTCTCTGTATTTAGACAAAGTATTACTCTTGCCCTTGCGGGGGGTGTCTCCTACTACGTGTGCCTCTTGGCTACGGCTCTGCATCTGGTTTTCTTGGCGGTTTAGGGCTCTCCTCTCCTGGTGGCGCCATTTCAGGTGGCGCCCCCAGTGTCACTCTGCATCAATCAGAGTGATCATCAGGCCCTGCAATTTTGCTTGTAGTTGGCTAGTTTCCATTTTTGGAGCACCTGACCTGCACAGCTCTGTGGGTATCTCTTAGGCCTTTTTGTTACAGTCCCTTATGAAAACCATCCATCTTTCTGATATTTTAACAGAAAATCCCTGTCTTCTTCCATCCCTCAGACTCTGCTCACTTTGTCCAAATCAGCAGTCCAGGGTAACTGATTTCAGCCTCCTGTTTCTGAATAGCTATTTAGATCTCTGAGTTCTTGGACAAATTTCAGATATTTAGTAAAACAAGTTTGATTTAGCTTAGCTTTTCATGTAATTAAAAAAATAAGTTTAGCAAATACTGAAAGTAGAAGACTGCCCTCCAGCCTTCAAAATTCCCCACACTTGCACTGCAGTCTATTAGACAAAAGAAGTCCATCCTGATCAGGACGTTCCAGAGAATAAAGTAGGTGCTTGGGATGATGCAGCTCCTGACGATGACTGGGAGGTTGTTTGTGTTGCCTCCACCACAAAATCCAAGCAGGGGAGGCTGCTACTGAACACTCAGTATGAGGATCCAAATGCTCACTGGTTTTCTCCGGGTATAAGCAAATCTCATGCCTATTGCTGTTAAGCTTTTGAGGGGGCATTATGTCTTATCTGTTGCCATAGATTCCTAGCAGTCCTGTCCATGCAGCACTGTTACCTCTGCCTGTGCATGACTATGAGAGCAGGCAAGCTCTGGCATGGGCACCCACTTGTCTCTGTTTTATGGGTCTCCGGGCTCATTTTCTGTGCAACACTCATTTCTCTGCTTACAGCATTACTGTGTTTGGAGTGGAGCTATATTTTAGCAAATGATTCTGATAGCAAAAGCAACGTGTTCATTTTTGTGCAGGTTGTCCTGACTTTCCTGGAGCTTTAAAGAGGTAAATCTCTTTCTCTTACTGCTGTTTTTCATTTCCGAATGACTGGGTTCCTTGACTGGTAATAAACAATAAATTACTTGTAGTTTTAGAAAAGATGTTCCTAGCTAGCCATGGGCTACTTCTTGTGTGCTAAAATTCAGTAAGGAAAGGAGATACAGCCATTTTATGAGTAAACACCGTGGCCACTTGTAAACATGCAAGCCCCAAGTGCACTCTTCAGGTGATGGTCCTCTTCTGCACTTTGTCCTCCTGCAGAGTTGCTCCAAGTATCATCTGCTATGTGAATTTATCTTCTGGGCCTACACTTCATTTTCAAATGGATCTTTAAGATTCTGCACTTACACCTTTAAAATCTTCATTTGGTCTTGCCTGGGCACAAAGTCCAGAGATGCAACATTCTTGCTCGTTTTGCAGCTTGCTCCAGCCAGAAACACTGATTTCCTGTACCAGTGCATGTTTTCCCTCTGTCTGAGCCTGTTTTGTCTTTTCTGATCTTTGTCCGACTCGAGTGCTTTCTGTGACAGCGCCGCCAGTGCTGCCTCCTCTGGGAGTGTGGTTGCATGGTGATACTTCAGTCTTTCAGATATTTGAAAGCAGGGACGTCCACTATGAATTGCAAGTTCTTGCCCTGATGTCCCTGATGAGGGAAATGATCCTTTAATGTGCTTCATTTTGTTACTGTTCCTTCTCCCACGATGTCTCTGTGCTCCTTCTACGCTTGCGCAGGCTATTTTATGTCACACTCCCTGTTGCTGATTGTGAGAGGAATTAAGAGTTTTCCTTGCGCTTCTCTCGAGTTTAACCATGTGTTAGACTGATGACCTCACTCCTCCTCTGCTCCTGTGTTTTGACATGTACCTTTTGCTGGAGCAGTTCTTGGGCGGCTCTTAGGACACAGAATATTCTCTTCAAGCGATGTCTCTCAAGCTGAACATTGAGAATGGCCGTTTGGCAGCTCCTTGTCCAGGCTGCAGCGCATACAGCAATACTCAGCGTGCAGCTGCTGAGGGCAGCTATTTGTGCAGAGGTGTTTTCGTAGGAAACAATAGAATCAAAATAGCTCAAGCTCTGAGCTTCCCTGAACTTGTCTTCAGAGACCTGTGCCCTGTGGACTTCCTTGCCTTTTTACCCAATACACTTTAGAAAATGAATCTGTTTTTCAGGTTGCAGACTATCATCTGCCTCGGATACTGTGAAGATCAGCTCCAATAGCTCCTTCCAGCTAGCTCATTTCTCTACAGTGTTTCCATTTAAAGTCTGTAGGTGACATATTGCTTGCCTTGTTCTGCATGGAGGAAGCAGTGTGTAAATTTTTCTTGCCCAATATGGAAAATTATCTTGAATTGGACTTCACGGAAATGCAGATTCACTCAGGGCAGGCTTGCCAGCTGGCACTTTCATAACCAGAGCTTCTCATCACCTTGCCTTCAACAGCTCAAACAGGAGTGCATCAAACATGTGACCAAGATACAGTACCTAAGAACTGGTGCCTCTCTCAAATGGCTGATTTACCAGACATTTAACTGCCCTTGAATACAGAAACAGAGAGAATATTGATCTAATGAGAGCAGACAGAGACTCTGGAGGTGCTGGGTAGGAGCTGCTACCTCAGTGAGTGACTCATTGAACCTGACTTTTTTTGGCCCCTACGTATGGGACTTCCTCAATTTCTTGCATAGTTGCAATCAAAGCCTTGGGGGTGCAGGGAACACATGCCCAGCTGGGGAGCAGAGCGAGTGCCCCCTCACGAGCCTGGCCGTGCCCTGGTGATGGCCGCTGACCAGGAGGAATTTGAGACCCTCTTTCTCGATGCCGAGCTGTGTGGGCACGGGCGACACACTGGCCTGGATCTCCTTTCACTGCCTCTGCAAATCCTGAGCTGCTGCTTTGAAAACTGCAGAAAATGACCTTTCATCCGGACACCAAAATCCCTAGGAAAAAAAGCAGCTGTGTCTGCATCAGGTCACTTGCTAACTGATGACTCCCTCGCCTGTCTTATTTGAGATTGAGCACCTAATCTTATTTACATGTTTCTTTGTTTTCTAGTAAGAGCACATGAAGGTGTTAGCAATGCAGGCATGCAGCGGAGCAGCTAATTACAGGATCATTATTTCCAGCCATTTACAAATAAATTAACAAACTTCCCCCCTGTCCTCTGGGACACGTAGGCTTTGTTACTATTACTCTTTGCAGATGGCTCGCCCTGGTTTTGATATGTTTTCCCACGGCAGTGTGCTTACAGTCAAACACATTTGTTTTAGCCGAGGAGGGATGGGACAGGAAAGGAAGAATAACAAATGAGAGCAAAAGAGTGCACACGGTTTTCTTGATAACGTGGGGCATCTACGTTGCCTTCCTGAGTGGCAGCCAGGCCCAGAGAGGTCAGGGTCCTTCACAGGTGGAAAAGGAGGCACTGTGAAACCTTCCTCTTGCAGTTGTAGAGGCTCAGGAGCCTTCAGAACTTAATCCTGGCCTGGCAACTGACAAGAGAAGACAAGGATTGTGAAAATGGGTGTAAAAGCCCCTCTGAGGAAACCTACTGCCCAAAGGGCCTCTCTGCTTGTTTCTGATCTGCCCAAGAGCTCCGCACTAACCAGTGTGGACATCTAACACGTGTGGCTGAAAGGGCAGCACTCGCAGACACGTGGACCTCGTGGCTGGAGTCAGATCGGTCCCTCAAGCAGACCAGGTTATGGGGAATGCAGAAGTGGTCTAAAGTTTCATGCAGGAACAAATGTTGGAGAATTAGCTCTGGGGCTCTTGAGTCTGTCTGCGGGCTCTGGGATCAGCTCCAAGAGCTTCCCAAAACCCTACTTGATAAAAAAGAAGAGGGTTGTATGGAGGCCAGTGCCAGGCCTTTAACAGTCTCAGAAACTCACCTGGGAAGGAAAAAAAGAAAACAACCCAATTCAATCAAATCAAATAAAAAAAAAACAACCCTTTGTGCAAATCTCCTCAATCAACTGTCACGGTGCTAAGTGTAAATAATGGATCGTTCAGCATCCAAGAATTCATCATACACCCTGGTCTCTGCCCAAGAAACCTACGGCCAAGTGACATGATGAAACTTGTAGCCTACAGTTGCGATCCTCCTCCCTCGGCCTGTCCTCACTTGAGACCGATGACGACCCTCATGAGCACACGTTCCGAGCGGGAGCAGGGCCTCGTGGCCAGGCATGGAGCACGTGGCTCCCGGGGGCCCTGCGGCGTCACGGTGCCCGGCCCGGCCCTGCCCTCGCGGCGAGCTGGCCTGCAGACCACTTTCCAGCTCCATCTTTAACCTAAAACTAGGTCACCCTTCCCTCGGTCTCGTTGCAGAAACTGGTGGTTAGAAGTAGTGCTTAGATTTGCAGCCCGCCTGTCTTCATGCAAGCAGGGTAAATTCCTGAGGAAGCAACGGGCACGAGGACTCATTTATTCTTCTATTCTATGCAAATGCTTAGAAATTTATTTAATGCAATTGGGATATAGCAACCCAACAAAAAATATATATACATGCAGAGCATGTACAGCATCCCAGCTTAGCAAAGGAGTCAAATTCTCTATTTATTGCTTGAAACAACATTATAAAAACAACTAATTGTCATGACTTTTCCACTTTTCTTATGACATACTAGAAGGTTCAGTGTGGGTAAGGCTCAAAGAACAGTTGAAGGAAAGTCCCTTCCGGAAGGATTTGCTGCCTCAAGCACTGGTTCGCACTCACTTCCCCTCATGACCTTATGACTCAAGTCACAGTGTTACTCACATGGACACTTCCAAGCTCCCCACTCCAAGCGTGGGAACCATCGACCTGGCAGCACCAGGTTTGGCTCGCAGCCCTGACTCAACTGCTTTGCTCCTTCTTGACTTGCATTGCAGCGATGCCCAGAGGGGTATTGCAGGGCTAAGTCCCAGTAGGACACCTAGTCATCCAAGGCAAGAAGGGGAGGCTGCGGCATGGTGGCCAGGGCAGAGCAGCCTTTGGCAGGCAGCTTGGCAGAGGGATGTTTGCAGGACCATCAGGAGGAGGGCAATGAGGGGATAGGACTGCTCACAGAGCTGCTGATGGAAGCGTTTATGGATTTGCTAAGAACAAAATGCAATTATTATGCAATAATGAGGGAAACCAGGCTATAACACAAATTTCTCTGGTCTGTGTAAATACCCAACACATATTCATTACAGTCTTCTTACTTTATGCAAAGTCTGGAAAAGAATTGGTCTTCTCCCTTTTTTTTCTAGCCTCTCTGCATTTTAGTGATATCACAGCCGGGTTTCATGCACATAAAAAGAAGTGTCAGAAAGGTAACAGACATGGCCAGAGACATCTTGACAGAAAGCAGTATCATACTGTGTTGAAATCGTTCCCAGTACTCGTAGTTCTAGATAGCGCCTTCCAAAATTTTGCTTTAGCACCTCTCATGCTTTATATAAAATGCTAGTAAATGTAAATTTTCATTATAAAGTATAATTAGAAATAAAATTTTAAAAAATATGAATTGTTTCTTGGACTGGGAGAAAATAATAAAAATGAGATTAATGTTGGAAAAAATTCAGCCTTTCTGGGTTCTGGAGTGTATAAACTGGAAATGGACAGTCAAAGAGAGGTAGAAAACCTGGGAAATGGTCGTGCTGAAAAAAGCCTAGGAGAAATAACAGGCACAGACAAAGGACAAACTAGACCTGAAAGTCTAAGCTTGAAACAGCTGTAGAAAGCTGAATGTAAGTTTTAGGTGTAGATGTAAAGCCTAAAAAACCTAAAAGCATATAAAATGTTGGAAGAAAAAAAAACCACAAAGAGTGTTGCCACCAGAGATAAAAGCAAAATCTTCAGCTACTCCTACCTGGGGGAAGTGGTAACAAAAGGATGATCGACGCGAAGGATGACAGTTAAAAAATAAAGCCATAAACCAGATATTGAGGAGAACATCTCGGCAGAAAGCTGTTTGGGGCTGGGGTGCTCTTGTATAAACTGCACAGTTATAAGTTTGAATTCAGGCAGCTCCTGTAGTGAGGAAGTAAGTGATCATCTCTTGGGGTGTGAAATCTAACCAAGGTGAAGCTCTAGAGCATAGACAAGATGCTAGTGTGGAAATGTTGATGTTTGTTAGGATGGCCAAACTGGGATTTGGAGTTGAGCCGGTCTGCTGGTGTCAGGGCTGCCTCCCGTGAAAATGCGCTCCCATTTCACGTTTCCTCCTCATGTGTCATTTCACACAAAGAAAGAACGAGATGGTGAAAATGGAGTGAGGGGGGTAAAACAACGCCACAAGGATGGGAAGTACTGGAACTAAGACTGAATAAGGAGAAACAGCTGACAAAATAGATCGTTGACAACCGCGATAAGAAATTCCCTGGGCAGGATGTGCCACGTGAAGATGTGCAAAATCATCAGGAACCCTGGTTCCTACGAAGGAAACAAAACAGGAAGCGTGTCATGAATCATCAGCAAGCAGCCCCTGGACGGGTTACGTGGCTCAACCAGGAAAGAAATAATAATCTGCCAGGGGCGGGAAGAAGATATTCAAATAGCACCACAACATCATGGTGTGAGCTTGCAGAAAACAGACGGAAAATTTGGGCTGGCACTGTCTGCTTGGCAGCATCATGCAAGAGAGAGAGGATACCACTGCCTGAGTGCGAGATGCCTCACTAAGTAAATAGTCCCAAGCACTAATTAACAGTTTGCAGCAGCAAAAAGATATAAAAAGGTGAGAATACGTGGAAACCTCAGAAGCCTTGGGGTAAGTTGGTTGGCACATGGTGGGCCGTGACAGTCTCTCCCCAGACATCTATCTCACCAGCGAGCCACCTGTAATCCTCAGTGGCCATGCGCCTCTGATGGCAAACTTCACAATAAACGAGCACCCAGCTACACTTCGCTACCACTGTTTTCTACCGTTTTCTCCTTGGCTCTGTAATAAAGTGCCCTGCGTCCATTTATTGCAGACTACGTGGGGCAGAACTCGCACACGGGAGCTGAAGGCAGAGTTAGGCTTTTGGTCGAAAGAAGCCAGCCCAGTAGCACCTGCAGGAAACAAAAAATGGGAAAAGGGAAAGAAAAAAAAAGGCAAAAAAGAAAAGAAAAAAAGTAAAAGGAGAGAAATCCAGCGCACCAGACGTACATAACTTTTCAGTTCCAATTAAACTGCACTGAAATTGATGGAAGAGAGCTGGTATTTCAAAACAAATGCCCCCTCTCCTCTGTCTCCAGCCATTTCTCCAAGCAGCTGGAGATCTTTTTTTTCCTCTCTGGATGAATAGTCCGTACTCAGTGCCTCTCCGCACACAATGAGGTGCATTGTACCTCAGCTAGCTGTCGCTTTCCGCTGTGAGCCCCCTCACAACGGGGCGGGGGCACAAGCCCGGGTTTACGGGCGGCCTGGCTGGCTCCCTTCTCCCAGCAGTGACCCCTAGCGCGCGGCCCCCGGCAGCCAGGCCCACGGCGGGCGCTGGCGGAGCGAGGCCGCTCTCCCTCTCATGGGCAGGAGCGGCCTGCACGGAGCGACCTTCCTGCTTGCTCTGGACGGGTGCCGCTCCGAGGAAGGAACAAACGATCCTTTAAGGCTTGAGCGGCTGAGAAAAGAGCAACAGTGGAGAGTGCTGGATCTGCCGTAGTCCGGACCCCCTGCTCCAAAGCACTTTTATTTTGGTGTGGCTCGGCGAGGTATTAATCAACCTGTAACCTGCTTGAGCTATTATTTTATATTTTGACAACCTAGATTACCTGCACATGATTAAATCTTTGTTAGAAAGCTAAATCTCGGGGGCACTTTAGTGCAGGAGGTAGCAATCTAGTAGGTAAAGTCAGCTGGGATTTCCTGAAACAAAACGTGCTAATTACTTGTGAGATGAGTTACATTTAATTTGTTTCTGTTGTAGCAATCCCAGCAGAACCACTAGGAGACACAGCAATTGTCTTTCCCTAGCGCTGAGCTCTGTCTTTCATGATGGCCAAGCCTGGACACTTCAGCAGCGGTATTCCTGCAGGAACAGCATGTGGTTCACGGCATTCCTTCTCATGGAATCTTTATGGTTGGAAAAGACCTTCAAGGTCATCAAGTCCAACCGCAAACCCTCCAACACCCCTGCCTGCTAAGGCTCATCCCTAAGCTGCCCCTCACCTTCACCGCCGGGTAGAAAGGAGTCTGTCCTGAGAGGTGGCATCTCACACAGGCGGGTTATCGGTGCCCAGACCTAGGATGACTTGGGAAAAGGAGGTGGCTCCCAGGTGCGAGGAGGATGTTTGGGAGAGGAGCCTGCTGGTGGCTAATGGTGGCCACCAGGGACCTCACCCAGGCTCTCCCTGCACCCAGAGAGGGTCTGGGATGCAGGAGCAGGGGCCACAGGGATGGGATGCAGCCGGGTGGCTCCCATGGAGCCTGCCTGGGGTTTGCCCTCAGCAGTGAGGACCGCCCTTGAGCACTGGTGGGAGGTTGTGTCTTTTGGTGGTGCCTCAGTCCCCCACAGCAGATTCCTAATTGCGTTGTCACATCCAAGTGCTAATTGCCAGGTCCAGTTTAGTTGTAAGTACATAAAAGACCATGCCAGGAAAACAACTCTTCCTAAAAGTACATGATTATATTTCTGTTGGCCCATCCTGACAGGTATTTCCATGTAGTAGTTACTGATCTTGCATATAACTAATACAGAGAAACTGTAATCTAGGTAATGAGTTGAATGGTGTCTGGTACATTTATGTGTTGGTATGAATAAGGTAACACCACCTGCAAAAAGCTTTGTAGCTAATGGATGGAATGGCAGAAATGCTTGGAGAAAGGGGTCAAGAGCGACGGGGAAGTGAGGACAGCAACGCCTCAAGTAGTCGGCTTCCTGCTGCAAAGCAGCTCGTGTCACTGCTGAAGCGCTCCGAAAATAGACCCGCTTGCTCATTAGCCTTGCGAGCATTTAAATAGGAGAGGGATCATTACCCAAATTATATCCCATACAAGAGACTTTCACACTGGGGTAAACTTAAAAAAAGAACATTTACGCAAAAAGCAATTTTCTTTGCTTGCCGTCTTCTGTATTCCCCCAACTCTCATCGAAATGAAAAACTTCCTCCTTCTGCAGCCTGATCTCCTCTTTTTTCCCCTTAATCCAGCTGTGAAATCGCGAGGCGCGGTGTTTATGGCAATAGTTGGCTGCCATGGAAACTGCTGTGTCGTCATAAATTCAGCCTCGCGACACGACCTCCCCGGCGGCGGGAACAACAGGGAGGGGAGACGGGCGAGAAACGAGCCCTCGTTTAACCAGAAATGGCTGTTTTATATCCTCTTGCGCGGCACACTCGGCAGCCCTTTAAGAGGGGACCTTTGATACAAACTGTGTCCCTAATTACACGCCGCTTTATTACGCCATTGCAATTGCTCTGAATGTCACCTTTGAAGGGCAGCTCCCTTTTTATCACCGAGCGCGATGAATTCCCAGCATCCTGGCACAGCACTGCAATGATCTCCACAGCTTCAGATCACAGTCCTTCCGTGCGGGACCACTGTGTCCTGTGGCTTGGCTTGCTTCTTTTTTACCTTTCCCCTTCTATTCCTAAAATGATGGAATTTTAGAAAGGAAAAGAAAATCCTGTTATTGTGCAGAGGCTGAAGCGAAGCTGCTGGGCCAGCGGGATGTCTCCTTGCACGAAGGAAGGCTCTATTGTGTGGGCTGGCGTGTCCTTTCGGCAGCACCCCATGTCCCTGGGAGAAGCAACGCGCTCACCGGTGCCTTCCGACCCGAGAGGCAGCACCTTGCTATGAGGAGTGAGGAGCAGAGGGGCTGGAGAAGGACGGGACCCTCACCATGCACAGATGGGTCATGGAATGAGGCAGCTTACCTGCTCCAGGCCCTTCCTCCTGGAGCCAGCGAGGGGCTTCCCCAGGGACCTCCTGGGTTGTGAGGAGCAAGCCCAGCTCCTCCCCACGGGCGCCCACAGAGCAGAGCTGCCGGGTAGGCTGTTGCACACGATCGGGTGTATTCCCCCCAGCGAATAATTTACAAGAAAAAAGTCCTTCTAGAAAGCCCAGGTTACAACATTTGGGGAAAAAAAATACCCTGAAGTTAGGAAAAGGATTACAAATTTCTCTCCAGAATTTCCTAATAACTACACGTGGCTTTTGCAAGAGGCAGCACTTGAGTCTCACAGGGGATGGGGTGGACCTGCCTAAGCTGTCGTTTCTTAGCAAACTCCCTCTGCGCCTCTTTCTGCTGCCTGACGTGCTGCTTGGGGCCTCTGCTTGAAAGCTGTTGGCGTTACCTCGAGCACGCCTGAGGATGCACAGGCGAGTTGGAGCCCATGTCAGCAGCAACAAGAGTCGTGCCTGTTGTGAGCATGGTTTGAACACTGTGCTAGCTCCCAGCCCCACGCATCCCGTGTGCTTTTGCGCAGGGCCTACGATGGCAGTCCTGCAGCTTTGTGGATGCCTCCTGCTTGTTTTAAGAGCTCATGTAATTTAAACCTCTTTTAAAAAGTAAAATCATCCACAAACTCTAAAAAAAAAAAAATGTTCACAAACTCTAATATATGCCTTTCCTTATGGCACTTTTGTGCTGTTTGAAAGTATCGAGTAGAGATAAACCTGAGGTTCTTATAAGATCCCTCCAGGCCAAATTCATCATCTGCACCCACTGAGTATAGCAGAGGCGATCCTTGCTTCCCTTTCAGTGGAATATTCACCCCAGGAAAGGCTCCGAACCCTAAATATCCTTCACTCCTCACACCACCCAAGCGTCCTCTGTGCTGAGGCCCGGCAGAGCAGCTCCAGATAGCGCTGGCTGTGTCCTGCAGGACGGCGTTCCCACCATCCCGCCTCATCCCGGCACTGCTTTGGGCTCCTGGGCACCCTTTAGCACGTCACTTCCCCCCGCCGGTGCCGGGTGAAGCGGGACGGGCTCCGTTCGCTTGGTGGTCGGCTGCGGCTTGCAGAGTGCAGATGTACAGCAAAGGACAGGTCCTGTGCGGGGCGCAGAGGGGAAGCAGCGGCGGGAGGTGTTTCAGTTTAAGGAGAAATGGTGTGGCTGTGGTGCAGTACAGAGAGAAAACCGGACAGAAGATTAAATCGGGGAATGAAGACCTATTTTTAACAGGTCTTTGAAAATCCTGGCTGCGGCCAGGCCTTGTCTGAAATGATTTAGAGCCCTAACTATTTCCTGGGGCTTCTCTTTTCCATAAGGGAGAACATTTGATAGCAGAGCAAGAGGCTTGTTCTTTCTGAGCGTGTCCAGAGAAAGCCTCATTTTTCTATGGGGAGAAACCAGAGGACAGTTGCTACCCTGAGCACAGGGCAGAGTCTGGCCCTTCTCCATGCCATGGGTGACCTCCGGGCAGGCAAGGGAAGTGGAGAGCTGCATCCCTTTGCCGTAGGGACGGAACAAAATCCCACCCGTGCGGACATCGTGTGTGGTGAAGAGCTGCACGGGTTGAGCTGCACTGAAAGGATGTAACCGCTTAACCCACCGCGTTCGCCAAAGAGCACAGGTTTAATTCTAGCGGTCAGGACTCTCTATGCTTGTTTTTAGATGGGGTGGTTTATTCTGAAAAAAATATATGGAAAAGAGAGCCTGTGTTTTGAGCTTGGGGAAGCCAGAGGAGTTCAGAGGGTGAAGGCAGCAACCTGTGTGGTAACTTGCTCATTAATGTAGTTCGTCCTGTGGGGTTATAAGGTCGTGAGAGTCCCTGTTGTACCTAAGGTGCGACACCAGGCTGAGAAGCAGCAGCGAGAACCGAGTTATTCAATAAGGAGGCATAACACCAAGGAAATAAATGATTGCAGTCTCAGGGCCTGTCTGAGTCCGTGCATGAGGTGCTGCTGCTTTGGTGTGTTTAACTTGTGGCATTCCATTAGGACCCCAGCGCAGATATCCCGGCATTTGGGGCAGCGGAGTCTTACAAACTCCCTCAAAGCTGTGAGGATTTCCCATGGCCGCTTGGAGCTGCCCTTATGGAGGGTGCTCTGGAAGGGAAAGCCACAGGGTTTTACAAGCACGTTCCTGTGCCACCTGTCCATGGTGGCTCCTGGGGGGCGAGTTGGTGGTGGGGGAGTCTCCGTGCGGCTCGTGTGGGCCACATGCTCCTGTGGTCTCCCCCTTGGGTGGCTGCTCCTGAGGCATGAGTCGTCTGCCCTCCTTAGGCTTCCACCAGGAGGGTCCAAGCAATGGTCCTCCATGAGAGGAACTGCACCCAAAACCTGCTTCTTCAAGACCCGCTTGGACGCAATCCTGTGCCACATGCTCTAGGTGACCCTGCGTGTGCAGGGGGGTTGGACTAGATGACCTCTGGAGGTCCCTTCCAACCTTAAGCATTCCATGATTCTATGAAAAGGCAACACCTTTCCCATGGAGGACAGAGGAGAGGGGTGGACCAAGAATCCTGGGTGCCCGTTTGGGATGGGACGCGTGTGCCCTGCACAGGCAGACCCACAACGTGCACCGCTCCACGCTGTGTCCTGCACAGGCCGGCCCGCAACGTGTGCCTGTCCTTATGGAGGGTGCTGCGACTGCAGCCATGTGGGGAAGCAGGGAGGCTGCAGACACCCGCTGGTGGCGGCCAGCGGTCCCTGTGTGGAGCCCAGACATGGTGGCCAGGCTGGGGCAGCCGGGCGCCGCAGCAGGGCCCGCAGTAGCCGCTGCTTCCTCCTCATCCTGGTGCAAGGCGCGAGTGACCCTGCTGGAAACGTGGCCTGGAGCATGCCTGGGACACCCACCAGCCATGTCATTCCTGTGCACCTTTGGGGTCGCATCCACAGTTTCCCTTTTAACTCCCCCTCCTTCTGCAACCCTCTTCTTCCTCTTTGTTTGCTTAGACAATAGCTCTGAACAGATTAGATGTATTGTGCAGCACAGATGTGCTGCACATCTGTGGCAGCGCTGAGTGCTGGAGAGCAAAGCTTCCTCCCGACACACAGCTTTCCCCCACAGGCAGTTTTTAGCTGCGATGGGAACTGCGTTGCCGCCAACACCCTCCTGTCCTCTGCACATCCTGGGCTGGACAAGGGCACAGGAACAGGGATCTCTCAACCTCCCATCCCCAGGCTCAGGTTTCTGCAATGTCAGAACATCCCCAGGCTCTCGCTTCCAGCCAGGAAGCTCGGCCCTTTCGGCACCTGAGGTGTGAAACACCCTGCGCTCGGCGGCAGCGAGCTCTGCTGTGAAGCCCCTCGCGAGGACGCCTTGCGGCTCCCTTCACCCTCATCTTCCTCAGCAGGGAGAGCCATGTCCCTGTCCGTCACTCGCTGGCTGCTGAAATCCAGCTTCGACGACTGGGTTCACGTCTGGGCCAACCTCACTGCATTTCCATGCAGCTCACGCACGGCTCATTCCGTACGGTTTTTACAGCCGCGTCTTGTGGATTGCGCTGCAATATCGTTCATTGTCAACAGAATCATAGAATACTTAAGCTTAACAGAAAGACGAGCTCTGGCTGGGGCTGCTGTTGGAGTGCCTTAACTCCAGCACGAGAAACCCCAGGACGCAGGGAGCCACCAAAGTGGGTATCCGCCAAGCGTCCGCGCGGAGCCGGGCAATCCCCTCCGCCTCCGGGGCCACGTTTACCCTCAGGGACAGTTTTCCTGAGCGTGTATGGACACTGACCCATCAGGCAACTCCTTTAAACGCAGACACCGGTATCAGCGGCGGCAGGGCCCTCCCGAGGCTGCTTGCTGCAGGCTTGGCGAGGTCCCTCATTAACCCACCGGGTGATTAACGACTCCTGCAAACACAGGCTGGTGCAGAGGGTGGCAAGAGCAGCCGCCACGCAGGCGCCGGGTGCCCAGGTCGCTTGGGTTTGTGGGCTGGTTGGATGCAGCTTTCCAGCCAGGACGCAGGGACAGCTGCAGGTAGGAAGGGCTGGGAGGACTTGCTCATCCGAAGGGGTTTCTTGAGGGGAAGGGAGGAGATGCAGGCATGTTGTAGAACTTTGTCACCTAAAATGGGATCTTCCCTGAGGCCTAACTAAAAATAAATTAGCTAATAATATATCCAATTAATTTTGCCGAATTCAAGCAATTCTTTTAATTAGGAGGGAAGAACTTAATCTCACAGAAAACAGACAATTTCCAAAGGCTGGCACAAGAGGATGCCAGGAGTATATCCCTATGAAATGCCGCGAGATGGAGGACACACACACTTGCATAGAAATTACAATTACATGCAAGAAGTGAAGACGGGGCTGCAGCGAGAGATATTTAACCTTGAGAAAGCAACGCGTGGGTGTTGCAGCACTCTGCTTTGCTTTTTTTCAGTGAAAGAGATTGACAAGCCAAATTACGGTGATAAAATCAGATTTTCATTTGCTTAATAAGGCTGGGCATATTAACAGGCATGCTGGCGAGTGGAGGAGCAACCACATGTTCCTGAACAGCATGTTTGTGCACAGCTTGGCAAGTGCACGGCGCAGCTCATTTATTAACCTGGGAAGAAGCAGGATGGGGAGCCCCGTCGGGAACGTCGTGGCACCGATGGGCAGTGCGAGGCCCATCCCAGCCTGGAAAGGGCATCGGGGGCAGGCGCAGGAACCCCTTGGCCTTCCAAACCGGCGCCCCGGGTGGGCTGTGCGGCGTCCGCTGCCTCCCATGTCTCGTTAAGGCAACTGCCAGCCCGCTGGTGGGGAGCTGTAGTTTTGTTATTCCTTAATCCAGGCGGACAGAACCGTGTGTCCTATTTCAAATGAGGAAAAAATAATTTTTCTCATAAAAATTGGGAGCTTTTTGGATGATTATGAACAATCTGCTGCTGCTTACATGACAAATCGCATGTGATGCCCAGTCCCAAAGCTTATCAGAAGTCTCTTGATCCTTGGTGTGTTTTTTTTTTTTTCTGAAAAATGTCCAATTCTGTGACTAAACAAACCCTTGACAACCTGGACTCCCATTTTTGGAAAGAACGTGTAGCCCTCTGGCTGCGGAGTGGGCTCCTGAGAAGTCTTGAGGTCTAGTGTCAGACAGAAGCCCCGCGGGTGCAGTCGGGGCTGCTCTGTGAGGCGCCTCCCGGGCGCCGCGCTCAGTTCCAAGGTCTGTGTGGGGCACCGAGGGCGCGCGGGGGGCCCGGCCTGCGCCTGCCCTGGGGACGCGTCTCCAAGGAGGAAACCATCTCCAAAGAGCCAGGGCGTCGTCGGGACCTCGGTCTGCAGTTAGAATTTATTTAATTGTTTAAAAATTCTTCCGATGTTGTTACCATCAGACCAGTACAACGAAACGCCTCCTTACACACACCACCTCCTGCAGCAGCCCTTTTTTCCCTTTGAAAGCACAGTGACAGTGTCACTAGAGAAACTTCTACAGCTTTGGTGGTACATTACAGCTGAAACTAAATTAAATGTATTTCTGTTCTTAGCAAAATTAGCATGCCGTTGACTACCTCTTTTCCCAGATTGCCACTGGTCAAATGAACAGCTCAGTTGATTAACCTATTTCCAGTATGCAAATCATCCATTAATCATTAATATTTCTTGTCTCCCAATACAAATGGATTTTCTCCCTTCCTTCCTTACGTGGTTCCCGAACATCTCTCTGGTGCAAATATCATAAAGACCTCTTTCCCGTCTACCTTGGGCAGAGCAGGGCAATCTGCTCTGTCAACAGAAGCATTTGCTTTTCTGCTATGAAAACCCCAAAGAGAAGCCCCAGGTAGCCCTTCTTCCAGCTGGAGCTGCCTGAAGCCCAAGATTGCTTTCCATGGGGCTCAGAGGGCCGCTGCGCAGGACCCGCAGTGTCGGATCCCTGGTGATTCCCTGGCTGCTCGGCCCCCGCACGGACAGCACCAAAGCCTCCAGCGCGGGGCCCCGTGGAGCCGTCTCGTGTGCTCGTGGACCGCAGTGTTGCGTGGGGACGTTTCCCACTGGCCGCTGCTGCTGTGGAGGCTTTTGGTGGGTACCAGCACCCATGGCAGGTCCCAGCAGAAGCAGGTGGGAGCACAGGGTTTCAGCTACTCCTTGCCCAGCCAAGGGCAGGGCTCTGCTTTCCCTCTTTCTTACATCTGTCTTCCCTCTGAAACTCAGAGCAGCGAGCGCAAACACAGGGCTGGGGAACAGGAGGCGTGCGGGCTGCCGCCTGCCATGGGGCCGCGTGCCCAGCCCTGGCCCCTGCTCCTGGGGCGCTTCCCGCGCCTGCCCCGGGCTCTGCCCTCGTGCCGGGGCCGGCTGTGGTTGCTGACGTGACACATTGGACGGCCAAGATCAGCCCGGCGCGAGGCAGGCAGGAGAAGGCAGCTCGGCACCAGCGGCAGGACCCGCGAGCTTCCACACGCTGCCCTCGGGAAAAGCGCACTCCAACCAGCAGCTGGGCAGGCTGCGGCCAAGTAGCTCCCTTCTGGGGTCAAAATGACTGAAGCTGCTTTTTCCCCACCATGGGGTCAGAGACGGGGCCTCCCAGCTCCAGACCCGGTCCGTGCCAGCCGAGCTGCCCACCTCCCTTGGCTGAATCCAGCTCGAGCCCGTGTGCGGGGCACGTGGGAGACCCACGAGCGCCAGCCACGGCAGCACTGCTCGCGCGAGGCGCCAACAGGGCTCAAGCGCAGCGCACACGGGGCCCTCGCGCGCCCCGCGGCGGCCCCTCCGCCTCCTCCTCCTGACCCACGGCTCCTGCCGAGGGGCAGTGTTGCAGCCGGAAATGCCCCCCTTGCGCGGGGGCCTCCTCGCTCACCACCCATGGGGTGACACTGAGGTGGCCAGTGCAATAAAAGGAAGGCAGAAACCCCCTTAAACCATCGGGGTGGCCTCTTGGAGCTGCAGCCATCCAAGAATATTGCAGCAAAGCCACCTGCACATTTGCTGTGTCTTTTCTTTTTTCCTTTTCACCCTGGTTGTCAGGACACGATCTTTGCTCCGCTTGGCATTTCCAAGAAGCAGGAAGTGCTGGCCATGCCGCACTGGTCACCGGATGCGAGGCAGTGTTTCTGTGCTCCTGCCGCATACCCCACCTTCGGTGGAAATAACAGTTTCTGCAATGAGAAAGATCTTGGTAGGACACACAGGACTACAAAACACGCTCCTGCCCCCACTCCCACCCTGAACTCAGCCCAAATCCAGTCTCTAAACCCCCATCCCTCCAGTGAAGGGGGGCACCAGGGCCCTGGTCATCGGTGGCAACAGCCTGCGGAGAGCAACCACTAACCAGCCTCCCCTTGCTGCTCCTGGGCATACGAGCCCCAGGCAGGCTGGTTCTCTTGCCCTCTTTTACTCTCTCTGGGTTTTTGCCACTTCCTAGTACATCAAAAGCCCCTGGAGACAAAAGGAAAAAACCACTGATGGTTCAGTGTGAAATATAGTGTTACATCCTCTAATTTCAGAGAAGACTTGAAAAATGGTAACTGAGTAATATGGAAAATTCCCAATCTGTTCCTTTGCAATCGCTGCCTTTGGCCATGGCTGGTCTGTGCTGGGGCCGTGTGGGGTGATGGTGGGAATGGTGCAGGCGGATGGAGAAAACCTGTAAGAGCTTTTGTTGTGTATTTGTTATATATTTTGTTCAATAAATGCTGTGTTTCTTTGATCCCTTAAACAACAACTGTCGGAGTCCCTGGCAGTGAATTTTCCTGGTGCGAGCACCCAGGCTGCGGACAACTGGCTTTCACTGATGGCTTCAAATTTACTGATGTGTCCCAAGTAAAAGGAGGGGGGAAAAAAACAACGACAAAGAAAACACGACTCAAGCACATTCCTCTTCTTTCTCTGCCCCTCTCAAGGAAAAAGAGCTTTTCTTAGAGGAAAAAGCTCAGCCCCTGAAATAACATTGCAGCTTTCATGAGCTCCCATTTTACTGCGCAGTCCATGCACACATGCTGGGAACAAGGGGCCGCTCATGGAAAGCGGCTCCGGGAGTCCCGCGATGAGGTGGAGCCTCTCACACAGCGCAGGGCTCTTCCAGGGGCAGTTGCTCACTCCATCACAGAGCAAGTGTGAGCTAAGACACAAGTGAAGACAAAAAGGCAATAGGAAGAAGTATGAAGGCAAATACAACAAAAGGAGATGCAACAGATCGCATGGTCTGTGAAAAGAAGAGTTTAAATGGGAGAATTCTTTGTGGTTTAGACATAAATGCCTGAGACACATTCAAACAGAAATTAGTATGTTGACAGTGAAAAAGAACAACGTAGCCAAGAGGATGGAAATTCTGATTAGGAACAAGGCAGACAGTGGATATGTGTTGGAATGTATTGATATGCAGGAGAAGTGCAACAAAAGCTGTTCATAATCCCAGGGCAAGTAACTTTGCCTATCGGAAGGCAGACAGTGAAGCAGAGCAGAGCCAGGTACTTTGGTACCCGGGCGGCTGGTACCTCAGCCACGTGCAGAGGGCCGAGAGGAGAAAGCTGCAGTGATGTCGCCGCTGAGAACTGCCCCGGCCATCACGACTCGGAGCAGCGTCCCGGGGTCTTGCTCTGGTTTCACACCAGGCCTAACGGGGTCTCTGCTCCCCGTGGGCCCCTTGCTCCACACATGTACTCTCCTTCTGTCGTGGTGAGTGATCTTGGGCCGAAGAGTGCGGGGCAAGCCAGGCTTTTAAAAACACAGACTGTTTTACAGAAGTATCCGTTAGCCGCTCCAAATTCTTGGTCACCTGCGGAAGGACAAGTGAAGACCTTAGCTCTGTGCTGCTGTGGCAGCTCTGTCTGTGGACCCCAGCTAGATGTTCTAAAGGTGAATGTGGTTCTTCTGTGGGACCTGCGAGGGACGAACAATCATGGAGACACATGTTCAGTCTGCACCTGAGGATAGAAGTTGGTCACTGCTACGTTACTACAGAACTGCTAGAACAAGGTGATCTTCAATGTCAGCAGAGACCAGTCCTTGGCCCTGAGGCTGCCTTGCTCAGCTGGGTTTCTATCTGCACTGCCCAGGTCACCAATGTCCATCCTGGGTCATCCTCTGTGCTGGAGGTCCTTGGCCTCTGCTGTCTCCTGAGCTGGCCAGGGGCCCTGTGCAAGAGGTTGAGCAACACGAGGGCCAGGAAAAGCTCCGGAAGGCTCAGATGCTTTGAACTGCCACCTGGAGACCCCATGGGTTGTGCATGGAGCTGAGGTGCTAAAATCCGTACTTGTTTAAATTGCATCGTGTGGCTAGGTGGCCTCCAGCCTCCTCCACGGCTGGGCTGACTCTGTGCCACACACACATGCATGCTCAGGGCACTCTTTACTTCACCTTCCTGCTGCTGTAACTCAGGCAGGGCATCAGACGACACGGCCCCTCCGTGCAGGCTGGCGCCCGCTCTCCCCCAGCGCGCTGCGGCCTCCCCTTGAAGCACGTGCCCAGCTCCGTGGAGGGTTGTGGTTTGGGTTCTGCCTTGTTTCTGTCAGCTGCCTTTGGGGCAGGAGCTAGGTTCTCTTTGGGCATTTTGAGAGTCCTTCATGTCTCTGTTGCAGGGAAAGAATTTGGGAGGGGGTTGGAAAATCTCTCGAGTGCAGACTAGATATGGACTCTTCCTCTCTTTGATACAGTACAGAAAACACATGGCGTTATCTGCAGTGGCTTCCTTCAGCTGCACACTGGCTTTTGCAGAGGAAGTTTGACCATATTTTGACATCTCAGTAAGAGCTGCAGCGTGAAACTGGGCAAGAATGTGCAAGAAGAGTGAAAGCTCCACGCCCTGAATACATCAACTTTTCTAAATAAAATCCCAGTTCCAGCAGAGTATTTGAGGGAGCCTCTTCTTCCCTTGCCTGCAGCTGCAGTGGTGCCTTGAAAAAGCAGCTTCTCAAACCTGCCGTTCATATTTTCATAAGAAGAAAGGTCCAGTTGTGAGTTTAACTAAGCTTACCTCACTCTTAAAACAGTTACCACTTGGGGCCAAATGAGTAATGTGAATGTGATCGTCAGGGGTTTGCTTCAGAGTGATGATAATTCGGCCGTACTTCTGAGGCTAGAACTGTTTCCTTCCCCGTGTGCTCCATGTTCAGAGGCTCTCTGATAAGTCTCTTTGATAAGTCCATCACTTCCCTTAATATATTGTGTTATAATTCATCTCCTATTACAGATCTGTAATTAGAATTTACCTGGCTGGAGATACCAACCAATGGGTCTTACCTTTATCTTTGTTAAGTTAAAAGGTCCTTTAGTACCTGGTTCTTTGCCACCCAGAAGAATTCCTCTGCATTCTGGACAAACACACATTTAGAAAAAAAAAAAAAACCATTAGTCTTAGCTGAAAAAGAACACGGTGTTTTTCCCCTTAAAAAGAATAACCTTTTCCCTTATGTGGGAAGATACACACAGAACCAGGATGCTGCCATGACTGAATCTGGTTTGTACCTGTGGGGAGAAGGGTTCAGAAATAGGAGCACAACCTGGGGCTCAGGGTATCTGGATGGGGCCCCAACATTAACTGGACACCTGAGGAAATGTCAGGGTCACTGTTGGTTTCCAAACCCCTGTTGAAAAACAAAGAAATATTTGACTGAAATCAGAAAACAAGCAACTGCTGGCAATTTTTTTTTTTCCTTCCTTAAAGTAAACAATGGTTTAATTAAAAATAAAAAATCAACAGATGACAGCAATGCACCTAATACAAGATAGAACACTTTGGTTATGCAGTCGAAGTGGTCTGTAAGAGACTGAGAAAAATGGGCCTTCATGCCCCTTTTGAGGGTTTTTGATAACAAAACCCTCATATCTTCCTTTATTTTTTAAGTTTCATGGGATTTTCCCCCCCCCTAATTTCTTGTTATCTTAGCAGTGTCCAAGCGGACAGGCGAGGCCTCTGGGTATCCGCGTGGGGTTACGATGTGCTCTCTCACAAAGCCAAGGGGGCATTAGCTGCGTCTTTGACGTTAGGTGCAGAGCCCAGGCGCGACTGGGGTGCCTGGGGTCCCCACAGTGTCCAGACCTGGAGGCTGGCACCAGGCTGCTCCCTGGCTGCCTCTGCCTGGAGAGAGGCAAAGGAGGAAGGGATGAGGAATTTGCCCCCAGGGAAGGTGCAGTGGGTCACACAGATCCTCAGCAATGAGCTCTGAGATTGCTGAAGCAGCTGCCAGCTTCAGCCCTGAGCTCTGGTGGATGCAGGGACAGGGCTGCGAGGGGGGCACCGCAGCGTGCCAGGACACAGCTGGCCCTGTGAAGATCCAGGGAGCCTCCCCGCTTCTGTTTCTTTCCCCGTTCCCTTTGGAATTCCTCTATTTTCACTTTGTGTGACTGCATGGCCCCATCAACAGTCCTTGCCATGGCTTCAACAGCACACGAAGCCAGAAATATCACATAGTGAGGGAATTGAAAAGCAGAAAGAAAAAAGAAAAAAAAATGAGGCAGCATCTCTGAGGTCCTAATTGTGCAGAAAAAAAACAGGGAGACTTTTATAGCTACCAGTAGTTTGTGACTCATTTATGGGAAATGCAAATGAAATAATCGTTTCTGTAAAATATGAGTGAATCTTGGAGCTGAGACACATTATTCATATGTTTGTTTGAGATCTTCTGTGAGTCTTTCCAGATCTGAGTTCACTGAGCTTGGCACAATCACTCAGCTAGAAGACTGGTTCCTGAGGACTCTTTTTTTCCCTTCCACCCATATGACAGATGAGCTTCAGGCAACCTACCAGCCGACCCCTGCATGCCATCTCTCCTCGTTACTTCAGCGCGATGGTGATGGACACGTTACTTGGAATGAAGCTGTGGGATGAAGTAAATGGACACAGTGCAACGGAGGTGGTTATTTTTATTTCCCCTGATGATTTCCAAGGAATTCTGCTGTAGGCAATGAGAAGAAAGGAGATGAGTATGTAACTGAATTGCTGGAGTGGTGAGCCTGCCACAAGAATGCTGCAAAATTTTCTCGCAAGCCAGACAAGCTTGCAAAAACTCTGGTAACTTTAATTTGGTGAGGGGTTTTGCTTGGAAATTTAGTAGATCTTGATGCTTTTAATATAGAGGAAGCTGAAAGGAAACCAAATGGAGCTGCTTAAACGGAGTGTCCCGTGAATTGGTGCACTTTCGCACATACATGCTGAGCTGAGATCCGTAAGTAGAAAGATACAGAAATTTCACACTGCGCTCCGCACTGTGACAGTGAGGAGGTATGGATTTTCCTCTTGCATACTTGTTCACTTTTTAAGCTTGAGAGGCACACCTAAGGACTGGGCAGGGACTCTTTATGTCTTCTCCAACACCATCTCTTACAACAGTGGGTAGAAAACTCGCTGCTTTTGCGAGCCCTTATGAGCCCGGCAATCATGCACCCACCCGGCATTTGCTGTTCGGGCTTTCTACGGGCCTTAAAAAATTCTGCTAATTTTAAAGAAACTGATGCTAATTTTAATGAAGACATCCAACAGAGGAGCACATCCTACCTGAAACTTGGAGCAGTTTCCTCGTGCAGGAGAGCTGCGGTGGCTGGACCAGCTGGAAGCAGAGGAGCTTTGGAGCAGCATCCCTGCCCCTTGCCAAGCTGCTCTCACTCGTGCCCGGAGCCTCAGGGCACTTGCCATGAGAAACGCACAGCAGATCCAGCCAGTGCCCTGTGGGTGAACAGGTTTCCTTGGGTCCATGCATTCCCATCACACGCATTCCCATCCCTCTAGACCAAAGAGCTGAGCTTGTCTTTCAAATGACCTTCTGCAAAAATAAATCTGCTGATAGCAGTGGGAGTATATCAATATTTAGGTGGGATATTGAAAAAAAAACACAAAGTACATACTGGAAATAAAAAAAAAAGCCAATTGATGGGAAAAATACAACTCTTTCTGTGTCTCTCATGCCCTGCCCTCAAGGAAGGTTTGGGTAAGGCCTTGGCTAAGATCTTATTTTCATTTCCATCGGGAATGTATTTTAGCTGGCTCACAAACTACATGTGTAAATAGCACAGGAGTTTGGGAAGCTGCTCTACAATTTCCTCCTATAATTAACAATGGAAACCCTTTGAGAAGCCTATGAGCCTCTGTGGAAGTCTGCGTGTCTCCTGAAATGCAAGAGTAGCTGCCATGCTCAAATATTTATTTTGATGGTGCTTTTCTATGGAGAAGCAGCTTCCTGTGTGCTCTGCAAAGCACCTGGGCCCAGCACCATTAGCCAGCGACCAGGGAGAAGGGCAGCTGAGGTGGGAACTGGCAGGTTCTCTACTCTGCGGAGCCGGACTAGGATGAGAAAGCTGCTGTGTGAATATTATTTTGGCTGGTCTGAGTTTATTCTGTCACAGTAAATTCAGCATCAAATTAAAAAGAGGAAGGAGAACCCTGACACTGTGTACAGAAATGGCCCATTTCAGCATGCACTAGTTTCAACCTAGTAACGCTTTCCTGTCTCGCTTGGGGAGTCCTCAGTTTGTCTTAACTTTTGTCATTGCTTCTGCCTTCATTGCTCCTGGGCTGCACAGCGTCTGCTCTCCAAAGCTGGGCAAAGCAGAGTAATGTTTTTCAGCACGTATGATGATGTTTTAAAAAGATCTGTGAACAGAAAAGAATGAGAGCTGAGCCTGCTTTTTGCTGACAAATATTAAACAATTTTGAGGTTGTCTGTTTGCATGCTGCTGATGGTCATGGAAAGATAAGAAATATTTCAGAGATGTGTCCTTGGGATACATGCATTTTATGGCATCTTTTCAAAGGCTAAGGCTCATTGGATGGCAATAGGATATCGACACCAACCTATGTCAATTTTGAAAATGAGATTTAGATATGTTACATACGGGTCTAAATAACTTCCTAAACTGGATAGTCTGTTATGGTTCTCAGAAGCTTTGCAATTAGTCTGGATGTAGACAACAACAAATGCACACTGTGGGGGATAGATTATAGCTACCCTTTATATGCTGCATTTTGTTTCTCTGACAGTGATTTTACAGACTTGCTCAAACACTTGCATTTGCTGAGGTGGATATGAGGGATAAGGTGAATTTCTGCCTCGGCACAAACTTTCCCACTTGCAGCAGTGAGACGTGCTTCAGTATGGCCACACTGCCATTAATAGCACATAGTCCTTGGTGAAATAGCTGGGTATTCTTGGAGCAGGACTGTGTGTCCTTGCAGAGCCCAAGTGAGCAAACAGCACGCAGGAAAACACCAAGGCGAGCCAAGAGCAGGACCTTGTCTCGTAACATGCCTGTTTCTTTCTATTTACCTGTTTATTTTTGTGAGGAAAGAGACAAATCCAGTAGGTTTGCCTGGCCGAGACAGAGGAGTCTTTTTGTAACATCAGTGCACAAAGAGTGAGAAAACTGAACAAAATGCTATACCCTTGTTACCAAAAGGTGAACCCTGAGCTCCACCGAGCGTCCAGGGCTGACCCCCAGTGATTATGGCTGAAAGAACCCAAACTTGACATGGAGGGATACTGTAAAACACCACCAAGGTTTGTAGGAGTCCAGTATTGAAAATGTTGGTTCATGACAAGTATTTAAATAAATACTTCTATTGTTTTGTCTAAGGTAGGGTATCCTGTTTTTTAGGACTTTTCCATCTGTCTTTTGTCACAGTGCATGTACATGGCATGTTTCACAGATGGGAAGATGATTTTCACTACCAATGAAATGGATGCTCTATGTTGGATCACTGAATGTACCAAATTACATTTCCCTTCAGGGCAGTATTAGAATGGCACCAAATAGGAGGGCAGGGCAGGTTTAGCTCAGGAAATGAATGATGCTTTATGTAATCAAATCCACAGGGGAGATTTGGCAAGAAGGATGCATACAGACAAATTATTGTTGAGTCTGGACATAGCATTAGTAACATTAATTTTTAAGTTGTGAGGGATCACTAATCATCTACAGGAAAGGAATAGGGCATACAGCATTCATTTATTTAAATCAGAGCCAGTACTATTAGAGACACAGACTCCGGCGCTACGTTAAAGCAGTGCTGCATTATTCATGCACAGGAGTCAGTGATGCTGTTTGTGTGGATCTGTGGCTCCATATTAAACACACTCAGGGTTCAAATTTGCAGGTGCTGCAAAGCCTGCAAAGCAGAGCCAAGTCCAATTAATGTATTCATTAAAGAGAGGCAATGAAGGCCTACTGCCCTTTAGGAGAGCTGAGTCCTAGCAGTTACTGCACCTTGGGTATCAGCTGAACTGGATGTTCAAAGCCACTTATTTACAACATGTCTTGCTCATCAGAATCTCACAGGTTTCTCTGTCTTTTCTATAGCAGTGTTAGGCAACATACCCATTTGCTTTTTTGTAATCACATTATCCAATCTCCTGCAAATACACAGTTCACAATACTAAATACTCTGAGGTTTTTTTAAATCTTGCTCAGTCAAGGCATCTTTGCAACCTCGGCTGAAATAAACTGCAACATCAAAGCTTATCATGTGTCAATCTTTGGCAATAGCTTTTGGTCCTCAGTGCAAATATTCTAGGGGGAAAAAATTAAGCTTTAGCAACTTTATTTCAGCTTTACAGCTCCTTTCCTGCTTGAACCCAGGCTATCCAAAGGGTTCAAAGCTGTGTGTAGAAAGACTGCACTCAGCATTACTGGAGTTTCAGTATTTTAAAGCTATCTTGAGATAACTTAAAGCTCTTAGGTCACTAAAAATAAGCACCATATTTTAGAAAACGGTCTGTCTGTGTAAGTCTAAGTTTTCATTTAGGATTAGGCAAACACACTGACCTAAGCTAATTCATTGCGTTAATGTTTGCCTGAAGTTGGGCACAAGGCTGCACCGCTGCTCATCATGTGAGCATCCACATAGACCACTAATGATGTGGGAGTCTTCACACGGGCTGTAGCAGCTACATGGAAGAACGCGGGCCCTGTTTTCTGTGGTCAGGTAGTGAGAAGGGTAGTGAGAAGGTAACGCATACAACTAAGAGGTAGGAAGAACAGAAAAGCAGAAAGAAAGGAATCCTGAGGATTTTTTTTTTCTTAAAGTCAAATTCTGAAGCACTAGGCACCAACAAACAGAGAGATCTCTAAAACAGCTGGTGAAGCAATCTGGAAATGAGAGCTGCAGAGACAGAAGAGAGGAGATAGCAAGGCCGGAGAATTGCCCCTGGCAGCAAACGCTTCCTGGATTGAAGCAGCATGTCGGTCACTTTGCACGCACACAAGCAGCAATTTAGCCACTCAAATATTACATTTCAATGTGTTTATACTGCCAGAGAGTCTTCAGAGAGAAATTTTTCTCCTGTCCGTCCCAACTCCATTATTTTCTATTATCTACTCCTGATTTTTAGTTACACTCATTAAGATAAAGATGAATCTCAAGCCCCAGAGTCAAGGTCTCATCCTGCCATCCTGGAGATGCCAGGTGAATTCCAACTCAAGATACCACAGATCCCAAGAGAATAAATCTGCAGCAAAGCCTCTCTCCAGTCTCCCATGACCTAGGACCACTGCTCACAGCACACCAGCCTTTGCCAGCTCACACAGAACATTCCCAGCCCCGCATTGGTCAAGTGAGATTTATTTCTGGGGTGCAAAGATGAACCACGTGTTTCAAGTGAGCACTGGGTGCTTTCCTGCTGTTCAAAACAGAGTGTTGAATGTCTTCATCCTCTTTCCTTCCTCACTTCTAGGTGAGATAACATTGGATCTGCAGGAGAAAGAGCTGTCCCTGGGATCTCCTCAGACTGCCCATACGGCTCATTATCATCGCTCTGACAGGTTGCCCAGAAAGGCTGTGCAGTTGCAGTTCCTGCAGATCTTCAAGACTGACCATACAAGGCAATGGGCAACTTGGTCTGGTCCTGTGGCTGGCCCTGCTTGAGCTAAACTAGAGACCTCCTGAGGTCCTTTCCGGCCCCAGGTATTCTCTGATCCTATGACAGAAGCTGTGTTTTGAAGCTGCACAAAGGGATTTTTCACTAAAGAAACCTAGATGCTATATTCACAAGCTTTTAATGAGAAACACAAGGCTTGAATCAGACTTGGTTTTCACTGAAACACATACAGAGTAACTTCACCAAAGTTAACTGATCTAGAGCATCTACTTGACACCTAGGTATTGCTTCCACGTCATAGCGAAGTGACAAAGTGGTTGTGCTAAAGAAGAGCAGGTATTCAATAACGGCTAGCTTCCTGATTAAGAGCTTGGAAGCACATTTCAGGATTTTTCTGTAACTACAGAGGGAATTTGGCCCTCTGACTCTGGGAGCAAAACAGAGTTGCTGAGACTGGATTTGATTCAACGGTCTCACCCCTGCCTCTGTCCACACACACACTGCTGCATGAGCACGGTCCTTGGTAGGAGTAGGCACCTTCCTTCAATAAGTTCCCTGAACTTCCCTCTAGGTGACTGACAAAGCAAGACATTTCCCAGGTCATTACACACGTCACTGCTGCAGTGGGGAGCTCTTGTTCTGGAGACCTTCTTTTGTCAGCCTAAGAATCAGGCATGTCATCTTGATAATAATACAGAGGAGGAAAGCTGGAGATTTGAATGGCCTTGTGCATTAAATAGGGTGGCACAGCAGTAAGACAAGGTACATACTTCAGGGAAAAGCACATTATAAGCTTAGTAACATCATTATTTGGGTTCTCATTGAAAGAAACACAGAGCTTTGCTCCCCTTGGAAAGAAATGGGGCAAAACATGCATTATCTTTACACACACTACAGCACCTTTCTCTTTTCCCACTGGGAGAATACATATCGAAGGTGTTAATTCTAGTCATCCTGCCAGGATACATTAAAACTCTTGAAAATAATGCTTTCTCTGCTGCAAAAATACCTATATTTGGGGCTCTGCTCTTCAGATTTCAGAAATTCTTATTATATGGACTTGAGTACAAGCTAAAAATAACACATTCTCGGCAGCAAAATTTTAAGAAATCAGATGCTTGCTTCACTCAACCTCAATTAAGTTTGGAAGAATCTGCAGAAGCAGCTGGACAGGGCTGAGCAGGGTGTGAAAATCCGTATTCCAGAGCAGGACAGAGAAAGGAAGATCACTTGAAAATGTCAGTGTGAAGCTAGTTCTGTATGAAGTGGAGAATTTCAAGTGTGAATGTGTGTATGTGTTCGTGCATGTGCTGAGGAAAGTCGGGTTGGCAGGGGAGACAGAGGAGAGCTTTGTGTTCAGTGCTTCCTCTGACACAGCTCAGCCTGCTCCCTATCTCTCGGTTTCACTTCTGAAGGTGCAGGAACATGCGGTGGCTTCTCTTCCCCACTATCTTCATCATCACTTATACGCAACAGGTAAGTTCATTAAAAAGAAGAAAAAAAGATTTCTCTCTTCTTCACCCTTTCCAAGTTTAAGGTTTTTTGCTTAAAGACGATCAAAAAAAAAAAAAGTCGGGGAGCAAATTCCTCATAAAGAATAAGGAGTCGCTACTCCTGAGTAAACTTCATTTGCAGTTTACTTACTGCATCAGTTCTGATTCAATATTTTCCTCTTTAATCTGTGTAGTGATAGATTCTGTGAAAAAAATAGTGTTAAGAGATCTTAAAAATGTAAGCAACCTTGCCTTTTTTTTTGTTTGCTTAAACACAAATGATTGCCTGATGCAGTATAAGACAGTGACCTTCTTGTCCCTGCTCATATTCCATACATGCACACACACAAATATATGTAGTCATCTGACTCCAGGTTAGTTTTGCTGATGAGAAAACTCTATGGGTTGTGTTGCTTTGTCTCTTTTGAACCAGTTTTAAAGGGTAACTTTTATTGAAGGTATTTCCCTGTAAAAGGCCAATTTTACTATTTATTTTCTTAATAATCTAAATAATTTTCTCCTTTTTAAAATATGCCTTAAAAAGCACAGAGTAGTTTTTCTGGTACTAGAGATGAATCTCAAGGAGAGAATTTTCAAATGACAATCTATTTCTGATAAATATTTCAAAATAAAGTTAAAACCAAACAAGATAACATAAATACTAATAATAAATTGCTTACTTTTGCTATTTATTTCTGCTATGCAGATCTTGCTCAATCACAAAAATGCAAGAAAACAAACAAACAACACACGACAGGCTGCTACACAATGGTCTCATTTTCTAATCTGCCCATAGGATCAGGAAAAGTATGCAGTGGTTTGTGTGATGTGGATAGCTTTGGTATAAAAACTTTGGGAAGCAAGAATTAGAAAATATTTGGCCGGTAAGCTTTATATGCAAACTTTAAATCTTTAGATTTTTGATTTTTTTTGTATTTTTCTTCCTGAAAAATGTTGTAGATTCTATAGATTTAAAGCACATTTTAAACTTGTAATACTAATTAAACTTATTGGTCAAAACATACACATTACTTCCTGCTACAAACTTCCATTTTGAAATCAGATATCTGCTTTAAGCCCCATAGCCTCATATAACTGGCACATGGTCAAATCTGTAATAATAATATTAGTTTGGTTAAAAAAGAAGATTGAACAGCGAGAGAGTGAGTTTCCTAAAACAACTAGTCTTGATTGCTGCTAAATGCATTGGAACACCTGTCTTTCATATAACCTGTTTCCAGAACAAGTCTTTAAGAAGCTTTACACTCAGTGCATATGTTCATCAAATTAACATTATGGTTTATATGAAAACCTTAGCTGCTTAGAAGTACATTCAAATACACATAAGTTGGCAGTTCCCATATTACTCCAGTTTGCTTGACTTGAAAGGAACAAACAAGTGTTTGTCCCTCAATATTCTCTTGTTATCTCTGTAAGAGGCTGCTTTTAAAAACAGCAAAGACTTGCAGAGAGAAACAGATAGTTTTGGCTTTGTACACCCCCAAAAATGTAGAAAATATTTTTTTTTTTCCTGCAAGCTAGGTGGTGATATGGCCATGAGCCAAGGGATTGCATCTTGTTTTTTGGCATATCTTGCTTTTTTGGGTAGAGTTTTTCTATCAACCTTCCAAACAAACAAACCAAAAAACATAAAACAATCCTTCTCCCCTAAGAATTACTAAGGAATTCCTCAAAAAAAGATTTCTGAAACAATGGGAAAGCTGTGAATTCAGGCTACACCTTGTCTCCTTGTCTTTCTACTGCTGATACAAACCAATTTTTGAGAATTCAAAGAACACTTGCTCATGCAAATGTACGTATACTCAACAAACAGATATTAAGCTCAACACAACTATTGGCATCCCTCACTACCTGCAAGATTCATTTTTTGCAGCTAGCACAAGACAATCTGCAAGCAATATAATAATCCCTCTGAAAGAACTATACAGATTTTTGAGGCAAAATAACACTCAGATGAGTTAATTTAAAATGATGGCTTTTGCCATCATTGGTGGCACAAAGGACAGTGGTTGGCTATCAAATAGCCCAAGCAGCCCAAAGCAAATTAACTTGAGAGAAGGCATCTAGGAAAGAAAAGCTAAAATAAATCCACCAGCTATTTAAAAACCTTTTTCTAAAATGTTGTAAAAGCCTTTACTTCTGCTACATGTTTTGGTCTATAGAAGGAAAAGAACAAGTGAGACTTTTTCAAATAAACAGCAGATCAGACTTGTGGTTGATTGAAACACTGACATATTAAAGTTACTGATGAAATCAGCCTCCTAACTAAACCTCACAGTATTTTCACTTTGTGGATCTTGTGAGCTTACAAAAAATCTCAGTTGCTTCATTAAACATCAAACTTTCTTCTCTCCCAACTTTGTTTTATGGTACACAAGCTATGCATCATGTATGCAGCTCTCACAAATCCCACTGTATGTAAGTTTTTCTGCAGGGCACAAGCTCACAGCCCCCAAGGAAGGAAGTCTGGAGCAAAACCTTCAGAAACAAGCAAAGTCCCCCAACGAAAGGAGTTCTGTCACTGGCCATGCAGATGCTCACTCATGCCAACCTGCACTCCTGGGGTAAGCTTGGTAAAAGATGGTTGTGGCTGCTGTAAGGTCTGTGCCAGGCAGTCAGGAGAGACCTGTAATGAAGCGGATGTGTGTGATCCCCACAAAGGCCTCTACTGTGACTACTCTGGAGACAAGCCTAGGTATGAAACAGGCGTGTGTGCATGTAAGTTGCTCTTTAACACTCTCATTTTGAAATCCAGGAGGGTGGGACTGCACCGGTGGACAGTTTTGAAGGAAAAATCCTTGCAGGTGCTGCACAGGTGTGTCCTATCTACATGCCGTATTGCTCAGACAAGTATTGCTCGCTACCATAGGAATTGTCTTTAAACTTACTGGTTACCACAACGGTAAAATTTACTCATTCTGCATAACTATGATTTGTAGACATGTTTATGACCAACTTAAAGTTAAGCAGCTGTAGATATCACCAGGCACAGATAAAAAAGAAGAGCTTCAACTACTGTGAACTTGAAGCTGTAAGAGCAGAAAATTCAGTAAGGGATAATCATATTTTAGCACTGCAAGCAGAAGGATCATAACGTGTTAGTAACTGTTGTTTACCATTTGCAGATCTTGTAGCTGTAGGATGTGAGCTCAATGGAGTTTATTATCTTAATGGACAGACCTTCCAACCTAACCCTCTTTATAAGTGCCTCTGTGTCAGTGGTGCAATTGGATGTACACCTGCATTCATACCAAAACTAGCAGCAAGCCCCTGCTCCAGGGTCCTGGGCAGGAAGAAGTCTGGAATATCCAACTGTAGCTCTGGACAGCACAAGCAACTTCAATCAACAAGTTACAGAGTCATGTCAGGTATGCCTGAATGAACAGGTAAACCTTTCTGTAGCTGAGACTCGTGCAATTTAGTGTCCCAGGAGGGTAGGAGAAGGCACTTGATCATCCACTCGTTCTTCTCCCTTCTCCAGAAACCAGGCTGACAGCATGCACCCTTCTCCCTCAAGGCCACTGCCAGGGTTACCTGTCTGTTCTTATCTCACACTCTCTTCTCCAAACTTGACGGGTATGGGGGGGGAGCCTTTTAGCTTTGTCGTGACTGACTGAATTGGCCAGTGCAGTTTTCAATCCATCCTTCTGCAGACTTCCTCTACTCATCAGAAAAGACGAATCAGGATTACCAGTGTGCAACCATTTTTCAAATTAGGAGCTTGCTTCTTTCTGTGCTGTGAAGCCCTGGTTATCACATATCTAAAATTGATATAATTGCCTCTTCTTCAGCAGAAAACAAAATATGAAGATTGCCTGTAGTGGCTTCCCTTGATTGTTCAAAAAGTTTCTGGCCATTGCAAGGACACAGGTCCACTCAGTTTCTTTTCTATTCAGGCTGATCAAAAGGATACAGCAGTTTACCTGCACAGTACTGCTAGCATCAGCTCATTCCCTTGAACCTTATTCTTCCTCTGCAACTAACGCTGTAGCAGCCTGATCGCTCTACAAAAGCACCACTACCAGAAACAGCTATCCTGGCCTTTCCCTGTCACAGCTGCCTATTCCGTGCTGCCTCCTTCCCCCATATGTGTGCACTTTACATGGGCAATCTGAGCTACATAAACATATAAAGCATACATAAGCACAATACAGAAGGTCTCTGCCGATGGAGGTCTTAGAAAACAGCAGACATGAAAAATGAGGAACTGGACATGTGCATTCTCCTGACCCTCTAAATACGCTGAAGTATAAACTTCATTTTCACCCTATTCCCCTCCAAAGAAAAGCACCTTGAAATACTGTTTCAAAATGGGGCCTTCCTCTTCACATTCAGAGAACAAAAGTAAATTAGGATAAATCTGTGCATGATTTGCATGAATGTTTCAATAGGCTAGTATTTATTTTGAAAGTTGTCTTTTACTAGTGCAGACAATTGTTAACTTTTATTTCATTTTACTGCTCTTGTTTTCCTGCTTTCTTTATGCATTCTATTTACCTTATATATATAAATAGGAATGTACCTAGATCATATTAAAAAAAAAAGTACAACATATAATCAACTATTTAGCTTCATTTCATTTGCTAAATTTTAGTCTGCTTGCTGCAACAGAAACTCAGTGGCAAAACTCTTGTACAACTTTGCTTTTGCCTCACCTTTAGATTTACCTGCAAAAGCATCCTCATGAACAGAAATCAAATGCTTACCCTTTCATATTTAATTAATCCTTCTGGGCTTGTTTCACTTGCCAAGACTGTATGTTGCTGTCTTAGCTTACAGAAACTTACCACTAGTTTTGAAGAAGAAGTGTCTAGTACAGGCCACTCCTTGGACACCCTGTTCCCGGACCTGTGGCATAGGCATATCCAGTAGAGTGACCAACGAAAACAGCAAATGCGAAATAAGAAGAGAAAAAAGATTATGCTTCATTCAGCCTTGTCAGACTAATATACTGAAGACAATAAAGGTACTTCCTAACATACAATAACTTCCTACTATAAAATGGATATATTGGGGGGTAATGGAAAAATGGGTGTTTTTAGTAATACCTACCAATATAAAAATGACTTTTTAAAGAGTTGTATAAAATGACTCTCTTTTGTACAAACTTTCCTCAAATACAAGCTTCACTCTTATCTTAAGCTTTCAGTTGCAAGCTACAAAAGTGTATTTTCAAGCAAAACAATATATTATACAGAAATAAAAGGAGTGCTGATGCAGTCCTGATGCTCAGTTACACAAGATAGATCTTCTATTTGTTAGCTGTTATAGAAAAATAAGACCGCTGCTAGAAGGGGTAGTTTTCAAGATGCTTTCATGTAAACTTTGCAATTTTTTAACATGCTCTGCTTTCCATCTCTAAAAACCTCAGGCATTTCTTTGTTTTCATATTAAAGATTCCAAAAGGAAAAACATGTCAGCCAACATTCCAGCTTCCTACAGCAGAGAAACTAATATTTTCTGGATGTTCAACCACACAAAGCTACAAATTAACTTTCTGTGGAGTGTGTTTGGACAAGAGATGTTGCATACCTAATAAGTCTAAAACCATCACTGTGCAGTTTGAGTGTCCCAATGAAGGCTCCTTCAAGTGGAAGATGATGTGGGTAATGTCTTGCGTATGTCAGAGGATTTGCAGCGATCCAAGAGATATATTTTCTGAACTCAAGATATTATAAGGAATTACACCATTGACAGCAACAATTGCAAGGGTGACAGCACATTCACATCCTAAGAAGTTAGCATAAAAAAAAATCCAGCAGCCTTTATAGTGAAACTACATATGTGAATATTCATTTGTTAAATATCAACTGCAATATGCACTTTTTAAACTTTAAATGGGGAAATGCATTTGTGAGAAGTATGTATATGCTATCAGTACTGTCAGAAGAAATATTTTTGTAATTAAAACAAAAAACACAGCAAGACAGCTTTGAATCCCTCTATAACATATGCTGCCCCAAATGACTAGTGCATGTAAATTCATGGATGCTCTGAATAACCTATTACAGAAAGTTTTTTTAAAATCTGTAATACCTCACCTATCAACCTGGATTATCAACATAATATTTACAATTATGTACTGGCAAGGCTAAAGCACATCAGTACTGTTTCAAACATACAAGAAATGAATTTAAAGTTCAGACTTCTTTTCACAGCAATTAATTTTTCCCTAGTATTATGGATATAAAAAAATGCCCTTGCAACAAAACAAAGAATGGGACACCGACAGGTAACAGATCTGCAAATTTTCAAGGAAATGCCTATTTTTAAAAAAGTTTTCTTCTTAAAAAATGCTCTCAAATATTGTCACAATATTTTATTGAATATTGGCCTCATACACTGAGCATTGTGCTTACTTATATACCCACTCGACCCTTAAGAAATCATTGTATTGGTACATTCTGATTTGAAACAGCTTACTGCTATCATGCTGCTTTAATACGGTCAAGTTGGTGAGCAACTGGAAATAGCTGCATGTTCTATCTTATGAAATTTCTTACTGTAATACAGAAGTCAGTTTACCTCAATAATTATATATTAAAATATCTATTTAACTTTCCTTCTTTTAAACATATAATCTTTGTTTTCCAAACAGTCTTCTTTAAGTGCTTGTTTCACTCAAAGACATAGTATACTAATTCATTATCAAGTGCAACTTGGTTTTCATGAACATCTGTCATTAAAATAACATGTTAACTAACCCTCCAGTTACAATATTTGAAAGAAAAGTGCATTTTCTTGAATTTTCTGATATTGCTACTTTGGATCTCAATTGCAAATGCTCGAATTCAGCTAGTAGTAGTAAAGTACAAAAAGAGCACAAAAATATAAACTACGAACACTCGGAGCATTCAGCATATTTTAGAGCATTTTGAAATGACACCTAGTATACTGCAAACTTTAAAAAAAGAGATACGTTATAGACTTGCTTTCATCTTTGAAAACAGCATATGGCTTCTTTTCTTCCTAGTATCACATTTAAAAAAAAAAAAAATCCATAAACTGATAGCAGAGAGATTTCTTTGAAATGGGTCCTGCCTATAACTTAATTCCCGAGAGGTCTTTGAGAACTACTACTTTAGAACTTTGAGAACATTTTTGGAACTTGCTTTCTTCTCCTTACAGCATGATGACAAAGCTACAGTTAGTACGATGCCTCTCTACTGAGTTCCTCCATAATTAAGTGCTGGAGAGCAGTACATTTTCAAATCTTCTACAGGATGAGCCCACTACTTAATAGGACACTCCCTTACTTCAGAGAGCTGAGGCAGCAGTTGTCCCAGTCTCATTTTAGAATGAGAAGATATAGGCACTCTGCAAGTCATTCTGGTTAAAGTGGTTGGATGTTTGGAAAAATAAAAAAGTAACAGTTGTTCCTTCTTTACATGGCTATCTTCAGTCTTGTTGGATCTATTCCAGGCCCATTTTTTGTGGCATCCAGTTCATTATATTCTTCTATTAGGTCAGACAAAGATGATATGGCTTCAGAGAAGCAACTTTGCTCCATCCCGTCTATATGCAGATAATGATGAAGATGAGCCTATAAGAATAAAAAATTCAGCTTTAATCTGTTCTTAGCACTTGACTTAATTCATTTGCCTCTGGAAGCATCATTTAGTCTACAGCAAAGAGGGTAGTGTAAAACATTGTTGAAAGGCGATTTAAAAACTTGTTTCACCCCCTGCTAATATATTTGGCAACTTTAGTAACAATCTTCTAAGGAGTTGCAGTTACTGAATTCTTCTGGAACTTTTCAAATTCTGACTTCCGGAGGGACACTTGAACAACTGGTAGGTAGGTCTGTTTGATACCAACTCATTGCTCAAGAATATATGTGTATTGTTTTGCAGGTAGAGGTAAATAAATGGCTCGCTTTTTATACAGCAGTTTTGTAATGATTCTTTGTTAAGTACGATGAGCTGGACTGGGTTGCCACTTCCCTTTGTTAAAATTAAGATTTGTTTCCCCGTAATGTAAGACAGTAATGCTTAGTTGCTATGAATGCTGTATTGATGACAAAGCTATACCTTTTTCTTGTAGAGCCTCATGAATCTGTCTTTGAGTTCCATAAAAGTTGGTTTCACACAGGTGTTGTTAGCTAAAGCCAGAAGTGAGTGAGAATGGCCCACAGGAGGTACAGAACACAAGCCAGTTTTCCAGCCTTCTTGATTCCAGGAGACAAAATTCAGAGAAGGCTTCAACCTATGATTGAGTTGTTCACAGATGCATAAGACAGATGCACAGATGCATAGATGTATAAAACACTTAGGCTAAAATTCTTTATGTATTTTAAAGTGCTTTTTATTAGTTTAACACATCAGTTTCTGAAAACTAAAGTTACAAGGTTCTTATTTCTATGAAAGGGACTGCAAGCACTCTGAGTCTCATGAAAGGGGTAAGTTAATAGCATAAGGGAACAGTCAGTCTATCTATACTTTAGGTGTAGACAAAATGTTTTTGACTCTTAGAAATTTTCTGTGTACTCGGGTCTACGTGTCAAGTTAATTTCTTATTAGAAGTTTGTCTGCCCTTCCTTTCATAGCCTGCTACAGTAATGTAAGAGACAACAATGAAATGTTAACACCACATGCTTGATAAAACAAGGATGACTTGCTACCCACATGAAAGAGCTTCTCCTACAGAGCCTGTCTCTCCAACATCCCATACTGCAGGAGACCTCAGAAAGGTTGGGCTTTCTGAGGAGAGGAATAGCAGCTCAGGGACATCAAGTCAGTTCCCTTTATTTGGGAATCCAAGGATGCTGTAACTATTTATGCTCTTTAAAGTGAGCTATTTAAATTTTCTTCTCTTCTGAAATTAAGAAAAATACTTTGAGTAAAATGATTTAGCTTTGAAATTCTTCAGATGAAAAGAACACTGTAGACAACTGACAATAGTTTCTAGAATAAATACCATGAGTGCTTTGTATGGTATTACAAACCTTTCAATATTTCTGCGAAGATCTGAAACCTGAACATTTCCTCGAACAAGAAGTGCACAGGCAAGGTACAGACTGTGCTTTGGATCTGCTTGAATTAGTTGATGATCTCTACTAAACGCATCTGAAAACATCTGATCCAACCTAGGTCACGAAAAAGCAGGATTACCTTATTAAGACAGGTTATAAAAGTTCTTCAGAATTCTCATTTTCAGAGATAAAAACTTTCATAAAGTTCTGAAAATAAAGGTACATTTAAATCGTGAATGGCAGAAAAATGATTTCATTTTTATATCTGCATATGAGGTATTAGTTTTTTGTTATAAAGTTATAAATAGACCATATTTCTCCATTCTCTCTAGTGATACAAGCCAGTGTTGAACCCTTCTTGGAGAAGATAGCGGACTAAAATAGAGACCTTTGGTAATGAAATTAGGTCAATGGTTACATTAAAAATATATATATTTAAGTTGTTTTAACTACCTGAAGGTCTGGCTATCTGACAATTTGAGCAGGCAAACTCACTGCTTGTGGAGGATTTGACAAGAAAACACTTAAGTCCTGCTGACCTTTAAAGAATTGATCATCTGCCTGTTCTGCTTCACTGTCTAAAAGGAGCAATAAATCATATCACTACATTAAGTTTGGTCAGTGATTTAGAAAAATAAAGCCTGTATATTTGTCCACTTATTCAAATTTTATCCTGAAAGGCTATTTTAAAAGATGACACAGCAGACTGTATTCTTCATCTTATTTCCTCAAGCAATTCACATTAGCATCTATCATTTAAGCCATTTTTTTTTTTTTTTTTAAATTTATTTCAAATTACCTACATCTATCAGCCCAATTTTCCCTCCCAAAACTGTATCTCCCAACAATCTGCCAAAAAAAAAACACAAAAGAAAGGACACAAACATACTACTCTTCCCACCTCATTCTGGAATACCATCCACTGTGCTCTGGGCCAATGTAACTGAACAACCCAATTTTAGGTGCTAATGTTTCCAGAAAGTCATAAGAAGCGCTTGTGAAGAGATGGGAACACAATCCATACGTAAAGAAATGGGACAGAGAACATTCTCAATACCAGCAGGACAAATTTGAATTTTGCAGCCTTTCAAAATTCATTATCTCCTCCCTTTCAAAACTCCAGATTTTCAACACTTAGTTTTGCTGAAGGATGATTTTTTTAATGAAAACTGTAGAAAAATTAAAATCTAAAGACAGTTGTCTAATTCCTAGTAACCTCTTCTTCCTACCTTCTAGCAGGTACATTAACATCAGCCAAAGTATATAGAGGAGTCAAGCTTGAAACCAAGTAATGAAGTCGAGGAAAGGGAACCAAATTCATGCTGATTTCATTAAGATCCATGTTAAGCGAACCCTCAAACCTAGCAGAGCTGAAAAAATAACAGAACTGTTTTAAAACTATTTAAGTAAATCACTTTTTAAATATAAACACAATGTGTATTTTTCAGTTATTCCCAAAAATGAAATAGTAAAGCAACAGAGTTCAAGCATATTATTTCAAGAAATGTGAAGCTGTAACTATAAACACCGATTTTTCCCACTGTGGAGGTAACATTGTCATTTCTCGTTTCCTTGCATTTCTCATAATATAATAATTAAGCATCAAGAATATGACTTTTTCTGTCATAGCCTTTAGCATTATTTTTCAGTATGTGGACAACAAGTCCTTGAAACCAGTCTTAATAAATAGGCATAATAAAAATATGTGACTTCAAATATTTCTGACAAACTGTTTAAGAAAAGCAAGCCAATACTCTGAAGGTATGTTTCATACCTTCCATACGTGGACGATATAGGCACTAGAATGGTCTGATGACATATATTTAAAAAAATATACTTGGCCAAGACAGTTAATCTCCACAGGCTCCATCCAATATTAGTCTTCCACATTGCCGACAGTCTAAAAACTGAAGACAAGATCTATCACAGCTACAGCAACATGACTGACATCTGAATATCTCCTTATACTTGAAGGCTAAACTCTTAAAAAGAAGTTAACATAAAATTGAAAATAATCAAAACTTTGATATGATGCAGGCCTGAATATTATAACATTACTTTTACAGAGAAATAACCTGTAACTTTACCTTGTTAAGTTAAGCAGCAAGTTGGCTATGATGTTATTCATAGCATCAAATGGCTTCTGTTGTACAGCTTTTGTACTGCTTGCACTTGATGTTACCAAGCTGTTTTGCTTCACAATTGATCCTAACTTTCCAGAATTGACCATCTGCTGAATTTTATTAACTATATCAAATAAGGACTTGGAGAGAAAGATAAAACCAGAAATCATAAAAAAAGTCTTAGGGACACAGCTTTCAAATTCAGTAGCTCAATTTTTAATTTCAAATAATCTTAAAAATCAAAGGAAAACTAAGACAAAGAAATTCTAGTTCAAGGATTGTGCTAGAATACCTGTCAAGTCTAACTTATAACTAATTCCAATTGACTTAAGGTATTTCTGAGTGTTTGTTCCTTACATGTCACAAGCATATATAGCTTAATTTGGAGAGAAATTTGAATTCTCTTCAAATATTCTAAAATCTTATCTTCTAAAAAAGATTTTCAAACTCTCATGAAAGCAAAAAGATATTCTTTAAATATATTCCACCTGTTCTAACTTTCTTATAACCAAAAAGCAATTCAAGAGTCAAAGCTGGATTCAGGAGTCTAGCTGTTCATGTGCCCAGGTATGTCTATGATGCTCATGTCCCTTACTATGAAAGTCAAGTGTAGTTGGAGTGGATTATTGTAGTATTGTATTAACACCACACATACATTAAAAACTAAAATGATTTTTAAGATTGTCTTGTATATAGGAGACTTTCATTGTTTATCTTCAAATAGACAAGAAAAAGAATCCCCCAAGACTACTTTTGAGGATGGAGGAGTGACTTTTGGTTTTGAAGATGGAAAAAGAGTGATTTTTAAATGATAACCAGATTAATTTCAAAAGCCTGCAAGTTACTTAGGTGTTCAATTATCCTTTTAAGAAATGAAATGACGCTTTTTAAAATTGATTCTAAATTCAATACACAGAAGAAACAAACACATCCTATATGTGGGTTAAAAAAAATAATGACAGAAATAGAATATTATTTCTTACCTCATTCTCTATTGGTAGCACACAGTCTGCATGCTCATTAAGTTCCTTCATAGCCAGAACACTATTATATGGAGAAGTAATAACATCATCTTCACCAGAGGGATAAACTGAAGTAACAAATCTATATACTTCTGGAAATTCGTCTTCAAGCAAATTCAGTACAAAAGTTCCAAGACCAGATCCTGTTCCTAAAAATAGTTATAAATGAGAAGACAGAATGAGAGAAGATAAAAGGTTTCTTATGTTCCTGGAAACACAACTTTTCAATAACATATATGAAAAAAAAAGTATTCAGGAGATTGTGGAGGGTACAGGGACATAGATTTAGGCAGAAAATTATTTCTGCCTTGGAAAAACTTAACTGTTAGAAGTATTTCTAATACTAGAGAAGATAAAAATATACAATCTCAAACACTTCTGCAAACATTTCTTAAAAATGCCATAGCTCTGGCCAACCAAAATTTTTCTTGATCCAGTCTTTTACTTGTTACTTTAAAAATATTTATTTGAATTTTGAAGGACAATATTTAAAAGTATTGAACCACCTCTTCCTCAAATATGTCTGTAAATTTACTTTCCCACTAGGGTTTCTTTAGAAAGTTTGCTCATTCTCTTGTCAAAATATCATAATCCTTTGCCTCCAACACACACTTTTTCTTATCAAGACTAAGTCAGAGAATTAAACTGTAGCTTCTCTGTCTTGTACAGCTAACAATCTCAGCAGCTGACAATTTCATCTACGAACACAACAGTTTTCTACAATAATATCAAGAGTATCTGCAAGGTCTCTCAAGTTAAATAGATAACAATAAAAAAGGCCTTTGGTCAAACTGTCACGTTTAGAGCTATTTGCAGTGTCCACATGATAATCACTGATAGTACAAGCTTGGTGCCAAAACACTGAATTTATTCATGTTTCTGAGGAGAAATGCTTAGTGACAAGATAGTAATAACAAAGTTGTCACTGCAAAACATTTTCCCTTCAGATTTATTAGCAAAGTAGTTATATCAAAATCAAGAGGATTGTGTTGGGAAGAAGACAGATAGACAAGGAAGTTAAACAACATCTGAAGCCTCCTTCAAATCCTTCCTGAAAACTCTTTGATCACAATTAAAAATAATTTGATTATGCCAATGATGCTAGTGTTCTAAGATCACTGCCCTTTCTTTTGATCAGCATCATAACATTCCCATCCACTGTCTTGTTTTATAATATAAATTGTACTTTGTTTTGACAGTTCTTACTCAAGTTTATGATTATAGCTCCTCAGTTCCTTAGCAAGTAAAAAATAATTTCAAGACAACATAACCAGACTGTGTTAATAGCTTTTTATTCTGTATTCTACATGTATTCTATATAATCTACATTAGATTATTACAGTGACCATCCTCTTGATATCTAGGTTTTTCTTTTCATTTATGGCAGGTGTACTCACACTAATCATACTTACCACCTCCCATAGAATGAATTATAAAAAAGCACTGTAGACAGTCACAATGTTCTGCAGTTTTCCTCAGCTTTTCCACAATATTTTCTCGGTATTGACAGCCATATAGCTTGTGACCTACAGCCCTGAAAGTAAGAAAAGTACTTAGAAATGTCCCCAACAATCACCTTTCAGTTTTTGATTCCAGCTCCTTCCATTCAAGATTTTGTGTGTTATTGCTTAACAGCTCATAGCTGATGCAACTCCCGATTTAAGAAAGCTGCAGAGCTGTGACTATACCATGGCACAGGAAACGTGATTTTAACATAGAGAATGCAAACAGCACTAAGTTCAGTTTTGGAGCTTATCCTAGTATTCTGCCTGAGAAAGAAATACATCTACATTGGATAATCAAATTATATTCAAAATTGCTATAGAATGGAAGTTATATATCCCTTAACAATGAAGACATATGTAACATGTGTACTGATCTTAATTTGAGTATTATGCAAAGTCAGCTGTTACTCACAATTGGGGAAAACAACACACACAATAAACATTTTCAACATATTTTCCTTTTAGGTGGTGTGTCTATAGAATGCTTTATTTCCTGCATTTTCCTCTCCTGTATTTGCTGGTGATGTGCTTTCGAGGCTGTACTACACTGAATATTATTAAAAATGTATTAATGTCTCAGTGAAAATTTGGAATTCATTATGTTAATCACCTATTTCCTAGATTTCTCCTTTTAGTAGTGTAGCTTATGCACAGAACTGGAACCTGTAAGGCTTAGAAATTAAACACATATTTGTTCATATAACTCTCTTCTTTTTCTGCACTAATTGCACTGCCCCAAACTAGATTATAGCTTTGACTGAAGAGTGGGAGCAGGTGAATGTTAGAGGAACAAAAATATATATTATGCTTTTTAAATAAAATAGTTCAAAATAAAGAAGAAAAATAGAGAAAATGATATATTAGCAAATTATCCTTCTGTAGAAAGGTTTTCAAAACCTTCCTCCAGCCAAGAGTAACCCTCAAGTTTAGAGTCACTCTAAAGGTAATATCCTACTGTACCTGGAGTGCTGCAACATGAGCCAGAAGGCTGTTGTTATCATTTCTCATTTCAACTGCCATTTAATTAGCTGCTAGAAATTCCTTCTAAAGATTTAGCAAAAATTTTCTCTCACCAGTTGTTTCCTGATCCAGAAACGTCTGTGATAAGCTGCTTGCTATCAAACACATCTCTCAATGGCCCCTGCAGAATTTCATTTACTACACCCTCCTCCATATCAATCAAGAGTGCCTTTGAGAAAAGGATTAAAATTCAGTAAGTCAGCCACAATTTGAAATAATCACACAAAGAAATTTAAAATTGAATTATTTATAAGATAAAACATGTTATTTCTACTGTGTTCAGAGGGTCTTGTTCTGCAGTTACAGTTAAAAAGGACATCAGCTAGCAAAATTCGCCTTGGCTGCATTGCTAGAAGTCATTTAGTAAAATAGCATAGCAGATATTTCATTTTTTATAAACATTTTTAAAAATACCTTGCCTCAGTATTTTGGAGAAAGGCAATTAAAGCATTTTAATGTTTAAAGATTTGTTGTTTCTTAATTAAGAAACAGAAGCAGCTTAAAGAGGCTTCCCCTTAAAAAATTTCAAAAACTCCTTGCAATATTCACTATCATTTTATTAAAATTATACTTTGAATGATTCAGGAAAAACAGCTGCAATCTGTGTTACTCCACTATACCAAGAGTTATCCTTCAATGTATCTTTTGAAAAATTTATTAATAAGAACCTTATGAAAATTTCTACTCTGTCAGGCATAAATATGCAATGTAAAGGAATGACCTTTATAGGTTGCCTTACTCGTGCTTTTAAAGAGCAGATTTTTCCTTTGGAAATATCACGACCATTTCCACTGCTTCTGGAGAAGAAAAAAAAAAAATCAAAACCATACTAGGGAATAAGATAATGGATACTAGAACAAGATTCAGCCCTTAACCTTTACAATTCAGCAGACTGTTACAAAATAAACAGAGACATACTGAAAATAAAATATTGCTAGTAACTCAAAGTGCCCTAAAAGGAAGCAAATAGAGTACCCAATTTCAGTGAGAAACATCCTAAGCGGCGTTTTATCTGGAAGCTGAAAAGATAAGCACTGAAGGCTTACTTTTAGATACCGAGCCTGCTCTGTAGCAAGTCTACAAGCATTGCCAAAAGCATTATCTTTTATCTTAGCACAGGGGATGGCTGCATCATATAGTGGAACACACTGCACCAAACAGCATCATTGGATTTTTGGTAGAGATAGCACAGCACTATGCTACTGTTCAGATCATGAAGGTAGTACAACTGCAGTAGCATAATATGCCTGACTTATTCTGTCATTGATATTTATTACTTCAAAAATGATGCTTTGCTGGCAAAGTTTTTCTTTTCCCTTTTTCCTGGAATAGTTACACTGAACCAGTCAGAGGCTTGGGGGGCAGGGAGCATTATACACACATGTATATATATGTGTATATATATGTGTGTGTATAATATATATAAAAATATATATACACTTCTATGCATTATATTCCATCACATATGTTTTTCACAATCAACTCTGGTGCCTTCACTCACAGAATGTGATATTCTGGCCTGGCTAAACTCTATCTACGCTGAGGAAAAAAAAGGTACTGAAAAGAGGATAACAACAACAATAAAAACTGCTAGCCTTATGTAATGAACTAGTCAGATAAAAAAAAAATTAAAACTGATAGGTCTTTAAAATACGGCCTTTTCTGACAGCCTTCTATATAGTTCCTCTTATTATGCTCCAATAAATACTGCTAAGCTCATAGCCAGAGAGCTTGCAATCTAAACAAGACTGGCAATTACAAAAGCTATCAAATCTGGAATGTATATTTTTTTGGATGGAAGGAAGGAAAACCAAATACATTCAAACTAGTTAAAGCAGAACAGGATAGATAGTACTCTGAAAAGAAGACCAAACGCCTTTTTTTTTTCTTTTATAGCATAAACTGAATATAATCTGAAACAAACATCCAAAAAACTTAAACTTGTGTACTAGAACTGTTGATAAACTGTGTTCAACTCAAAATGAGCCCCTTGAGAAAACTTACCTGGTATCCACATTTCTAAAGAAACTGCTTAATGCTTCATCATAAATTCCCTTCTGGAAGCAAACCACATGATATAAGATGAACACTTGTAACATCAAAAATTCTCAGTGCTTGTTCACAGATAGAAGCTTCTGGAGGTTACCTGTTAAATCTCACTCAAAACAAGGCCAATCTTTAAATTCAGTCCAAATAGTTCTAGTCAGCACTAGAGAAAGAACACTTCATTGAAGCATCAACTTGATATTAAAAATTGATTAAAGAGCTAATTAGGAAATTAAGCTTTCAGCATATTAAGCAAATGCATTTTCTTTTCCTATCTATAGATACAGGATTTTACTGCAGATCTCAATACAATTATTAAAACATTGCTTTTTAGTTAACTTGGTTCATCAGCAGTAAAATAGTGGGACAGTTTCACACCTGTTGTATCAATGACCATGAAGTTCTGTGGAAAGAAAAACATTTTACATTGTGTCAGTGATTCCCAAACTAAGGGCTAACAGGACGTGCTCAAACTTTTTGTTCCACCCCACAACTGAAAGACATCCAACAAGTTACACACTTCAGCACTGATATGGTTTTATAGACTGTTCACCATGGCCTCAGAGAGCTGATGGAAGCAGAGTCTGGAAGTCACTGCTCTTTCCTATGCTGGACCTAAGGAACTCTCCACATGCATTTGGGCTTTGTGCACTGCTTTTCTGAGAGCAACTAAAAGAACTGCTCACCATTAGTTTTGTCTACACATTGCAATCTCACAGGAAATAATTTGTTTACAGTCATGGCAGGAGTAATTTTTTTTTCCCCTCCCTCCTGGCTATCCAGCAGTGTGACTTCACTGCATGGCATACGTTGGCATGGAAACACAGGGAGAATGTGGGAACACACCTGGGCAAACACTTTTTGGCCAGTGACACCATGATGCAATTCAAAGACTGTGCATTAAGCAGCCCTCTCCCTTCACACGGGGCCTCACACCAGGGCTCTTCCAGACAAAGAGACTTGAGACAGGGAATCCACATCGGGGTTCATTAGCTAAACTACACAAAACTCGGTGGGGAGCTTAGGACACAGTGAGGCGGCTTTAACCGAATCACCACCGAGCTTCTCCGTCCCCAGGGAAGGCCTGGGCGCCGGGGGAAGCGGCGCCGTTACCTTGTTAACAGCCGCGTGCTCACGCAGCGCCAGGTCCCAGAAGCGGCAGCCCACCTGGTTCCCGCACTGTCCCACTGCAACAGGAGAGAGACACGGCTCAGACGCCGGGAGAGCGGAACAGGGCAGAAGGGACGCCACTTTGCCCTGCCACCCCCCCACCCCTTACCCTGCACCACCACTGACTGCGTCATGGCGGCCGCATCAGGCGGCCGTTGCTCGCGGTTCAAACTCGGCGCGCGGAAGCCACGCCCCCCCGGCGGGCACGGCCGTTGCGGCGGGCGGGCTCTCCCAGCGGCGCACCGCCTCCTCTTCCCCCCCTCCTGGCCGTGGTGGAACGTCCCATCCGCTGGAGTGGTCCGCAGCCGCGAGTGGAATATTCCATCTGTGGGGCAGGACCGGGGGGTCCGCAGCGGGAGCGCCTGCCTGGCCCGAGGCGGAGGCAGGGTCAAAGGGGCGCGTGCCACGGCGGGGCCTGTGAGCGAGCAGCGTTGGGCTGTTCAGGGAGTCATGGCTGCTGCTCCCAATCCAAGGACTTGGTTTGGGGGAAAGTGGGCCCTGAGAGCAGCAATCAGTTCCCTCTTGCTTGTTTGGGCCCCTGGAGATGATGGGTGTGTTAAAAAAGCAGCTGGAGAAGGGCAGAGGACAAGGTGAAGAACCTGGGCACTCCAGACTGCCTTGGGAGTGAGCCTGCAGGGCTTGGAAAGCCTCTCGTTGAAACCTGAATACAGGAGATACGGTAAAGCCTCAAAGGAACTCTGTCTGTGGGAGAACAGAAGTACTTAGGTACAATCCAGTTCATTATCTTTTATGCCTTTTGTTTACACAAATGTGTAATAAAATGTGCTTTTTACCACCCTACCCCTCCAAAATATATTACTGAGTGATGGTGTGAAATGTGCCAGATTGTATGAAAATATAAATTTAATATGAAAAAAATGGCCACATAGGAATTGTTTTGATGTGCCATCAGGCCTGCATCCAATCATTACATTTTTTCCCTAGGCTCGTTTTCCTGACTTCCCGTGCAAATAATTGCCCACGGCAGAAGGAGATGCTCACTCTTATCTGGTGAGCACAGCAACTTTGGGACTAGACACGGGAGATGAGAGGAATGCAGAGATGCTGCCCTGGTCCACAGCATAGCTGTGCTGCAAAATGAAGTGAAGGATGTGCAACGGGTGAAAATTTCACTTGCGGAAAGCTCTCTTGTGACAAAGACATTTCCAGTCCCAGGGAGAGAACAAAAGTCTTCATGTGATCCAGCTCATAAACTTTTATGGCTTAAAACTAGTGGGTTTTCCCCCCTCAAATATATTATTTATCATTCATGTATACAAATAAAGATTGCTCAGTGAGAGATTTTAAATAAAATTTGAAGTTTATTATGCCTTAATTTTTTATTTACTTTACAGAAACCATGGTCCTCACTCCTGGACATGACCTGGGAGCCTGTAGAGATCAGATGTAAGTGTCCAGAAACACATAGTTAGACAAAAATGATGGATTTTGGCCCAGCTTGGATTACAGGTGGTAAACATAGCTTATAAGCATTCTAAGGCTTAGTTTAAACTTGTCAGAAGTTTTCTAATATTAGTGCATGTCTCCGTGTTTTCTTTCAACTTTTTTATGCTTTGTGCTTCTTTCAGTTAGCAGTAGTTTTTGTCTTTCGGTTAGCAGCAGTTTTTGTGCTCTGTGTCCTGTGAATATGCATCTTTATGGGGCTTGTTCTGCTGAACATTGTGTTGCGGCATGAGAAACATGCTTTGCCTTCCAAAATGCTGAGGAGAGGTCCATGATGGCAATATAAAGTCATCAATCTCTTTGAGCTTAGAAGCATTCTGAATCAGAGGTGCAATTGGAATTCATATTCGTATGGGAACATTTCTTAGTTTCTGAAGGAGGTCCATGGGCAGGAAGTGGATTACCTAATCATCATTTTGGCTTGGTATATGTGTTCAAAAGTTTAATAACTCAGCTATGTAAAAGAACTGATTGTATACTTACCATGTGTTTTGTTGTAGCCGAAGATCCTCTCTTATATAAATGCATGGATCTAATTAGTTCCCTTCAGAGGCTTTTTGTCTGTGTTAATCATTTAGTTTGTTTACTGTTGATGTGGTACAGTAATAGCATGCAACAGTTTTGAAACAGAAACTGAGTTGTAGGGTAAGTTACTGTGTTACTGAGAGGAGATGAGCTGACATGGACAGCTGTAAACCAAATGAACATCCCAACTTAAATACATGTGCTGTGCTTACAGCATCTTTTTAATGACAATCATTTCACTATTTAGGCCACATGCTGCTGCAGGAAGAATACATTGGAGTCTGAACCAATGTTATTATTTGATTTACTTCAGGGTTTAGTTCAAATGCAAAGGTTTTTGTAGTTGGAATTGTTGGCTTTTGGGGGAATTATCCTCAGACCTTTAATTCTTCATTTTTACTTTTCTTTTCCAGGCAATTGTTCATATTCTTGATCTCTCAGGAAGAAGAAAGATTCATCAGAACCTTCAACTATGAGAGATCTCTGCAGGTCATTATAAATAAGAGGTACGTGGGCCAGAGATTCTTATTAAATATATTCTGCCTTGAAGCAGTTTGGGTATTTCAACTTGAAGGTTGATTCATTCTTGTGTAGTGTTGCAAATGACAAATTCCAGTATGCTCCATCATATGAAAAGATTGTAGTTGCAGCCTGATTTAGATCATGGCCACAATAATACCATCATAGAAAAAACCCAGAATGTCTCAGAAAAGAAGCATACGCTCTTTAAGGTCAGTGCTCATTTTGTCTTTCATCTTTCCACAGAATTGAGATATTTATGAAAATTGAAAATATTTAAAGTGGAAATGAACTATGAATTAGAAATGAATCTAGCAATACAACTCAGAATTTGATGATTTTTCCCAGATCTTTGTAAGGATTTTTCTCTCTAGAGCTGTATAACAAAGCTACAGGAGCCAAGCTGAATTCTGGGGAGATTTCTTCATAGGCAGTTGTCTTCTCTTAAACACCAGGAACTTAAAAATGAAGGTAGAATTCTTATGAATCAGATATAGACTGTCTTTGGTACATATGGAAAGACAATTTCAAGGTCCATGGGATCTTTGGAATCTCTTTCCTGCAGGCGCAAAATCTGTATCTCTGTGACCTAGAATGGAGGCTTGAGGAAGATAACCCTCTACAAACACTGCTGTGTTTCATTTGCTTTAGTTATATATTAAAGAGAAGTAAACTGAATGGTATCATTTTATGAATTTTAATGCATGTTTTTATTCAGTACTATTTTACTGTGTTTCTCATTTTCTACATGTAAAATATAAGGGTGGATTAATCAGGAAAGTAATTCTTACATGTAAAACCCACCAAAAAGAAAGCTTATTTAAGTAAATATATCAAAGAAAAAATATTACTTATTCCCAGAGCTTGGATATGGAGATGAGAAAACGTGTCTCAGTCTGAAGTAGATAAAATATGTGAGAGCATCCTAAGTATGTATATACTAGTTAATGTACAATAGTGCATTTTAACACCAATATTCCCTAAACTGTGGTGCTCTTAGGGGGCACAAACATAGAATCATAGATATGCTATTCTTGAATATCTCTGCTTAATATCTGTAGTCTACCTTGAAAGAAGTCTCAGTGATCCCTGTAATGAACCTGTATTAGCAGGGAATCTGCTATCTTTTCTGTCCAGCAATAGGGTACTGGAGACAGCGGTCTAAGGAAGGTTGGCTGAGGTTGTGGTGATGTGAATTGGAATGAGCCCCAGTTAGAGCCCACTGCCACTTGACAGGGGAGAAGCTTCACCCCGCCTCTCAGCTGCACAGCCCTGGTTCTGGTTCCCACTGGGGCTCATTTGGGGAAACCCTCTCCCTGAAACCAAGCCCAAAGAATTTTGTTCTGGCATAAGGGGATAGTGAGTCTGCTGTGCTCCAGAGATGGTGGTCTGAATGGGGCAAGCCTGTACAGCTGGGAGCATGGTGAGAAAAGGCAGGAGCTAACCCTCCTCCTGATGTCAGCAAGCTGCTATCCGGGCTAGCGGCTTGTGAAACCACAGTCTTACAGTCTGGGTAGTGACTGGGAGCGAGAAAGAGTTGAAGAGTTGGGGATTCGTGGTGTGCTTGATTCAGAGAAACTGAATCCGTGGAATACTGGTACTGCTTGCTTCTGAGCAGTGGTTTGCAGAGTCGTGTATTGGAAAAGAGAGGGCTGTATACCAGTTGCAGAAATAGGGACCTTCCCTGTGAGAAGGGAACTGCCCTTGGGGCACATTGCCTGACAGTTGCTGGGAACAGAACAGGATGTGTATCACAGCCAGAAGGCGGCAGTGAGAATAAGCAGAGGGCCAGAGTTCCTCTGCACCGTTTCTCTGCTGTGCACCCAGGGGTCCTGTTGCCATTGCTGGCCTGAGTCTGTCTATGATTCTTTCACACACAGGGATTAAGACCACTTCAGTCTGTCAAAACACTTCTGTTGAGAGAATAGTAAGCAAGCTACTGATTACATATTATAATGACATATGATGATCCCTCCAGCTGTCAATAGATTCAAGACTTTTGGATTCTAGTTGTCTCAGATTCTATGCTTTACATGAGCTCCTACTAAGTTTTAGTTTGGTAGTTACCCATTATCTCCACTTTCACACTTTTCTGCCTTGCCGATGGTCATATTTTAAGTTATTTCCAACAATAACTTGCCCAGCAATGGTAAAGTTTATTCTTAAAAGAAGAGAATTGCTTTGATGTTTTTAGCTTATCATTCAAGAAATCAAGATTTGTAAGAGTTTGATATTCAGGCCTACTGTGGATTGAGACATGGTATTAACTTCCATCCACATTCTTCTGCTGTTTTAGCACAGCTCAGATTTTCAGTGCTTTGCCTTTTGATTGCATTTTCCTATTTCACTCCCAGGTTCGCTTCAGCCATATATCTTCCAGGAAATAGTCGATAAGTGTTTGTTCCCAGACTGAGGATTATTGCTCTAAATTGAACACCTACAACAGTCTTACAGGAAATAGGTAATTTATGTGATACAGATTTGTCTGAAACTGTGATTTTAATTCACCTTTTTATGCCTGGTGTTTACTTTGCTATATTAGTGCAGATGAGACCACAGTCAGCTTTGATTTATTTATATAATAAATATATTGATAAAGTTAGAGAAAAAATATAATCAGTAACTTGAAATTTTCTATTTTTAGGTTTTCTTTCTCCTACTCTTTACTAAATTAAGCAGTTATTGTTCTAAAATTATCTAGTTTAGGTAAGTGGTCAGTTATATAATGAAAGTGTCTGCTTTAAAAATATACATCCTTTCTTCACATTGTGCTAGAATGCTGTAATATATGTATGCAGTCTGAAAGTGCTAGAAGTGGAATTAAATGTGTTCTGATTTTCATTGCTTATAAACTTACATAATCAGTATCCTATTCGTTCTCTATTTTAACTGAAGAATATTTACATGACCTGAATGGAATACTGAAAAAAAATCTTTGAACATAGTTAGTTGCAATAGAAGTCTATTATCTAGCTTTGTTCTCTAGTGTGCATTAGCAAATCTTTTCATGGTAAACAAAGGATAGCCTACGGTATCGAATGAAATGATGTACAGGATCTATCTTGAAAGCAACATTTTTAATATAATTTTAATTTCTTTTATAATGCAACATTTTCATGTAACACTGTTGTGGACCTGGCCACACGTATACTATAAGAAATAGTAAAGCTCACTCTTGTGGTAAAATAAGAGAAGTGCAGAAACAACAGCTCTTTATTCAGAGTGATATTTGGTTGTGTATAAACATTAGAAGTGACCCTAAATGTGCTGCTTTCTCTAAGATATTCACATTATTTTTTCCCTCCACACTGGCAAAGAAAAAAACATGGCTTCTTTTGGATTATTTTTCATTCTGTGTGCTAAGGAATGTTGCAGTGTTGATGCAGTTGCAGTATCAGGCTGCTGGACATGTGTTGATGCTTACAGCACCACTAACCAAAGCTGCTTTACTAAAACTCACTGTTTTTTCATCAATCATAAAGTTACGAATACAGCCAATGAAAGAGTTGCGTGTAGTTAGGCTCGATGTTAGCAGAGACTCTGGAAGAAACAAACAAACAAATAAATAAATAAAAAGTCTGAGAATGATTGACAAAATCAGTTGCAGAATTGGTAATGGAACTCAAGTCTCCTCAATAGCAGTTTAAGATTCTATTCAGCAGTCCACGTCACAGTACATCCTACATGTGATTAGTCTATCAATAAAATCAATATAAATTCCAATTGTATGAAACAGTTTAGTCACTTTAGACATTGGAATAGTTAGGTTTTGGAAGAGACAAAATCTGAGAAAGATATTTTTGTGCTGCCAAACACCTTGCATGTATGAAAGGAAAACTGGTACCTGTTTTCTAATATATATGTATGGTAAGCATCTATTTTTAATTCTATATGATAGTAGGTTCAGATCTGTTGCATCTTTGTTAAGTCTTTCTAAATATCTAGGCTAGAGGCAATACGGATAAGCAGAAGTCATCTACATTTAAGTAAAATTCTTGATAACAGGTGGTCAATAGCTGTTTGATCCTGTGTTTTTGGACAGTATATTCTCCTTTATGTAACAAAGGAGATAAATTCAAAGCTGCATATTTGTTATTTCCTTGAACATGGGATAGACAGTCAGCTGTATCTGATTTGTTAGGTTTTTGTTTAGTCTATTGCATTTACATGGTATTATTTAGTATAATATATTTGTTGTGAGGTTCATTATAGGTTTCTTCTGTGCCAGGATGATAATAGTATTATGGAGCCCACGTATGACTTGACTTTAGTATTTGATAATTAACGCAGAATCAGGAAGTTCTCGTTTGAAGCAGAACAGCATTGGCAATTACCACTTTATATTATCTCTCTGGGAAGAGTTTCATCCTAATAAAATTCCAGTTTGGAATTAAAGAGTATACAGGCATGTGCACATAGTTTTTATGATTCCCTTTGGGCTCATTTTTCCTCCTGGTAGTGTGGGATGGATGAGAACATCCTGCACTCAAGCCACTAATCCAAGATAAGCAATATAATAAATTGGATTGTTAGAACTATTCATGATTGGCATGCAAGGCACAGAGAAGTCATGCTGCATGTTTTCAGCAAGAAATGTGCAGGAGATGACTTAAAAATTGAATCACGTAGTGTTGATTACAGTTTGCATATGAACCCCCAACAGAGTAGCTCTGTCTGTTGAATAAGGAAGTAAATGGTAGTAATCTTGGCCCACGCTACACAGATGGTCTGTGAGTCACAAATTCACATTAACAGACATCTGTGCAATAGAAATCACTAGGCAGAATAAGAATCTTCATATTTTACATGGTATTCAAAGAAGCCATTGCTTGAAGAAGAGGAAAGTAGACTACCCGCAACAAAACCTTGAGACTTCAATTAAAACCAGCAATGATTTTTCAAAGTCTCTAAAAAAAACCAGTAAGTCTTTACTGGAAGGAAAAGGGGGGGGGAAGTGATTTTTTTTTCTAGCAAGCTGACTTTTCTACTCCGTTTGTGCATGAAACTCTAGCAAATGTGAACATTTTAATTTCAGTGAAGCAGCACATTTTTTTCTTGAAGAACCTGAGGTAGAATACCTCTGATCAGCTCTTCCTGAGCCTTTGAAGCGTACCCGGTTCTTCATGTAAATAGTGTGCATGTTTCATTCTTTATTAAAATGAAAGCAAAGCTTCTATGTTTCCTATGGAAACAATGTTTCCTATGGAAACAAGAGCATAAAGCTGCCAAACCTTACCTGGCACACCTCCAATAAACACTGGCTCCCTGTGGTCAATTGCCCTTGGATTCAGTGGCCCTACCACATGGTTGACTTCGGAGTCCACATCCAGCTGCACCACATTAGCATCTCTAATCACTGTAACAAGAAGGTACAGGGAATAAAAACATCCATAGGCATAAAAAAGTAGCTCTTGAGGGTTTTATGATGGACAGGAGTGTCTGTTTGATCTGAATGCCAGTGCACAGGCAGAGCAGGGCCAATGTGAGACAAGGGTGTGGGAGCAAGGCTGCTTCTGAGGGAAGCCTTGATTGTCTGTGGCTGCAGAACAGGTGTGCTGCATAATCCAGTTCTCCCAAGTCATTGCCAATACAGGACTTGGAGGAATGCAGGAGATTTCATCCTTGCTCGTGTGCCTGGGTTTCCTTCAGACACTAGAATGCATGAGGTAGTGGTGCACACTCTGATGTCTCTTGTGGACATAGTGTTGGGAGGCATCCCATGTGAGATTCCAGAAAGGAAGTTAGAGGAGCTTCAAATAGCTGCAGTTGAGGTATACTTTCTGATATTGAAAACTAGGAATGCAGCATGGCTTGAGACGGGGACAAAATTCTGACTGAACCTTGGCGTGAGGCAGGGGCTCAGCAGGCCAGGCCTACTAGTTGATCTTTAAAGGCAGCATCTCCCTGCAGCTATTGTGTTCTATCAATATATTTAACCTCAAAGTGAGGAAAGAAAAATCCCGTCTGGCATACCATGTAGGAAAGGTTGCCAGCCCTTCACCTAGGCTGTCCATGCTCTGTGAGCAAGGAGCTTCCACCTACATTTGCGCTCGCAGGAACATGGCTTGTCCTCCCAGGAAGCTCTGCAGTCACTATGTTTGGAGGAGGACGAGGACTGCCTCTTTCAATACAAGACACAGACTTGCCTCTTGACTGATGAAAGGGAGTAACTAAAAATATGAGTGTATTCTCAGTATGCTGGCCCATGGAGATGGATAACTGAGGATGGAGAATTTGGCGCTCTCACCTTCCTTAAGGGGGTGATTAAGTTTTACTGACCTGCAATTCGGTGCCATCTGCCATCGCAGAGACTCTGTTTGAGTGTCACTGAAGTTGAAAAATCCCTGATTCCGTTATTCAGTTTCACAGTAACCTACAGGGAAATAATGCAGTTGTCATTTTAAAAGCCCTCCTGTTCTCTTTTGTTGTACTAACGCTATGGTCCCCATTCAGAACATGTCTAGTATGTAAGTGATAGACTGTGTAAAAGGTAGAAAACAGTGATTCATGCAAATTCTTAAAAATCATTAAAATAAAGCTCCTTTCTAATTTGATTTTTTTAAAGAGTCAACAGTTCTGCAGCATTTCTGATTAAAACTCAGGGAAGAGCATTCAAGAAAAGATTTATTCAAAAATAATAGCTAATTTCACTCAAATTTTCCAGAAGAGCGACTCTATAATTTCCTGTGTGTTAAATTAGTGTTTAGAGGCCCCAGATGATTGTTTTGGCGTCTTGCTAGCCACTTAATAAGAAACAGCCATGAAAAACCTAAATCTAAACAAACAGACAAGATGAGAGAAAGGAACAGACAGGGGACTTAGGAATGACTATTAAATTGTCGATTGTCAATTGTTAATTGTCTGTTGTTCAAGCCAATGAGTAAATATATGGCAGAGCTAGAAAGAACCTAATTCTGAATTTTGCACTTCTCGCTTCATTATATGGTGACTATCTTTGCAGATAGTCTGCGCTGTGCCCTGTTGCAGGGCATAGGATTCCTAGAGATAACTGTTGGAGAATCTCAAACCACTTTATCTCCTAAAGTATTGACAGCTTGTTGATTGACAATGGGGGAAGGAAACAGCTTACATTCAATTTTAGAGGATTTTTATCTCAATATAATGGTAGCTTAGGAATGTTTTAACTTTTTGTACAAGGGCAGCAGCAAACAAAAACAAAATGATCCTCATCTTCCTTTTCATCCTACCCTTGGACAAGATCTACTGGAACAGTTAAATAAAACACAGAATCATGAAGGAAATGACCCCTTAATATATCACTCAAGACAAGCTGTACTGATGTAGATATAGGCTCTTAAAAATGAATTGCTGATTATTCTTATTTGTTCAGAAAAGAAAAAAAGGCTTTCACAAAATAGGTCCTTTGTAACATATTTGAAGAGAGCAGACAATTCACTTTAAAAACGCAAATTGTTACAAACTAACTTTTGGTGACAAGCAGGGAGATCTGCTTTTACAAGGTCAGTTTTGTCTGTGACTCTCATATAAATCATGCTGAAAGTGAGGCTTGAGAAGAGTTGTCTTTTCTTAGACCAAATGACACGATTGAAAAAAACAAACCCCAAATCAAGAAGCTTGTGGATATGCAAAGTTTTCTTGAGCTCTTTCTTTAAGAAGTGCTGGGCTCAATCAGTTGTGTGCAGATGGGAGCTCTGAGAGTGCTATGACACACCTACATGCACTGTGGTTATGAGAAGTTCTCTGTTCCTTTACCAAGGACTAACTACACCTTTAAGAATGGGATTTAGAGAATAATAGGTTCTCTGAATGATATTTCATCCCACCTATATCAGATGCTTGTTTTAGGATGGGGTGAAGGTCTACTGTTAAAATGGCCCTTCAATCCTTCTACTGCAATTGCAGATCTACATGCAACCAGATCTTCTCCTCTGTTTCTCCATCATATACATATGTTAAAACAAGAAGGCAATAAGTGCAACTGAAATTTTGCTTTTAACATTCAAGAAATAAAAATTCATCAGGCAGAACTGAAATCACCTTGCTTGTAACCGCTATACATTTTTAATGTGTGGATGAAAGAGCAGCACTAAAGTGCCAGTGTTCATGCATCTATTTGCCTACACATTAAATATTTATTGTTAGTACCAGCCAAGTGATCTGTTTTTATGCTAGGTGTTATTTTTATGTAAACTAAAAGAAGTATCTGGGTTGCCTAATATAAGCTCCTAATATATTGAGGAGAGAGATAAGAATCAAGAAATGACAAATTTGTAAGACAAAACTTGCACATAGCACTGTCCAAGTAGAGAGAAGAATCAGTCAAAGCAGTGGAAGGAGGATGACCTTCATTTTACCTGTCCATTTTTCATGTGCATATTCAAGTACTCCCCATTCACACTGTGACCATGCATTAAAATTCCTGAGCTGCTTCGGGGGCGTACTTCAAAAACAACTTCAAATTTCAGACCTAAACTGAAGGATTCATCTGTGAGGGAAAAAAAAGAATAACCTTTTTTTTTGTACTGAGTTAATGAAGAAATTGGACCTCTATCCAAAGTCAAAATGGAAATTCAAAGTCCTTGCTGGAACCTACTTGTCCTGTTGTAACTTTTGGAATTTGCAGCAGTGGACATACTTGAAGAGATAGTACAGTATATCGCCATATGTGACCCATTTCCATTATGTTTATTCTGCTTCCTTGTGGCATTAATAACAACTTCTTTATTTTTCTCATTATTTGAAAACCATATATTTTGTTTAAAAATGCTTCTTAATAATGTGATGGAAAGCAGAAAATAATTTCCGTGTATTTTCTTAGGCAGTTTTGTATTGTGCAATTTGCTTGACATTCAGCAGTCCTTATACAATGTGTGGGAGTTCACTTGAGACTTGATGATTCAGTAGTAGAAACCCCCTTTTCCAATGTGGGGGGAAGGCTAGGGAGCAAATGAGAAACAGCATGTATTTCCTCTTGGCATTGCCAATGGAAGGGTTGCTCTCTTTCCTTCCCTGTTGGGATCAGAGTTCATGTGACCAAAAAGACCGCATGAAACACTTCCTGGAACACAGCAGGCTTACATGACAGAAAAGATGTGTTTTGTCGTTTTGTTCATTGTTAAGACATACAGTAAGCCTTTCATTAGGATTTTTGAATCACATACTGTTTTCATAAAGACCAAGGGCTGGCCATTTGTTGGTGTATATAGTCTTAGCCCCATTGACTTGCATTTTTCTATGATAATTTTTATCATGCCTTTTGTTCCTCCATGAATTATTTTAATTATTTTAAATATATACATATATACATATATATACATATACACACGCACACACATATATATAACCCTTTATCTAGTTTCATAGTGACATTCTCATCTGTCAATATCAGCTGCTTAGCACAATAATGATCTGTATCTAGCTCACAGGCTATGAAATTGCCATGTCCATCAGGCACCTGTGCCACTGTGCAGTACAGTAAATAGGACTAAGGTCTTATTATTGGATATATTTATTCAGGAGTATATTACCAAGGACGACATATCCTCCTTCTGATGAAAAGTATGTTCCTGCTTCTAAGGGGCCTTCAAAGCAAGGTGTTACACTAAATGTCTGCGAAGCAGCGGTAATTGATCTTCCATTGAGCTGTAAATTGCTGAGACAGCCACTAAAACTGTAGACTGAGTTGATCTGAGGAAACAAAAACATGATTACTAGATAAATTGCTTCTGGAAGGAAAGAAACTCTTTTCTCCCCCATTTGTGCTTGTTTGTGATCTCTAAGGCCATGATTCTCTGCTGTATCAGTTTTGAATTAAATCCAAGAATGTGGAGCAGGGTAGGTGCTTTTCTTATACTCTGATGTTTCTCAGATGACCTTTATGTAAGCCTAGCTGGTACTCTTTCTTTCTCAAGGAATCCATATAGAACCACAAGAAATAAACTTCACCTAGAGTACTGCACTAGTCATAGCAAAACAATACTGCAGTAGTGATACCTCATATCCTCAAAGCAAGAAAGGGCTTGGCATTCTCTGAGCAGTGTGGCTATCCTGGTAGGCACATATGGCCAGTGGATACCTTGGAGGCACACACAGTTAAACATTCAAACTGTGGAGCAAACCCAGACATCTAGATCTTGCATCAAGAGAAACAGTGAGGCAGCACTAAAATCTCAACTAAATCTTGACACTCATCCATATCTCAGACCTGAGAGTAAGACTGGTCTCACCTAACTTGTCTTATCTAAGCTGGGATGTCTCTAGGATTTCTTCATTCATCAGGGACCGCTGGCTTTCCTTACTGCTGCTACAAGTCTGTAGCCCAATACACTTCCCCCATCCGTTTAACCTGAGCTGTGTGCTCCTCAGCATACTGAGGGCTGATATTATTTCAACTTTTGCTTCAGTTCACCCCTAGAGTCAACTTTAATGTTAGCTGTACACAGAGATATGTGGTGATGTAATGCGTGTCTCCCTTACCTGAATATTTTTCACAGCTTTTCCTGGAGATACACCTCCGATATAGAGCGGTTCAGTGACTTGCCAGGTGTTAGCATTACCCTTGAAAGATTCCTCCAGTACTCGGAGACCGTCAATTATCAAGCGGCCAAAATTTTTTCCTCTTATAAATATCACCTAGAAAGGGGGAAAACAATCCAGAATATACTTTCATGTACTGTGGGAACACTTCTGTGCAGTGGAGGAAGATAAGAAACTCAAGATTCTGAGATTTCTTATGAGTTACACGCTCTAAGATTTCTAAGATTCCTTACGAGAAATCTTTGATTTCTTATGAGACATATGCTAAAAGCCTACTTTATTAATAATACTAGTTTAATAATTAATAATACTGAATGCTGGTATTTGCTGAACAACTGTCACTCTTCACATTCATATTAGAATTTCTGTGCTACCATTTGGTTACCAGGCAGAGCTAGTTAAGATTTCATGGGGTTTGCCGAGATCTGCCCCTCTTATGGGCATATACATATATGATACATTGCAACCCTTTCACAATTCTCAGCCTTCTCCAGTTATATGTCCTGGATTCATGCAACCTGTTTTAAGCATGTTTAAGTGCTTAAGCACTTACATGCTGATGTTAGTAGCTTATAATCGGATTTCTGCTGTATTCAGGGAGGAGTGATAAGTACCTGCAGAGGGAAAATCACCTTGCCCCCCAAATTTGTCTTTTTGTGGACTACAGTGGGAGCCTAAGACAACTAAACCACTTGCTTAAGCACTTCAAGGAAATCTGCATGACAGAAATATTCTAGCTCTTGCCTCCTAGGTGATTAGGCTTTTTATGGCCTTATTCCTTCTTCTTGTTTCTGTCATTTCTGATCAGCTATTAGTATGGGCAATTGCAAGATTTTTGTATCTGATTGGCCAACCCTCCTATCCACAGTGAATAACTTGGTAAAATTCTGTGTGGAAGGCTGAAAAATATTAGCAGAAATTTCTGAACATATAGGTGTGGTTATGAACACAAGAATGAAATCTCCCTGAGCTGTCAAATCAGCAGCACCTTTCCTGCACCCATTAAGACATGTGTCCTCCTACAGATTACTATTCTTCTACTTACATTGTGCCAAAGACCATCATTGTATTTCTCTTGGCTTTTAATCCTTATCTTCTGATGACCAGCATTAAACATAAAAATGAGTCGACCATGAGCCATGAAAAGGGCCATGAAGTTGATCTCTTTTTGGTCGGAGACATAGAAGATCATGCCATGAGATGAATGAGTTTTCAGACTGATAGAGAACTGAGCTCTGGCAAATAAAAACATAGTTTTTATATTATGATGGATATAATTGACAGAAATCGACCTGCAGAGTGGAAGATTGAGATTTTCTTCTCATATCCCAAGGAAGATGCATATCTTTTATGGAAAAGGTGCTTCTGAGAAGCATTCCGTACTGATTTTCGGAGCAGAAGTCAAAGCTAGAGAAAAACTCACCTTGTAAAGACCTTATTTTTTAAAATAATAGAATCTCTGAAGTGAATAAAATCAATGCAGATAGCCTGTATCTGACAGCATGTACACTCTGTCATATGGTAATGTTGATGGATATTTTGTATCCTTTGATGTAGTGGAAGCCTGACAGTTCACAAATCTTTAGTGTTGCTCCAGACTTGGTGCTAAGCATAAGCTTTATAGTTACTTCTCATGAAGTTGAAGATGATATTGCCATTTAAATTGACACAGTGTGACCAGTGAACAGTTCTTGAGGGACTGATACTATTGTTTTTGTGGGGGCAATGCCAGAACTGATTAATCTTGCTTTTGACGTCACCTAATTAGTTTAGTTTCTATTCCTTGTGTTATGAAAGAGTTAGGTGCTCCATTGCCGTGTGTTGCTTCCACAATCACATTTAGGACTCTGCCAAGAAAAGATGTCTTTTTTTTTTTTTTAATAATAATAATTAAAACAACAAAGCTGAAATAGCACTTATAGCAAAAATATATATCTTGTGGGGATGAACAGACATTTCAGACTTGGAGTTTTCCTTGTTCTGTCTCAAATGGACACTATCAGGAGTGTCTCGAGTTAACTGTTATTGAATGAAAACAAATGTAATGATTTTGTTATTTAAGTCAGGAAATAGCACTCTTCTTTTCTGAGTTAGTGGTCTGGTGTGCTTCCAGAAAGTGCTGTGTTGTTCAATGTGTAGTCATGCATGGAAAATATTAAACTAAGATACACTGATGGTCATAACATGTCCTATGGCATATCCTGTGGGAGTCTGGTGATTAAATATCCCAAATAGCTGGACTCATAATTTATTGCTTGCCTTTCCATTATGGCTTCTATTGGACTTGGTTTTCATAGCTTTATGTCCTGCTGCACTAAGTAGATTCTCAAATGGTTTTAGACAGCTGCCATAGTCCACTCAACACACAGCTGGCCTTCATTTCTTGGTGAATGCTCATGTTCATTTCCAGCTCTGTTTGAATGCCATTGTATCTTTCATAAAGAGACCAATGGTACACTACTTATACAGCAGTAACATCCTTAAAGTATTCACAAAAATGGGCAGGAAGGCTCATTTTCTTAATATAATACAGATGAAGAGTCTACAAAAGGGATGTAAGCAGAAACATACTCAATTCATTACTCTGATTCATCTGAAACACTTCTAATACATCCTAAAAACATTATGTATATAAAATTTTGCCTTAGATATAACACATAAGCAAATATGGTGCCAGGCTAAAATCAGAAATATGTCATTTTATTCCTTTAAAATCCTACTTTGTCCTCTCTTATATATTTAATATTCATTTCTAAAAGGGCTTTACCTTTCACTGAAATCTTTTGGTATGTGATCAAACTCTTGCCGGCTGTTTGCTGTTCCGCCAAACTGGTAGGCATGCTCGGTTGCCTTGGGATTCATAGGCAAGTGGCACTGAGGGTCTCTCTGGAGATTCCTTTCTTGATTCATTTTTTTAAGGCCAGTTGAAGCCTGTGAGATCTTGTCTTTATCTCTTCCCATCTTCATACAAAGAGAACCGCAAACCAAAAAGGTTAACCACGATGGAACATACTAAAACCAGCATCATCATTGGTATATAAACTTAGCAGCATATGTTTTCCTTAAAAACCATAAATAGTTCGAAGAATTCCTAGCTGTGTGACTATCAATTGCAATTCAATTCTGTTGCAGTTTTCCTATTTGAATCTTTTCCTCTCAACTTTCGGTGATGTAGGATATACCACAGTCATAATATGACATGCTTGGACCTTGCTTCTGCATGCTGGTACTCATGTATATTAATGCATGCTAATTGTACCCCAAAGAGTCTCATGCAAGTAGCTGAGAACAGAAGCAGGCTTATTGCCTTTAGGCTATATTAAAAATCAAAGAAAGTTTTTTCTGCAGTGCCGTCTTGAAGATGTCAGAAATTGTGTTTTACAGTTCTAGAAAGACACAGTGATGCATGTGTAGACCAAATCAGGTCAGGGAGATTCTGCAGTGATGGAATATTCAAAGGGGCAAAGACCTTCAAGGGATACGTTTTGGAACTGTGATTTGGAGGATTTACAATCAAGACACATTCTTTATCAGCTTTGGAAAATTCTAAAGTGATACTGGAATAATTTGTAGCAAACCTTTTTATTACGATTTCCTTTGGCTTTTGATGAGTTTTTTCCTTTCTTATGGAGAAGAGCAATTGGAGGAGATTCAACAGGGCATCCATAAAAAGAAGTCTGAATTTTCTCAGAGTACCTCTGGAAATCTTCCACTTCAACCTCTCGATCCAACCTGTGTTTCAAAGAGGGGATATGACTGGCGGACTGACAAGTGAAAAGAAGAGCTGTTTGCAAGTATTGCAATAGTTTTCATAGAAATTGCTTTATTTTTACATTTGTATTTTATATTATGTTTTGATGGGCTTTTTTAATCTAGGATCCTTGATTGAAAACACAGATTAATCAAATAAAGTTTGGATGACATGGGCAGCCTATACTACTTCTGTCTGTTATATTCATGCTTGCACAAACACAGAGGCAGAATCTGCAGCACCAAATTTGCTTTAAAATTTTCTATAAAATCGTATTTCGTAAAGTGATTAAGATTAACCACTTTCACAGGACTAATCTCCTAACTTCAGCAGCTTCTGAGAGATGCTGTAGTATCATTTTGTTTCAAAGGCAGAGCTGCAAGCTGCATAATATAAATGTAAATTATAACTATGCAAATTATACATTGCACCAAAGGCATTAGCAGGTGCACTACTGAAAGCTGATTTGCATCAACAGTTATTCCCACTTCAACAATTTCTTAACCTAGGAGGTGGGCACCAACAGATTTCATGGCACGTAAGGTAAGAAAGGCATTCAAACATACTAGCCTCACAGCATGACAGAAATGTGTTTATAGTGCAAATAAATCAATTCTCCTGAGTAGTTACTGGCTGAGCTGTCAGACGCCGGTTGCCTGACAATGTCTGGGAGGATGGTATGCACATACCTGGTGAAGTAGGCGTTGCTTATGCAGCCTGTGAAGTTGGCCTGCTGTGTGATGAGGGGAGAACCACCAAAATAGAACTTCTTGACACTGTCAGGACTTCTGCCTGCTTTGTCCTTAGCTGGCTTTTTTTTGCTTTCTTTCTTGTCATCAACAGTCAGCTCATATCTGCAAGGACATAGCATGTGTTTTTTAAGCTGGCTTTGGAAAAATACATGCTGGTTATCAGACAGCATATTATGTACACTCCGAATGTGGAGTTCAGTGTGTAAAATGCTGAATAGTAATGCTCAAAGTTGGGAGAACTTCTCATTTCCAGCTGTGCAATGAGAAATACTGCAATTAACCCATGAGCAACCTAGAGTCCACAGGCCAACAAATGTCATGATACGATATCCTGGGGCTAATCTTGAAGTCAGGAAAACTACAGTCCATACAGTGAAGCTACATAAACAAAGAGATCATTCATAAATGAATGGATGGAGCTACTGTTTAGGAAGATGAGATACAAGAATGTTCTAATCCTTCTCTATGTCCTATCCTTATTTCTTTCTTTTTCATCACAACACGTTCCTGTTTTAATTTATACAATGGTCTTTACCTAATATCATTTTGCAACAGGCAAATCAGTTGCTACAGAAATCAGGAAGGATTCTATTGCCTTAATATGAAACTATTATCTGAAGCATTAGGCATTGATTTTGGCAAATTCAGAATTCGAAACACTCAGGGAAATATGACAGTTCTCAGCACTGTGGCAGGGCGCCATATTGAACTTGCAGCTAGTTAAAGCATATTTCTTGGATGCCAGAAGCTATATGTACTCCTTTCAGTTTGGAAACAGAATGACCATTCTTTACCTGCATAGTCAAGATTCTGTAAAAAAGAAATGTTTGATTCTTTGACCTCTTAAGAAAAAGGTTTAGCAAAGAAAGCTGTACTGAAATGACTCAATGGTTAATTAGAGGATTACTTTAAAAAAATCCCCCCCCCAAAAAAAAAAAAAATGGAGAATGGCCCTCATGCTATTTTTTTGTAAAATTGTTGTTCTGTGCTATATTTTTTATTATATTAAGTTACTGTTCTTTTCTTCTAGCTTTGCTAAAAATTCCTAGCATTTTATCCTGAGGCCAAGCAGACCAAATTTCAATCGTGTTGATTATGTCTTTTTGGCTTTGTATTTTTTAAACTGAATTAATCGATTACAGAGAATCACTGAAAAAAATGCCTAAACATCCATTTGAAAGAGAATATTAAATGACAAGCAGTTCCATACAAGAAATATTTATATTCTAAAGGCAGAGAATAAAAGATGCCGGACCGCTTTACCTTTCTGGTGTGACAGAAGTAATGATAAAATGATTTTTTCCATCGTTATAATTTCGGTCTGATGATTGAACTTTGATTCCACTTGCATTTAAAACGACAGCACCTCTTTCCATAGAGATGGATAGCACATCTGACTGAAATACAGAGAAAAGCATCTTCAGACATATGTGTAATACTGCAAAAGTTAGCAATGCAGTGCATTTTATTGTTGTATTTTTTTTCCCTAACCAAACGTATTTCTTCTTGCTGTTTTCCCCAGTTTTGCTGCCTTTGCAGAGAAGCAAAGGAGGAGATGATTGTATTATAATTGATATTCTTGCTGTTCTTTAAGCCTAAATGCTGGGAGTTCTGCTGCTAACTCTGTCTCTTGCATCTGTCACATGAGCTTCCATCCTTCCATCCAGCAGTTTATGTTTATATTTGATTTGTGTGCCTGGTACCCCTGTTACGGTACTGTATAGAGCAGCAGTTACTGTAAGATTCTTGCACTTGTAAGAATGAGCTATATATATATATATATATTTCACTTTTCCTAATTCCTGCTGTTCCTAATTCCATTTAGTCACTCAGAATATTCTTAGAGAGATGATCTGCTGCCTGGGTCAGGCATACACAGCCCCACATAACAGGAATATTGGCCATTCCATGAGAATAAGCATAGTCTCTGAGCAGTCAAGGGATTCGTGCTGGAGAGCTGAATCTCCATTTGTTAAATAGGGCACTTGGCATCTCATAGGTGTAGAGCTCCTGAGTTGAATCTAGAGGTAATGTGCAAGATGATACAAGAAAATACTTTATTACACTTCAGGCTCTGCCTCATTTATGCAACCAGCTTGGATACCTGACATGGTGACTTGTTTTAATGTACAGTAATGCTCCAGGCTGTAAAATTTAAAAGCTCAGGAGTGCATATAGGCCTCATACAGCCTTCTTTGCTTCATTGCATTGCGGAATAGATGTTTTCATGTGGTAGCAAATGTTCCTGTCACCAGAGCTGATGCTCACTGCAGATGCAGATCTGAGCCTATGGGTTCTTAGAGTCCCTCACTCACCATTTTGGGAGTGTGACTCAACATTCTGCCCATCTCTGCTGACAGGAGCAGTTAGCCCCATGGTGAGCTGCAAGGAGCCATTCTAAAATAATTTTTCCCACTCATCCACAGAGGTTTAAGGACCATCTAAAACTTCTCTTTGACTCTTTTGACTGATTTCTGTCAGCTCAGCACTCCTGAAAATACCATCCCACTAATCCAAACAAGCTTTCTTTGGTTTGTCTTTTCTTCCAGGGATTGTCTCTGGGAGAGTAATATCTATCCCTTAATATTATTTATGCTCTGATAGCACCTACAGGTCCGAGTTGGAATTGCGGTGCTACTGAGCACACCACAAGATCCACTTTGCATTTCTACCCTGTGGATATTACTGAGTACAGAGGGATGCATATTAATTCTAGGCATGTGATCATGTTCTCTTCTTGGCATTAAAATCATGTCTAGGCAGAGCTGGATTTCATCTGCAGATCAGACACAAACTGTAAAAATGTGGCCATCACCGAATGATTCTATATTCTAGACTGCTTTCTTGATCATTATAACGTGAGCTAAAAATTCTATTAGTCCCCTAGTATTCTGGGAAACAATCCAAGGGTAAAATAAAACAACATAAAATATAAGGACAAAGCATACTCACTCCTTCAGAATAATAGAATAGCAACCCGTTGGGCTGCAATGTCCGGAAATTAAAGCCTCCTTCAAATTCACCAAAGAGCGACGCTTTTTGGCTCGATGCAATGAAGCTTTCTCCATTGAAATATGCTTGGCGGGACATCTGCAGATTAAAAGAAAGCAACGAGTATGCTCTAGAAAACATTTTGAATAATAAAAAGGGATACTTTCTTTTAAAAGCCAGTTCAGTTCTTTTATAAAACTTCTATATTTTCTGCTTAGCTTAAACTAATGTGTATAGACTGCCCCTTGCATGCCGTGAAACTATTAACAAAGTGTAACATTAACAAATGGCCCTCAATTTCCTTCAGTGCTCATCCTAAGTCCACTGATGTTAATGAATTTGAAAATGGGAAACAGAGGGGATTAAAGCCCCACTGAACGGTATGGCACAGAGTCAGCATCACAACATGAGATGCATTACTTTGATGCTACACCGACTGCTTGTATCAGGGGATGGAGATGGGGCTATATAGTCCTCAACCTCAAAATTAAAAACAGGCTCGAGGTAGGACAAATGGCAGCTGTTTTCCTCCTTTACAGAGGATAAAGTTGTGTGATCTCCATAGGCAGCATGCCTTTGGGTAGATGTGTCTGCAGGATAAAAACTATGAATGCAATTTAGAATTACTGGCCTTGTATTGTAATGAGTAAATGAGGGAGGGGATCCAGAAAGAGATGGCAGTTCCCGCAGTGTTGGTGCAGTTGTTCTGTGTTTCACAGAAGCAGAGCTGGACTAATTAAGGGGAGAACTCATTTGGAGAACACACTTTGCTCTCCGTTGCATGTCATACATCTGTATTAGGAAGTGTTTGAGGGCAATTCTCTTTGTTTCATAAAGAAATATTGAATTAATAGGGAATTTCTGTTTTCCGAATGCAGTGCACAGCCTATGTCAGATCGAACCTTCAAACTGCAATCTTAGTATCCTGAGATAATCAAATAAAACTCCTAGTACTGCAGGGTGAAAACTGGATGATATGTCAGCAGACTAAACAAGTCACAGCCAATGCATTTTATTTTCCACCATTGAAAAATTCTCCTTTCCATTATTTGAAATAAATATCAAGCTTGTGGTTCTATCAATATCTATTTTATATTAATTAAAAATGTTGTTAGCCACTCATGGTGTTCTGCTTACCAGTGAATCCTCTGGGCACCCATAGCTGATTCCAAGGGTTCCTGGTTCTTCTAACAAGTTGAAATCCTTCTTTTGGAACTGGAAACCCTTCATACAGCCTTTAAAACCAACACTTCCTGCCAAATGTGAGCTGATGCTGTTGGAAAACAAGTGTCAAACAGGCTGCAGTTAAATAACTCTTGCCCTCCTGCGTATACTTCTATAGACAAAGTGCTCCAAAACAACTTGGAAGAGCCCCAGTCATTTGCCTCACTGAAGCCCAGTTTCTACATCATCATTAAATTCAGTATCTATTTTTACCTTGTTAAAGTTATTTCTCTTTCTCTGTTAAAGTTATATCTCTTTCTGATTTCTCATATTCTCAGCATCTTGACTCCTCATAACACATGCTGTGTGTGATTAAACAGTTTTTTTAGATAAACTATTTTTCAGTGGATTTGTATCACTTATGGTGAAAATCAGTGGGGTTTTGTCTCTAGTTTTTGCAGTTCTGGAAAGTTATGTTTTAGTTTTCCACTCCTGCTTCTATTGGCAATCTCCATTCTTGTCTCGGGAAGCAGCTACATCTCTGTTTTATAGCAAATAATAGTAACAGAGGTGAAGGAAGTAAGAATCAATGCAAACTGCTGGTGAATGGGTTTATGTGGCTGTAAATGAGAACGGTAGATGGGTCCTTTTAATGTCCAGTTTGAGGTAGGTAGCACAGCAGTGTGACTGTTCCTGTTCACTGCATTTTTCTGCTCAATCCCTCACTAAGATAGCACAGCATTATAGTAGAGGGGTACAGGGCAAACTTCATGAAATTTATCTGCAGGATATTTGTGGTGCAGAATAAAAGAGAAGAAACTTGTCTATCCCCAGAGGGTCTGTGGTAGAGCAGGAAATGTCATTACTGGATACCACAAATATGCCTTTTTGTTAAATACTGCCAACTTTAGGAGTAACATTTTCTAGGAGCAGTGGGAACTAAAGAGGATGGTTTGAAACTACAGAAAGGTTTATTGTGAATTTGTTCCTTAAAGTTCCCAGTCCCCGGTGCTCCTTGCTGGCTTAGCACCATGCTTTATGCACTGAATGAGGTGGGAGAAAAATAACATTCAACAGTGGCTCCAGATAAATATATTTGGGAAAAAGACTGTAGACAGAGGCAGATGCTTTTGAGGTGAGTGAAAATATACTGATTTGAAAGAAAATTAAACTCTTTCTCTGCCACTGCAGCTCATTCTTCCCTTTACTCCTGCCCACCAATGTCAGTCAAATGTAAATCACTCTTGAAAAATGGAGTATATAAATCAGCAGAAGGTGATTTAATTTTAATATAGACTTGCTTTCCTGATGCCAATGGCATGTTATCACCAGGTTATGACTATTTTGACTTTTTATTGTCTAATCTTGTCATGAGAACCAAAGCTGAATACAATATCCCATGTAAAGGTGCAGCTCTGCATGAGTCATTTCATTAAACATTGTTAAGTACTATAATTCACATTTATACAATGTCTACAGATTTTTTTTCTCTACTGTGAGCAGCTATTTTTTCTCCTTTGAAAGTATCTTCCAGATATTGTTTAGAATGACCACAAATCACTTAGAAAGCTGATTCATATGATTTATTGTGTATCTGACATTTGTCAGTAAGTTTAACCTGCCGTTGATTTAGACAAGTACTGCACAGTTGCCTAATATTCTAGGTCCTTCTGGACTTCATTTTTTTTCCAGGCTTGATAGACCAAGGTGGATTCTACCACTTTTGTGGTTTATAGATCTTTACTGTATACATTCAGTAATAGCCTTAGCAGAGATCCTTCGGGTATGTGCTCTGCATCCTTTATATTGAAAAACTGAAATGTGAAAACCAAAGAGTTACTTTATGCTGTATTTCCTATTTCCTAGCTGACTTTTAATGCACTTTCTCCTTGCATCCTGGTAGTTTTCTTGAAAGTGACTGTTGTAAGAAGACAGTGGCTTCTGTTGCCCTTACTGAAGCTAGACTGGCTTCATGAAAATTGAGTCATACCAAATCTAATCCTTGGTCCTTCAGAGCGCCAAGAGAAAATTAGAATGGTTTCTTAGGGATTGTTTTCCATAGTGGAAGCTCACATGTTTTCTTGTGAGCCACTGGGCACAAGAAAAAGATTGTAAGATGCTTAAAACAATATTAAATGTGGTGACTGCTTGACAATAGGGATTGAATAATATTTATAAACCAACCTGGACTGTAAGATCTCAGTAGGTGCTCCTCCAATGTAGATGTCTGTGAATGGCATTGCTGTTCTTTCATTGTCCATGCTTTTTATATGTCGCCTATCTACTACCAAGATCATCTTTTTTGAATTGTGATATATAATAGAAATCTGAAAAGAAACACATGTACTTTAATTTTAACTGCCCAAAATGCCACCTCTGTAAATTTGTCATGGTGATTTTGCATAACTGATTGTATCTGTAAGTCTTTTAGCTTTAACAGTAATATCCATTTATCAAAAAAAGCTTTTTTTTTTTTTTGGTAAATCAGGAGGAGCTGACAACAATTATAAGTGATGTTCCACTTTTTCTAATGGCAGAAAAAACAGGATATAACAGGCTTAATTCTGCTTTTCTTAGGCAGGCTTCACAGAATTGTAGCTGTGTAGATCAAACTGTGAATTTATGCCAAGTCAATGGCAGACAAGGTGAGTATACCTCTTGTAACACAATACACAACAGCTAAGGTGATCAAGTTAACAGTGACATGTTAACAGCGACATGTTAATTGTGGAGCATGGCATGTTTGAAGGATACAGCTTTTGCGGGTATGGTTTCCTTTTTTACTGTAACACTTTCCTCCCACATTAAAGTGTAGTCTCCCTGTGCAGTCAGCAACCTGGCTAGTAAGGTATAACATCTGCCCATGAGTGCTGGTTTGCTGAGAGGTGAGGAGGACTCTCCCTCTCCACCCGCAGCGCTGGGGAGAGCAGCATGGGCTCTCCTACATGCAAGGCAGTTACGGGGTCTGCTGTCCTGGCTAGCCTACTGCATCCTGGCTAGCCTACCGCACCCTGGTCCCTCTTCTTTGTAGAATTTTAACTGGCCTTTGAGCAAACTATTGCTGCCTTGGAGCTGCTGGTGTTAGCCAAATGATGGTGACTGTAACCCCATCTCTACCTCATGAAATTTGGCATCGTTGATCTGAGCCTTCTTGATGGAGTCCTCCAACAGAACAGGGCCAGTACTGAAGCCGAAGTCATAGCGAAGGTAGAGGAACCCGTTGTGCATCTCCAGGCTGAAGAACATACTCTGTGTAAAGGAAAACAGCAGTCAGGAGAGCACTGTGATTGTAGTAGTGATATTAAAAAATAAAAGAAAATGAAAAAAAACCCAAAAACAGTGCAGTCAGAATGGCTGGCAGTCATTGTGAAAAGCTTGCTTGGAAGAAGTCTTTTTATTTGTAAAACTAAAACACGTTTTTTGACACACACAGGTGTGTTGATATGTTTCCAACAAAGTATTGCTAATATGAATGCTTCTATTTATGGGCAAAGTAAAACCACATGCCCTGAATGAAAGAAGTTATGCTGGTAAAAACAGTGTTTTGCCACATATCTGCAGTGAAAGCTTCTGCCCTGGTCAGCGTTGATATATTTGCTGAAGGCTGGGCAGGGGCTATGGTTTATTTGGTAACCTGAACTTGGTTTTAGCATTGTCAAACTGTTACTGTCTCATGGTTGGCTTCTGTTCTGTGACTGGGTAACTAAAACTTTAGAAACAGCTCTATTTTAGGAAATCTTCATGGAGCTGAATCTTCCTTGAGAAAGGAAGAGGAGAAGTAGGCAATCAAGTTATAATTAAAATTAAGATCTGTAGTATAGAGTTAGTCCCATTCCAAATCTGAACATAAGAAGCAGAAAGTACTGCTTACAGCAGCTGTGCATCTGGGCTAATGCTCTTAATGCTAATGTTTGCATTCTTTTTTGATGTTCATACTGTAAATGTCTACTGGAGACATGGGAACAATAATTCTCAAGGAAATCTGCAAGGCAAGAATTGCTGTCTCTGACATAATTATCCCACCCTCAGAAGTCATTACTTAAAGTAGTAAAAGTAGGTTTTAATATAGCCCTTTTTAATGAAACTCCAGCTTGCATTTTTCTTGAACGACTTAAAGCTGAAACAGAGGATATATGGAGAGTATCCATGAACTATCCTTGCAGAAGTGAGTAATGGGGGCTGCTTACGCAGTCCATCTGAAGGCATCCCTCAACAGACATAGCCTTCCATGGCTGACATCCAACTTGATCACAATTTCCACCATAACATACTTATGCACAAAAGTGCATAAGAATTCTGTGATCTTCAGCTTGGAAAAAAATGAGTGAACTGCAATAGCACTGTTATGCTTAGCAGCAACTGCTTAGAGCAGAGCTTCCTAAGAGCGAGGATTAATGCTGTAAAGGAAATTGCTCTCCAGAAAGTTCATTTGAAAGTTACCTTATAGCAAACACCAGAGAGTAACTCTTCCAATGAGAGTGGAATTCATTTCCTTCTAAATGGTCAATGCTGTGGTCCATGTAGGTCTGTAGATATGTGTGTATTTGCAGACTGCACCCACTCAGTAACTTGTTTTCTGTGGCTTTTATATCTATACTACACCCAGGGCTTGGGAGTTTGGTGTGGAGACATCCAATGAGAAAATATCTGAGTTTGCCTTCAGTGTATTCAAGCATGAGGATAGTTGTATGCAGATTCTGTTTTCCTCAGACCTTTGCAGAGTCACCCTTGGGTTTCAGAAAAGCTGGTGGCATTTGGATCTCACCTTTTTATTTGGGCTACTATTTTCAGTAACTAAAATAAATGTCAAACTCTAATTCTCCTCCAAGACACAGTTTTAAGGTTGTATCTACCAAAGTGCCTGCCCTATGGGAACTGCTTCATGAAAATTTCCTTTAACTTTGACTCTATATTTAAATTGAAAAGAAGGTGCAAATACTGGGCTCAGATAGGTCCTTTCTCATGGTGTCATTGCAGTGGTATGACCACTCTGAAGTGACTATCTCTATAGGAGAGCAAAGTCCGGCCCAGGGTCCCTGCTTCCCAAGGGCTTTCCCAGGGGTATTCCATGACTTTCCCAGTCCCCGCTTCCTAAGGGCTTTCCCAGAGGTATTCCATGACTCTCCCAACCAGCTCCACACCAGCTGAACACAAAATGTTTCATCTTCCCTGCAGTGAAATCTGAGAACATCATAAACATTTTAGGTGTCCTGTGACACTGCAAGTACAGGAGAACTTGTGGTGCTTGCGAATAAAAGTTATCATTGGAACTTGCTGCTCACCCCGTTAACCATCAGCAAGATGAGTCCGTTGTCTGTCGGCGTTCGAACTTCTATGTCAAACCGGGTCACCTGGCTGAATCTTCCCCGTCTCTCAATGTTTCTTGCCACGGCATAGCCAGAGCCATCAAAGAAATAGCTCACAGCGCGGCTCTGAGTGAAAGCCAGCTTATTTCTAGGAAAAAGAGAAGCAAGATTTGGCAGAGCTCCCACCCCAAGGCACTCCCTTTTAATTGGAGGAAATCTAAAAGGCTTTACAATTAAAATGCTTTCTTAAAATATTCTAAGTCACATGTGCTCCACATTTCCATTTTGAAGGCATGAGCAAGGTTGGGAGAGAGTTAATGTAAATAGGCAATAAGAAAAAAATAAGTTCAACTTGTATATGGGACCAGGAGTTTCAAGTAGCAAAGTCAGTATTGCCTTCAGATTTCTGTTCTGGAAAAAGGAGTTTATGACTTGCACTTTGTGGAGGCCGAGTGGAGCAGAGCAGCTTCGGGAGCGTCTCCTACCTGGCACAAGGTGGCGATGCGGCGGTGTCGATGTTGTGGACGCGCTTGAAGTTGTACAGACTGATCACCTCGTCGTTCAGCGTCGCCAGCTCCAGGCAGCCGATGAAGCCAGGGAGCTCCAAGCTAGGAGGGAGCTGCACAGAGGGCCAAGGCAGGCAAAAGGAGAGAGGTTACATTTGTCATTGGGGTGTCACTAAACATTTGTGCCTGGGGTCAGTTTGGTCTCTGAGCTCTTCCTGTTTTGAAATGAATGGGATGGTGCTGCTTTCAAATAGTCTTTGAAGGCCTTATCAGCATGTGGCTGCTCTGCTGTAAGCAAAAGTTTAGAACAGCAGTTTAGGTAAGGCAGCTGCAAACAAGAACTCTCCTTGTCGTTTAAAGGGAGCAAACTTGGTAAAGAAGGGAAGGCAAATGAAGATCTTGCTTCTTTCAGAGCTAACCATGGCAGATTCTGATGTATGTGACGTCTCTCCATAGATATTTTATGTCTAATGTATAGACACCCTATTTTGACTGAAAAATAATTTCACACTGTGATGGAAGAGACAGAAATGAGAGGCCACTTAAAATACAGGGCACCTGGATTCAAAATCTGTACTAGTGGCTAATACTCAATAGATATTATTTGGAACAGTTAGCAGGATATGGAAAGTCATTCTTTTAACAGAGCTCACTGCAAATGGCATTTAAATAGCCACATTAGTGATGGGAATATATAAGAAAGTAAAGCTGACAGGTAGTGGATCATTCTTTTATTATTACTCTGCCCTATGGAACAGCTGTGATGTTAACACCTCTTGTATTTCAGACTCTGATTGCTGCCAATAATTTTAACTTGGCTTCTCATTATTTCCATTTTGATTATAATATAATAATAATAATAATACAGAAATGCATAAAATACATATGCAGTTCAAAGAAAAATTGCATCAGCAGCATATTGCCTGTGCTTTGGAAATTGATCATATTTATTTTTACTACTATGGTAAATTTTTAAAGTATGAAACTTCTAATGGTCAAGTGGTACATTTCATGTTTACAAAATAGATGATGAAGCAAAAACATTTAGCTCTAAGGAAAAAAAAAAAATATGTTACTAAATGAAAATATGCAGTATCTGCTCCTATAGGAGAAGGGACTTATAGGTGTTAAGTCATGAAGCCTTACGCTTCCCCCTTCCCCTCCTCCTACTTCCTTATCTCCTCCATTCTGTTTCCTCCATCTTCCTTCCTCCTCCCTCTTTCCTTCATCATCCTTCTCTTCCTTATATTTTCCTATTTTTTTTTGGTTCTACTCTGGACCGAGACTGGCTGGCTCATTTGCTGAATTACTTTCTTTTGTTGTGCAACTATTATTCAGTCCTCAGCCCTCTCTCCAGGCAATCTGCACTGTGTTCCCAGGGCTCAGTAACTTACCATTTGAACCATGGTGCATATCTACTAGGCATGGCAATGCAGAAGCTCAGGTATCCATAAGCACATGGAGCTAATCTTTGCTTTTATATTGTTATATTGTCGCTTGTGGAACAGTTGTTTGGCTTTTTAGGACCTACTGCAGTTTGAAGGAAGTAGCATTCTTTGAAATTTATCTATCAGCCATGCCAATCTTTGGGAGCAGAGATCATACATGACAATTTTGAAATCCTGGAAGAGGACTCGATATAGTTATAGAGGCAGGTAACTGGGGTGCTAATTCATGCTGAGTTGGTATGGATGTTGTCACTAGGAGATAGACTGAAGCAACTGTGTCACACATGTCTTCAGATATGTTTTGCCTGGGCAAGTCTTCATGCCTTTTTAAGGCTGAATTTTAATAATTCTAATTCGAATTCAAACATATCACTGTATTGTTATTTTACTGCACTGTCCTGCTAATAACAACACGTGTTTATTTTTAGTTTTCGTGACAACTGTAGAAGAAAAATTGTAAATATCTAGGACTCACTAGCATTGCAAAAAAAATGATAGTTTGCAAACTTTGTAAAGCTGGGCCTTAGTTTCTGGCTACTACTTAATAGCAACAAGCTTCTCTTTTACTACCTCTCAGAAAACCTTAATGTGAATGAGATCATGTGCTGGAGAAAGCAGTAGTTTTGGCCATGGCTGGATGTGGTGGAGTGATAGGATGATAACATTTTTCCATGTTGTAAGGGAAGTCCCAGCAAGATAGGTTTGTGTTATTTAAGTCTGAATATAGAGTGTTTATCTGACCAACCTTGAAGTCTGGAGGCACGCCACCAACATAGAACACAGTATTTTCAGGTTCCAAATTCAGGAGAGAGCCAGGACCGGGAACTTCCCCCTTTTTGATGAATTTTTCTTCAGCTGTGCTGCTAAGGCTGGGAACGGTTAGAAACATTTTGCCGTGTCTTCCAATCCTGAAAAGAGGAATTGGAGAGGAAGAAATATTCATGTTCATGATTTCATTTTCATGTTAGACTTCAAACAAACAAACAAACAAACAAACAAGCAAACCAGATCTCTAATTCCAAGCAAGGCTTGTATTTCCACAGTTCAAAGACGGTAGTCTGGGAGATAAAAAGGAGAAACAGAGACTTTCTCTTCCTTCTTATGGCCCCTTGGATACTAACTCTTCAAAATCACTGAGAATTTCCATTTACCTCAGCAGGAGTAGGATCAGACATTGGACAACTGATGGATAGTTCTCTCTGTTTGATCTTTTCTATAGTATGATTTTGGTGAAATGGACATTAGTACTTTACCTCTCAATTTTGATGATGCTGAAGTAGGATGGCCAGGTGCTTACTGGTTTGGAGTCCAGTGGTATCTCCACATCTTGGCCACCCAAATTATACACATACACAAGATTATCATTTTTAATTGCAAGACCGATGTAATTTTTTGCCTAAAACACCAACAGAGAAGGATGTCAGAGCTACAACATTGAGAAGAATTGCAGAATTTTAGGAAAGGACAGGCTATGTTAGACAAAATAACACCATAATATATGACTAAGAAGCAAAAGTGTCATTCTGTATATACTTTGCTTCTCTAGACAGAACTGCATAGAATAAATCTGTCCTCTGGAATTTTGTTGCATATCCATTTTGATTGAGGTCATTCAAGGTCATAAGGTGTTTTCTGACTGAAATTTGTCATGTTTAATTATAAGCTGTTCATCAGTATTTAGTGTGCAATGCCATATGTAGCGTAAGCTAAGAAACATTTGTCTAAAGCCTAGGAATCATGCAGTCTAATTAAATTTTCTGCCAAGAGGGGTTTCTTTTTAGAAAAACTTAAAAAGAAAAGCCTGTTTCTTTACCCTTCTTGATTAATGGCTTGCCAGGATTATACCTGGCTTTTGAGAGACGTGATTTTTCTTCTTTCAGGAACCAAAGTTTAAAGTTGTCTCAGCATTTACAGGTGGTAAGAGCATATGCTCTTTCTACATGTTTCAAATTAGTGATGTACAGAGTATACAACAGCAGCACAAGCCGCAAGCAAAGACACCTTCTTATCTTCTGGACCTGTGAATTTAGAGATTTGGAATCTACATTGTCAGCAGCATAAACGTGATTAAAATGCAACCCACTAAAGCCACAAAAACCCACAAAAGCTCAGCAGCACACTGCACAGGCAAAGGAGTTTGCTTCTTAGTGTGAATCCTTCACTCTTTGGGGTGAGAAGTCTCAAGATCGAGTCTCTTGAAGCCCTTGCTCCTAGCATGCCACTAAATCAATGACCAGCTTGAGTAAGATATAGTAGGCATCTCGTATTTTGAGAAATGAAGAAAAGGTAAGACGAAAAACCAAGGACAAATAAACTTCACACTGATTTCCACATTTTTTTTTGATGTGAAAATTAACTGGATTGTTCTCTTACGTTTTTGTTTCCAAGGTACAAAACAAATCTGTCTGGAGATGCTTCCAGTTGGGGGTTGTCTTTCTGAAGCTTTATGTACAAGCTCATGGAAGTGAAAGACTTCAGTTCTTCCAGGTTGATCTTTGGATTGACTTCAACAGCTGACTGGCCTCTGAATGTCATAGAGACTTGGACCTGCAGGTGCAAGGGTGCTAAGTGAGGCGCATTATTGCTGGCCAGAGACATTACTAAATGTAAGCGCACAAGATTACATAGCTAGCAACCTCCCTTATTACCAGACTGAAATTGCCACCTACTATACATTTATTTCAAGCACCTGTGGAAGACTTTGTAAAGAAGATGAAGAGAATTAATTTTAAAATTAATTAAAGCTCCTAATTAACTGTATTAAATGTATTCTTAATGCAAATTAAATGTCAGCGTTCATAGACATGCTTTGTTGAATCAGAGATACATCATTATGTATGGCACATAATAAAAATCTTACATAGCTATAAAACTTCTTTCATAATTTATTCCTTTGGTTTGGAAGTAGCATGGACAATTTTCTGTTCACGATAAATCCTGTTTTATGACTGAACTTACAGTGAAATATGTGAGATACCAATCAAATTTAAGAAGTGTTCATTTTAATTCAAAATGCTTGAACATAACAAAAGTAATGTTTTCAAAGTTTCAGCACTATATGCTTGAATGTTGAAAAACGTTTAATAGTGGGAGTGTGTAATAGTAAACTGAATTTTTGGTTTCTCTGAATGATCTCAAATACATTGTTTTAATTTTCAACCTCAGTATTGCTGTTATGGAAATAGCCGTCATAATTTATCAGTATGATAATTAAAGTATTTTTCTCTGTTAAATATGCATGAGACAGAGATTCTCCTATCTTTCAGAATATTCAAAGAAAAAGGAAATACTATCGACAAAGTTTAATACAAACAAAGGTTGGTATTAAATTGCCATAATTACTACAGCTAGTAAATAATGTTGCCAGTTAAACAGTGAACTATTAGTTTTATCTTGAAATGATTCTTTTTCTGAGGCCATCATTAATATGTTGAAAATTACTTAAGCTGCTACCACAGTAGCAAGAGTCTACCATGAATACTACAGTATGGTCCTTTTGTAGGACTACGTTCATCCCATTATTGGAAGGAGATCATGTCAAGATTTGGGTTTCCAGTGTAGCTCAAGAAAGGGAGCTCTGAACAAGATGCATTAGATTATTAGTTTTAATAACTGGATATCCCATCCAAAAGTTTTACCTTGCTTGCTACGCTCCTGGTTTGAGCTATTAGCTCTCTAATCCGCTGAATGCTGGTGGAAATATTGTTTGCTGGTGCCTTCTGTTCTACTTTGTGCAGTTTGTCCAGGAGTTGAGGGAAGACCTCTGTAAGTTTCTTCACTGCAATTAGGAAATAAATGACAACATTTAGGAGGCAGTGATTTCAGAACGGGTGGTATTTGTCAATGTCTAGTATTAGGAAAGCTTTTGGAAATAAGTTATCTTTGCGCAAAGGGAACTGCACATAGAGCTTCTAAGTTCTACTGAGTTGTTGCGTCTCTAATACTTTGCTCAAGGAGCTTTGCAAATGTTAATCAATTTAACCTTTTCATCTTTCTTTAAGGTAGATAAACGTTAAGCCCTGTTTTAGGGATATGCTAACTGAAGCAGAAAGATTATTTGTTCAGCATCTCACTAGACATCTGTGTCTGACCTGGGGATTGCATCTAGGAGCTTTGGTTCATGAGCTCTTCAGATTCGTGTTAAGGGAGTCGAAGAGGTTACTTCCCTGGGCGTCTCTCCCAGATAGCAGCAAGGTGATGTGCTGCGGTGCACAGTTCACAGCCCAGTGTGTGAGCAGAAAAACTGCTGCTTTCAGACTGTGGGAATAGGCAGGCCCAAGCTGGACAGTGGTAGAGCTCCTTAGCTGATGATGCCTTTGAGCTTAAAATGTACCTCCTGCCTGCCCCAATACTAGCGCATGGTAAACTCCTCAGCTACCATCCCTACATCTGCCACGGGGCATGAATATGAGTCTTTTGGCACGTATGTGAGAGGGGTTGTTGTCAAGGGCTGTGAGGCTGCTTTGCTGTGCTCCAAAGGAGAGAAGTCCATTCCCAGAAAGATAAGTGGACAGAAAAAATTACAGAGAAAGAGAAATAGCCACCCCTAATTAGAATCCAATATCATCACATCAGATTCCACTGACATGCTGACCTTTGAAGGATACTTACAGATCATTTCATTTTTTCATTTTTAATTGAATGGAGGTACAACTATCTGAGTATGATTAAATGTGATTTTAGCCAAAAGCTGCATGTATTTAAGAAAGAACTAATATTAATACCTATTTTTTTTGTGACATGGCTCCCCGCAAATGCTAAGACCAGATTTGTAGGATTTTCATTTCTATTTTAGGGATTGTTAAGTTGTATCCTCCAACTCTTAAGTTCCTCCCCTCATATTTTTACTCTGGTCTGAAAAACAGGAGAGAGACGGATACAGCAGCTAATCTTGAGTTGTACTGAGGTTATAAAGAGGGGAAAGAAGAAAGGAAGAGTTGTCTGCAGTCACCATTCTGTGCTTCGAGTTCTATGTTGACTAGAGACTGAAGCAGCCTCATTTGGAGCATGAGAAAATCCCAGGGAGTCCATACAGCCCATTTCTTTTTGAACAGTGAAATGCTGTAATGCCAAAGTCCTGCCCTCTACTTCATTCTGTTCTTTTGTGTTTTGCTATCCAAGTCCAGTGGATGAGTGGGCCATGTAGGACTTGCACTAACAAGTTATGTCAGGCTATTCAAGATCTTAAATGTTGGGGGTCAGTAATCACATATTCCGTGTAAAGCTTACAGTATATGCATTTGTTTGTCTGTACATTAAAGTGGCATAGATTTAGCAAATGCTGAAAGAAATGTAATGAATTGTAAGACATTAATTCTAGAAGGCATTAAAAGTTCTAGTATTTTAAAAATGACTATATAATAGTCAACTTGCAGAAAGTCCTCTCTGCCTTTTGAAATGTGTTCCATCTCACCATGATCAAAAAAAGGCTTCTTACACTTACATGGCAATAGTAAATTTTATTCAAAGGCAGTTGAGGCTGGCCACTTTAGAGGCTTTTGCTGCCATGACAGCATCGTTAGCAGGATGGTGAGGTCCTTCATGCACCTAGCTTAACATTTTTATGACTTTCTGATGAACTCTGGGGGACACTGCTCCTGCTAGACCAGTTATCTCCTGGTCACATAAGCAGCTGAGGTGAGAGCACCCCATTGTCCCCAGGCATGTCTGCCTCTGTCTTCCCAGGCTGTGAATCCCATTCACAGCAGGCTGCGGCATTTCTTGTGCCTGCCTCCTCAGGAGCACTGGTGACAGTCTTCTCAGCTATTGCCATCTGACTTTATTGTCAAAAAACACTGTGCCTTAAAGCTAAAAAAGGAAACAAACAAATAAACAAAAAAGCAAAGACAGGAGTATTGAAACAAAAGATGCCTTGGAAATTCTGGCTCCACAAACATAGCAGGCCATTCATTCCTATAATTTGCACAGTATCACCTTTTAAATATTATTTTGCTGTCAGCAGACACTCTGGTACACGCTGATATGATCAGGATACTTTCAAGGTGACCCCCTGCCTGCAAACCCAGTTATCACAGGTAAGATATTTGTGTCAGACATCACACTATATCTGACCTGCAATTTACAGTAGATATTGTGTATACCCCTTTGTGAACAAAATCATTTAGGGGAACAAGTCAGCTTCTGCGCTTGTGGGTCCCCCCAAATGATACTGGAAATATTTCTTCCAGTGTTAACAGCTAGTATGTGAAAACTGTTGGAATTATTAGCATCTGCTGACAGTTTAGAGGTGGAGAGCCAAATGCAGGAAAGGTTTAAATCGTAACTCCTCTCTGTCTACCTCATGGGCACTGGCAAATGTTAAATGTAAATTTAAGCATGAAGGGGAAATAAACTGATAACACTTGTGTGTAATATACAGCAGAATGTTTCCTCGTAGATACTTTTCCTCAAACTGTTCCTCCTTGGATGCCAATCATAACCTCATTTACATCACCCTAAATGGGACTTAGAATCCGTAGCCCACAGCCTAACCTGTGCAGGATGGTGATTAAAAAGCAGCATCTGGCAGTGCAGTACAACTCCTGCTGCACTCGCAGGGCCGTGGCAGCTCCTCTCATGGAGGAGCTCTGTGCGGTGGCTGGCGGTGAGATTATCATTTTCATGGGAGAAACTCAGTGTTTCCTGCTGAAGAAGGAACATTGGGAAGTTCTTAGAGGAGAAAAGCCTCTGAGTCTGAATGTTGGATAGTGCTGAATTTCTTGCAGTGGAGGGAGCCACTTTTATGCCAGTTCTCGGGAGGACTTGTGTAACTAAAGTCAGCTGGTTCTGTCCAGTAACATGACCTTTGGATTTCCCTGGTCTGGAGGGAAGAGTCTTGCTCTAGGGCACTGGAAGCACCATCAGGTGTGGTACTACTAAGACCATTTGCTTTAACTGGCACTCTAGCAGCAAAGCCCCTGAGCAGTGCAACTGAGATCCAGACTTTCCAGAAACAGAACTAAAGGAACTACGGACCTCTTCTGAGGCACCTGCAGGAGAGCAAAACATCATCTAACCTGCCTGTACGCAGCTATGCCACCAAAAACATACGGGATTTATTTTCTGGAATTCCAGCTCCGCTTGCACCAAATAGCTTGGGAGCAGTGACTCTCTTGTGCACAGCCAGCAGTACATAGAAAAATAAATACTGGTACCTGTAAGAAATTTTTATTCTAGTATTTTCTCTTCTACATTGATTCTTCTTTGTTTCTTAATTGTTCTTTTCCTTCTTTCACCACAGTCCTTTCATTTCTGTTTAACTCTGTGTTTCTTTTCCCATTCTTTCCCATGCTCTTTATTTAAATTCTGTAGTCTTCTTCAGGGTTTTTTTTGTTGTCTTTTTATTTACCTTAAATTTTTCATAGCAAACACTTCCATTTTTCATTTACCCATCCTCCTTATCCCAAATAATAAAAGTGGAATTAATGTGATGCTTACAAGCTTTTCCAGTAATCGCCCTGCTTGAATGTTATACTTCCTCCTTAATCCTCTTTGCCTCCTTTGTTTAGACTACAATCTCATCAAGACAGGGACAATTTCTCCTCTGTGTTTGTGTTACTGAGGACAAAAGGGCCCTGTCTTCAAATGCCTCCCCATATTACAAAAAGAATGATATTAACTGAAGAGTTGATCATAACAGCAAGATGTACTTAAACAAAGTTGTCTACCCTTCAGTGTGGATTTGGTAGCCTGATTAAAAAAAATGACTTAAAAGCCAGTAAGACTTCAGCATCTATCTGTTTAAGTCACTTTTGGAAATGCCCAACAATACAGAAGTTTTAGGGAAGAGTCAAGTATTTTAGACAGCTGCTACTTTTTGAGATGCTTTCCAATACTTAAAATACTGCAAGATAATATGCGATTAATATGTTATTATATGTGATACCTATGGCACAATGTTGTGGTGATTTCCTGCCTTGGTATCAGTAAGGAACCGTAAGCCTCAGGTCACCATACCTGCATCCCCAGCCGAGTGCACTGCACTGTCATATGCAGAGGAACTCTGTTTAAAGTCTTGCAGGTTCTCAGACCACATCCTCACGTTCTCATCCATGGGTGTTGTAGCCTCAGTTACTGTCACGGTAGCACTTACTGCCTCTGCAGTCGTCAGTTTAACTTGCTCCAAACGCTGTCTGGCATCCACTGCAAAACACACAGGGAGTGAGAAGAGGCAAGTGCTGCCAAAGCAGCAGGCGAGCTAGAGCCAGTGCTTAGAAAGTGATAAAACTAAAGGGATTTTACCTTCTGCAGATGGGAACCCACCCAACCGTGGTAGCTTGGTTTTCTTTTTAATTCTACAGGAAATGTTCAAAACCTCCTTTGGTCTACTGTTAAATTAATTCTTAGAATTTACCAAGTCCTAATTTTATCTTCATTCGAAATTTTTACAATCAAGTCTTTTCAATACTCTTGGACTCTGATGTATCTTATAGAGCCAATGCCACTACAGGTATTGTAGATGGGATGAAGGGATGAAGAAATATTTTTTTTCTTCTTTTTTTTTAATACAGAAAATGAATATTTTTGTTGACATTTCTAAATCAAATGCTTTTTTTTTTGCTTTTTGTTTTTCCAAAGAGAGGAACCCTCTCTTTGGTTGGAGAGGTTGAAGCTGAAGTAGTTGTGGTTTTTTTCATGAAAACATTTTGTTGCTATTTTTTGAAAATGCCAAATGTGGTATTTGCAAAACTGCAGCATTTTATGTATGATAATGTACTGGAAGTAAACCCCAGCCATTCTTAGATGAAGTAAATAAAAACTCTTGACCACGTCTACTATGGAAATCCATATGCCATAGGTCATATTTATTGCTCTGTGATGTCTACTTTTGAAAAACTATGGTGAAATCTTGTAAATCAAGATTGCCAGTTATTACCTCTGAAATACTCTACTTGCTCAGTGTGATGCATATGTGAATTTGATTTTGTCTGTCAATGCAGTAAATCTACAGAGCTGTGGATTCTCCAAGATAGAAAAAAGATTGAGAATAACTTAGAAGACTGAGAGGGGACCTGATTAATGTGTATAAATACCTCAAGACAGGGAGTGAGGAGGAGGGGGCTGGCCTCTTCTCAGTGGTGGCCAGTGATAGAACTAGGGGAAACGGCCACAAATTGAAGCTCCAAAAGTTCCACAGGAACTTGAGAAAGAACTTCTTAATGGTGAGGGTGACAGAGCCCTGGCACAGGCTGCCCAGAGAGGTGGTGGAGTCTCCTTCTCTGGAGATCTTCAAAACCCGCCTGGACACCACCCTGTGCCACATGCTCTAGGGGACCCTGCGTGTGCAGGGGGGTTGGACTAGATGACCTCTACAGGTCCCTTCCAACCTTAAGCATTCCATGATTCTATGATTCTATGATTCTAACATCAGGATGATGGAGGAGTCAAGAATGCAAACAACTTCACACTGCAAAATATAAAATCTCATCATGAAATTGTATGGAAGTTTTCTGGCTAGATCTCATAGTTTCAGTCTAAATCCTTTAGGCCTCCCCGGGGTTGTAATCTTAATACCAATATCTCATAGGCCCTCTGCAAAAACAAAAAATGCTTTTAAGCATATTAAATCAAAGTGTCATAAAGTTCTTCTTACAACCTGGCTCTGCTGATTGCATTTTTGTGATTGCTCTCATTAGCTGGCTTCGTAGAGCCTTCATCCTGGCAAAAGTCCCATTAACATGATGGCTGGTGTCTGCAATGGTTAAATCATTGCCTGTGGGGGAGAAATAGGAGATAGAATTGAGTGGCATCCAAGTGGCATTTTAAAAAAGGTAAAGTTTATCATGCAAAGTTCTCTTATTATGAGTTTAATACACTGTAGACAGTACACTAGTAGCTCTTTTAATATAGGGTATATTACAGTGCTAACTGACTTCACCTAATCTAAACTGAAAAGCAACCATGCAGCTTATGGCTGTTATGCACCTGCCACAGAGCATCTCTGGAAAACCTGGAGGGCTGTGGCTCACTGAGCACCATTGCTCTTTGCACAAGCACTGCTGAGAACAGTTGCGACAGAGAAGGTTTCATGAAATTCACAAGGTCCTGAAATATCGAGTGGACATTCCTAGAATTACAGAACATTCATTCTGAGTGAAAAAAAAGTCAAAATTTTTCAACTGTTATTATTAATCTTCAATGATCAATCTGTATTTCTGAGCAGTTAGATTCTTGTGAATTGATTTTAAGCTCATTGTTTGAGTTTGTTTATCTGTGAGCAACTGTTTGCGGGATTGGATATTTAAATAGTCATTGTATCTGGCCAGTCATTGTATCTGAAATGGTCCTTTTGTAAGTGAAATAAACTTTTGGCAGCTGGCAGGATGGCAATCTGTGAATACTCAAACTGTGCCCCTGGCCTATTCAAATGCTTTGTATGCTAACTTTGATCAATACACTATTTTGTTACAGCAGTAGTTCTGCTTTAGTGATGTGCTTTTAAAATGTCTTTTAGCATGACCTATAACCTCACTGGAAAAGTAGAAAGAAGGTATATTTACTGGCATGTGCTGCCTGCTGTAGCTCGATAGCTTGATTGAGAAGTTCTTCACTTTTCCCTTTGTGGAAAATGGTCTGAGTATCAATTCCCACTGCAGCCTACAAGCGTGTTTCAAAAAAGAAAGTCAGAATAATGCTTATCAAAATGTTGGTCTTTGCTAAGTTTATTTGTAGACAACATATTATTTCATATAAATGTAAGTACAAAGTCACTGTGGTTTCATTTTCTCTGTCTACATGGAAGACTGGCAAATGGATTAGGAAAAAAAAGTCTGAAAAGCAAATATTCTTTAAATTGCAGTTAAAGTTTAAGGAAATCTGTGCTTTCCAGGCAGCTAAACTGAGTAACAGAGATGCAGAAAACACAAAAGTCCTCTTCATTATTCAACTCCAACATGGTCAAACTGCTGTTCATGTTACACCTCAGGCACTGCGGCTGTTTATTTTTACTGGACCTCAGGGGGGTGATGAACATACTTTAAGTAGGGAACTTACTGGCAGGGAAAGCTCTTGTATGCACTCGGGATACTGAGGTCAGAGTCACCTCCTGAGGGATGTTTCTCTGAACTGCAGCCCTTTTTCCACTCTGCTTCTATGTCTGTGTGAAAAGCAACCCTCTTTTAAGCAACTGACCATCATCTCTGAGTTAAATAGGATAGAACTTGTGTCTGGACCTGATATCCTATCCTATTTTAACCCCTACTGAAAGCAGGGAATAACATTGTAATATTCTAATATATGTAATATTCTAATCCTCAAATCTAACCAATTCCTCTTTCTGGTCCTTCCAAAATCTGAATTATAGTTTAAAAAAACAAACAAAAAACAAATACACATTCATATGACAAGAGATATGAAGTATTTTAAAGTAAAAATAGAGAAAATAGAAAAAATCACTGTCCTCATCACCGCATTGCGTGTGCAGCTGTGGTGCATGATACACTTGAAGTGATGGTTCTGTCGGCTGTCTTGACCTTTCCTGCTACCTTGTGCTGTGTGGAGTAGGAGGATGAGAGGACTAAAATGCCAGCTCTGTATTGCTAAAGCGCCAGAGATTTGTCGGGGCATTCCCATAAATGCCTCTATTTGCCCAGAGTAGCAGCATCACCCTGTACTTTGGCACAGGAGTCTACTTTGTCTTCTGGAATAACATGGGAATTTAGATAGGCAGAAGTAGTTAGCTGCCTAGGAGTTCATTCAAGAAGAAAAAAAAGGAAGCAAAATGTGCAGTGAAAACTTTACAGCTGTCTATTAACCTAGATCTTGTTTTTATGTTTACATTTAGGCATCTTAAGCCCCTAAAACATTACAAAGCACAAGCTGATATGAAGATTACTTACGTCATTGACCCGGTTTGTTGTGTTCAGTGCTAACAGTGCAGCTCTATTCGCTTCTTCAATATAACTGGCAATGTTTTCATAGACATTTGAGGCATTTATTGCTCTTTGTACCAATCCATTTGTGTCAACACCATACAAATTCCTGTTAAAAAAAGAATTAAAAAAAGGACAAAACCAAACCAACTTACTCAATTTGAAACGGATTGAATTTTCTTTTTTTTTTTTAAAGATTTCTGATTATGTTTTAACATGCAAATGTAGAGATATACTTGGCTTAAGCAGTACACTCATAATTGAATGTCGTAATTTATGTCAATCTGAAGCATCTGAACTGTGGATAGAAAGTACTTCTCAGTGGTTTAACTCTGGGAATTTTACCATTAACTTTTATGTAAGCTGCAACTGGTGCATACTGAGCCTTTTTCTTTTTAAAATACAGATTAGCTATTCCATAAATTCATAAAATAACACACCTCTCAGTTGTTCTTCTGTAGGGATCATTTCTGGGATGTGATGAAAAGGCCTGTGTGTGTCAATAGCCATGAGAAGTGGTTGGAGAATTGGCCTGTCAATAGTAACTAGGTAGGGGGAAAGGAAGGACCAGATGCAAAACTGCCTATTGGTCATAAAACTTAATGAAAAATTAGGTTAAAAAAATGCAAGTAGCGCCTGCTTTGAAAAGTAAGTGAGAGCAGGTGTTTAGGAGGAATTTTAAATAGTAATTGCTTTAGGGCTCAGCTTTCAGTAATTAGTAACTTCAGGTTGGGTTTCATATTTAGTGATAAACGGAATTCAGGGTAGGTATTCATGAATAGAACAGAATTTATATTAGGTATCTGTGTATATGTGTGTGAATTCACCTCAAAGTGTTTGCACACCAAGGCCTTATTAAGTTTCCAGATTTGGTTCTGTTGCAAGATTTTCCCAAGCTTCTTGCTATATTCCTCCCAAGACAAAAGAAGAAACTGTGCTAAATAAAGGCCTAGCAGGCCTATAAAGGAAGGCTATAAAACAAAAATTATTTGAAGACAGGTTAAATGTTTTAAAGTTTTAAAATTTCACCACAGGACAGTCTCTTCAACAAATATAGCATCAACATATTTCCATATGTGTTTCCATATGTGTATATCTCACAATTATTTCTGCTTGTTTTTTCTTTTTTGTTTTTTTTTTTTTTTTTAATTCCTAATATGCTGGACTTAGTAGTCATTTAAAATTATTTCAGTGAGAGATGAAAGCTAGCCATATGTTTTTATTTTTATTTCATGTGATTGCACTTCCACATTTAGCTGATCTCAGACTGAACATGCTGCATATTTGATAAGTGGTCTGTAGTTTGTGTAGTGTTATAGAACAGTATGTTAGCTTTATAAAATTTTATATAAGAAAACCATCTGTTATTTTTTCTTCTTTTTTTAATTGCCCATGTAGGGCATACTAATACTACGAAAAAAATGGTATTTAGATAAGATACTTAATGAGTATTTAAAAATTTATCTTATAAAAACATATGTCTGTGAATAACTAGAGTGTAACTTATTTTGGAATTTGATGAATGTTTTTCTTTAAGAAACAATTTACAGCAGTCATTTTTCCAAATGTAATCCCAGTTGCAAATAAGTCATATTTCAAGCCTGTCTAGGTTGGGGAAAATTTCATGTATTTATTATCTTCTAGCAAAATAGGAAAGCTTATAAAAGCTTTTTGGTATCAGAGGGGGCTAGCTTTATTGGGTCATAATCCACTGAGTATCTGAACTACTGCAGCTCTAAAACAGTTCTTGAACAAAAATGATCATTTTTGGCCCATACTGCTGAATATTTTTAATGTGAATTCTTATTCACTTATTCACATGAGCTGTTCCTGCAAACCCCATTTACATTTGTCCTTACTATATTACTTCTCAGTAATCTGGCTTTTCTGTTCTTGGTTATGGGAAGAGGAGAATGTGTCAAATCAGAAAGTAGAAAGAAAAATCACAGAAGATATATGTTTATTTAGTGTTTGAAAAGATTCATAGATCTTTGCATAGCTCGAGCTCAGCTATTTCCTCTGGACAGTTCATGTCATACGTCACTTTGTGGTGATTTGTTTAGCATCTATTTACAAACAGCATATCTAATGTCACTGTGGTTCTCCCTGTCTTTGTGTTTATCCAGCTGCACAACTAGTAGCCCTTGTAAGGACAGGATTGTGTGAAGCTCAGTTTTTACCGGTCCAGCTCATCTGCAAGTCTTCTTAGGTTGTGGGCATGATGCATAGCCTTTTCTACCAAATCATCATCAAACAGAGACAGATTGGCTAGTTTTTCTTGCAGTTCCTTTTTTGCTCCATCTATTTCTGCGAAGAACCCTGATGCATTCTGAACAAAATATGGAAGGAAGGGAAGGAGATGAAAATTCTAAGAAAAAAGGCTGTATTTTAATTATTATTTTCCTTTTACCTTTTATATTATTATAATGTTATTTCATGCTTTATTTTTAACGCACAAAAAAGAGGAAAGGTTGAAGAGTCTATCTTATAAGTGCAAATGGGGTAAGACAAGTGCAGGAAGACAAAAACCAGCCAAAATTCCAAAAATTACACAGGGATGTTAAAGATATGTGAAGATGCAGAGGATTTCACTGTCCTCTTTGAGTTGTACTATGCCATGGAGAACTGATCCCGGCCCTGTTTCCATCTCCTTCTGTAGAGAGAGTCCTGATGCTGTGGCTTCCTGGATTAATTTGATTTATAAGGGTTTGCCTGAGTACTACCTCAATATATGTATAGGCAAGGAAATACACTATCTATTCGCTGTAGCTGTAATTCTTCTTTATGTAAAATTCTTGTGTGGAAAACCAGATAGGCCTATACTCATCCCTTCTTTGATATACAACCTTCCCATTAAGTCTAAGGACTACAACAGTAGCCTCAATATACAGGATAAAAGGATAAAATGGAGGGAAAGAAAATGGATGAAGGAGCAAAGATACTCATTGCTAATGAGGCTGTCAGAGACATACGATATTCCCAAACCACTCCCTTCGCTGCAGTGCATTGTGGAATCCCAATCAACAAACTGCAGCACTTTGTTTTGCACAAAACGCAAGAGAAAAAAAACATAGAGCTCAATCACACAGGAGACGGTTGCCTTCTTTTTGTTTTGTTTTGTTTTTTCCAAATGGCTTTTTCAGAGAAAAAAAAAGCTTTTAGTATTTGTTCTTATAATAAAAGTAGGAACAACCAACTATGGCTGAAATAAGTGTACTGGGACAATTTTAATTTGTGTTGAACTACCTCAAAATTTTACTATCAAAGAAAAAAATTGGTAAAAAAGGCAAAAGTTTTGGTTAGAAAAATTCCAGTTTTATTTGCTTCTTTAATAGAAATTTCAGAAAATCAAGGAAATGATTAGTGTTTTAAAGGTTTTCTCTATAACCTTGTATGATTTAAAACTTTAGATTCCTAATCTCCAGTCCCAGAATAGGATTTCTATAAGATAATGTGCTTATATTTGATTTTGACAGTCCAACCATCACTGGTTCTAACATGGACATTTGGGCTCTTTAATCTTCTCCTACACTCATTTGCAGGCATAAACAACAAAATTAAGGATACCATTTATTACCAGTGCATCTTTTGGCAGCTCCCTCTAATTAAATAACCGAGAATCCTTTGTTCAGCTATGCCTACAATAATGTGTCTTTATAATACATTAGTTTTCTGAGCCAGTAAAAAGTAATTGCAAAGCTTTTCAGCCAAAAAGACTTATATTTTTCTTGGGAAAATTTATCAGTATTTCAGTGAAGCAGCATGAAAAGAGAGAGGTTTGTGTTTAGAAGCCCAAACATATGACTTTTAAAAGTTAAAAAAATCAGGACAGGTCATTTAAACAAGTCACAGAGGTACCTACCTTAATTACCTCACTTAACTCTGAGTTGATCTCTTGTGGTCCTGCCAAAATATCTGTGGCACTGAGCAGAATGCTGTTCACCTCATTTGCTTGCTCTTTTATTTTCTCATGGTTTTTCTACAGGAAAAAAACCAAAAAACTGTGAATTGCTAAAACAATGTTTCCATTTTCATCATTGTTTTAAAGTTAAGTTTAAAGTTCAAAACATAAAGTGATAAACTAAATACATTTTAGAAAATTGCAAGCCTAAGGTTTTTTCTCAGACATCTCTAATAATTGCATATTGTAATGGGTCTCTGCATTTTCTTGTCATTGTGGAAGAAATTGTTTCTTATTTATATGACTTAATCTTCCTTTCTAATACAGATTGAGCAATTATTGGAATAAAGCATCATTCAGTGCACTGTCAATAGAGACAAATTAAATGTGGACTTTCCATGGTGGCGTAGAGACTGGTTTGTTCTGGAGATATTTTAAATCTGCAGCCTGAAGATGTCTTTTGCTCGACAATATTAAAGCTAATGGGAAGATTCCCTTTGGTACGGCATCTGCCTCCTTTGTAATAATAATGAAATAATAATAATGAAAATGAAAAATCCAAGCGGTTACAAACAGTTATGGCTCCATGCAGCAGACTCCAGGCCTCGCTTCATGATGAGGAGACAAGAGCTGCAGCACTGTGCTCTAATTAAGAAACAATGGGAACCGGAGGAGACTCTGCATAAGGACCCCAAGCTTCTTATAGAACAATTCACAAGAACAGTATGCCTGAGTTCTGTGCTTAATTAGTAGACCTCTACATTAACATGAGGTTCTAGTGCTCTAAATCCCCAAGAGCTCAAAATTCAGCTTTTGTCTTTATGAAACTGAATGGTTAGTATGAATTTGCAAGAAGATTCTAGCGATTGTGGTTGTTCCCTAGACCTCTGTTTTTTCCTAAACAAATGAAGAGAGAGTTTGAAAGAGGCACCATGAAGAACACCATATCCTGGATCTTGAATGCAAGACAGGGTCTTTATAAATATTGGTTTTAATAGAATGCAATTTTGTGAACATTAAGTTCTTCCATATTATAAATGAGCACATGATATGTGAAATGAATGCTACTTGGAATTTTGAGCTTCTTGGATTTTGTTGTAATACATCTGTCTGTTTTTAAGGATTCATCTCTCTCTCTCGGCCTACTGTGACACTCTGTCAAGAAATAAGAGCAATTTATAGAACCACAATTTGGAATTGCAGTTTCAAAGTCATCTTGCCGAGTGGTGCAAATATCTTTTAACATACTGGTGACTGTTGTATCTAAATTGTTTGCCTCTTAAGGATCAGTAAAAATGTATGATTCACAGACAATGCTTGTACTGCAAAATACCTCACGCTCTTGAAGATTGGCTCTGTTTTTCTTACTTATATCCTCAGTTTGCATAACATAGTCAAGTGCTTGGTTTAACGCCTCCTCCAGGTCTGACAGCTTTACGTCGTGTTCTCTGAGCTGCTCCAGCACGTCAGAAACCAGAGATCTGGTGTCGTTGTACCTTTCATGAAACTCTTCAGCTTGCTGTAGCACTGAGAGGGAAGTTAGAGACCAAATTAATTCAAAATCTGGATTTCCGACAAAACGTGGCTGTGCAGCAATTTCTGTTGCTCTCAGGGGATCAGTAAAAAACGCTTGTTTACAGTCCACTTGAGAGTATGCTACCTTCGCCTACCTAAATTTTAATTTCCTTCTTCTTTTGAGTAGGAATGCTCTGTCTCATGTTAGCATTAACCCCTTTAATCCCCTCTCTCAAATTGCAAGTAGCTTTTTCTAAACTAGATCAGTTTCGGCTTTCCTTGCTTTTTAATATCTCTTTTGTCATTGTCACAGCTAACCAATCTACTCTGTAGAAGACAGTCCGTACTGGCTTAGGGCTCTCACTCATGTTCCCTGAGCGAACAACTGTGAAAATCAGGCCCTCACTCTTACCCATCCCAGTAGTTGGTATCTCTCTCCTGGAAATGTAGCCTGGCTTCTTTGCCACACCATTGCAGGCCTCTTTTCCCCAAGCTCAGTTAGTGAAGTTAGGAAAGGCGGGGAGCACACAATAGCCCTGAAGTTTGTTTAATGCTTGACAGTTTCCTGAAATCAGCAGAATTATTGTGGTTTAAGAAGGGACTCTTTGTGGTGAACCAGGCTCAGGAGCTGAGCCCAGTTTTACTTTCAGATTGGCTGATAATAGTTTTCTTTAGACTTTGCTGTGCTGCTTCCTTCCTTCCTTCCTTCCTTCCTTCCTTCCTTCCTTCCTTCCTTCCTTCCTTCCTTCCTTCCTTCCTTCCTTCCTTCCTTCCTTCCTTCCTT
>PTEX01000231.1:28710-130339 GCA_003342815.1 Eudromia elegans | reverse complement strand
CCTTTCCTTCCCTTCCCTTCCCTTCCTTCCCTTCTCTTCCTTCCCTTCCCTTCCTTCCTTCCCTTCCCTTCCTTCCTTCCCTCCCTTCCTCCCTCCCTCTCCATTGCCCCAGGTTCAGACAGACAGATCTCATAAACTTGGTCTTACATTATTTTGAGCTGTGAATTTTGAAGCTCAGCACAGTAGTTAGTACTTGCTGAGAACTTGTTGAACTTCCCCATAGTTCAGAAATGCATCCAGCCTATGCCAACTGTGCAGAGATATATGGGTGAAGTATGGAATATATGGGGAAGAGATTTAAAAGTCACCTTCTTCTGCTGCATTTTCCTCCTCATCTGCAAGTCGCCTCTGATTAGTGAAAGGCTTACGGTGTTTGATCTCCTTCAGCATCTCCTCAGCCTCATTCAGCTTGTGGGCAATTTCTTCAGGGCTCAGCTCTTGCTGAATTGCATAATATTTCATCTTGTTGCTGATTTCTGCGGGAAAAAGGAACAGATGGTCAATCCGTCACGACTACAGTGAAGTAAATATTTTGGAGTGCTTTATTTTTTCTGAATCTAGTTCAGGCTGACAACTAAAGAAAGTTTTAATTATCTTATAACTCTATAGTAGATGGTTATTAGGGTTAATCCAGTCTTGACGTTAAAGCTGTAAATAAACCACACTTTTCTGGCATATGTGGGGTATCATTAGGAGAGGATGAAGTCACACGGGCATGGTTTGTGTGCATTATATTTAGCTTGGCAGTTCTTACAGATAGGGATCATCTTTTTAGTTTGAGTGCTGCAGCGTGTAATAGACTGGGGCCCTGGTCAAAGATTGCAGTTTCTAATTTTGCTATCACAAAAATGTGCTGTTTAATAAATAACAACAACAGTGAGGATAGTAAATAACCTCTTTGTCCATCTGAAAAAGCTTGAGGGACCCTAAAAAGGAAACATATGGCCTCTGGCCTGATCTTGCCTCGCTCCTTTGTAGTAGGAGATTATTTTAAAGTTTCAGTCTTGATTCAAAACAATCTGTTGGGTCCTTGCATTGATGTATCTCAAATTGAGTTTACGCACTTCTAATATAGACATTACAAAGCTTATCCTCTTCTCACTCCTTGGTCTGGAATACCAATCCCCTTATCATTTATTTCCTGTTACATGGGTAGCTTTGGCTTCTGTTCACTTGTTCTGTGGATAAACCAGAGCTGGCAGAGCCGGCGCTATGCATCTCCAAGGTATTTGTGAGAAACAGATGCACAGTTGTGGCAATGCCACAAGCAATTGTCTGGCAGTTTTGTGCAGTTCTTGGATGACTTCTGGGCTTGTTAGTGAAGCTTTTCTCATACTGAGAAACAACTGATCAGCACGCAGCAATTTCATGGATTTCTTTATCCTTCTCATCCTGGAGCACATGTGCACAGCTGCACACATGTGCACTTTCCCTTCAGCAGAGAGAGTAGAAGTGACTTGCCTCCAGAGTAGAAGAACATACTGCCTACAGCAGCAATGCCGGGGGAATATAATTCTGACCATGGTGGAATTCATTTTCACCTACTTCTCTAACTGCTCTCTGGATGAACAAGCCTCCTTTTCATTCACAAGCACGGATGTTGCTTTTCTATGACAGCTCAGCCTGACTTGTGCTAGCTGGGCCCCAAAGAAGACATGTTTCTGCCTTCTGTAGTTCCTTCCTCCTCCTCAGAAACTAGTGGTACAAAAGCACTATCCACACAGGTCAAGCCAGTGACTGTTGGTGACACGAGTGAGGCTCGTGCTGACACCTGTGCTCAGTAACTGTAGAAACAGAACGTAATGGACGGGCAGACGTGGTCTGGCATCGCAGCTGTAAGGAGGTGGTGGAAGTGTAACGTTCTGTGCGTTTCCTCCCACCGTGTGACAGGGTGTGTGTGACTTTGCCAGTGTTAGTGACATTGAAGTAATGGCTGAAGTGTGTATGGAGATAATGATCAGTAAGATAAGTTTCCACAGAGCTTACAATAATTACTCTAAGTCAGAACTACTCAAGTCTCATGTGAAAAAAGGCTCTTTCAACCTTTTAATTCCAGACAGAATCGCTGTCACCTCCTCAGCTGATGATGTAGGAATGTCATGGTGATATCCCTGGGAGAGCAGGAAAGCAAGTAAAAGGTGAAAACTCCACTAATTCTGAATGTAACAGATGCCCAGCACCTCCTCACACTTCATGACTGACTGAAGACCTTTAATGCAAATAACATACATAAAGCTGCAAAATCCACAGTGAAGAAAGCAAGAGAGATGAAGGCCATCAGCAGTGTGAGAGGGAAGAGTGCGATCTAATACATTATTGACACTCATTCATGTAGCAAAACTAAACCGATTTTAAAGGTCTCCTAGTTAATTAAGAATTTTTATTAATTTAAAAAGAGTTGTTTAGCCTCAACTGTCAGTGAAACTTTCTATTCTAGAGCCACGTACAGCCTTTACAGTTGGCTCTGTCAAGGGCCGAGTATTATCAGGAGGCTCTAAGGCCGAACACAGTGATGCAAGAGGACAGCGGACAGGGAAGTTTCTGAGTGCATTCCCTTTGGGGTTTTATTACTTTTTGTTTGCTTATTTACCACTTACTAACTTTTGGATAATGAACAAGAGGCTGAAAAATGTTTAATTTGATTAATTAGTTTTATACAGCGGTGTGGTAATGCTATGTTATCAATACTGCAATACTGTCTCTCGGGCTCTCAATCAAAATAAAATCAAAATGAAAATTTTTCATCTGGGATGGTGTAAAAAGTATACATACTGAGGCAACAGGTGACGGATTGTCACAGGTATTTACTGTGAAGGTGCCCGTGGTTTCATTCGTTTCTTAATTTGGGCAGAACTTCAGTTTGCTGTTTGCCTTTCCCACTGTGAAACAGCAAGACTGTATCCATTTATGGCCCCCTGGAGTAGCCATGCTGTTTAAAATATTTCTGTGATAAAAAAAAAAAAGGAATGAGAGAAAAACAGCTAATCTCTAGTGCTGTCTAGGTGTGACCAGAACTAAACTAAAATAGAAATTTTGGCCAGATGAGGCAATAAGCTGCTTGTGGAGAAAGCTGCAACCAGGCACCACTGGTTGAGGAAGCAGTACGTTCACTGAATTATTTACTACTTGGTATCCTCCTCTTTTTAGAAGCATGGGGATGAAGTTATGTGAATCAGCACAATCCTATATAGCAAGTTTTCTAAAAGATAAAAAAATGGGGTTAAAGTAAAACTCACCAGTGGAGTCTATAGAGGTAGTCAGAGCTAAAGAACTGTGATGGGCTCAAAGAGCTGAATATTTTCTGCTCATCTAGCTAATTTATATGGCGTCCATTAATTATCAGCAGGATAGGAAAAGAGCATTTGCACCAATCTGCTGACGAGGATGACAGTGAGCAGCCCCGTGTCCCATCCTAGGCTCATGTTTGTGGCTGAATCCAGCCCCAGTTTGATAACCACTCTTTTTTCACACAAGTGAATGTGAATTCCTTGTGGAGCTATTCAAATAAACAAAGGCTATGGGCTGAATTAGCCTGAGGTATTACATGTAAATATATCTATTATTATTTTTTGCTTTTGAAGAGAGAATAAAGGAAGAGCAGCCTTTGTCAGCCCATGCCAGCCCATGGTGTCAATTATCTGTTAGACAGGCAGCTTTTCACTGTGGCCTTGCAGTCTGTAAAAAACAAACGTGTGGGTTGCTTTGTGAGCAAGCCCAGGTTCTGTGTCACTTCTGTGCTGCCGGTTTCATTAATGTATGCTTGACATTGAGCTGAACCGTAAAGAAATGTATTTACCTTGGATGTTATCCCTCATATTACCGAGCTGTTGCACCAGCTGAGTGGCACGGTTGTTGGTCGCTATGGTTTCCTTCTGTAGCAGTAGGCCTTTGCTGGATGCCTTATTTCCCTATGAATAAACCATGCGAGGTAGAGATTAGATTTCTTTTCAGATCTATATTCACATGTGAGGATGAGCAGTGTAAACAGACATTTTGTTTTCTGCTGATATTCATGCAAAAGCCTGTTTATCATATAGAGTGGTATTTACAGAGGCGTTGGAAGAGAAGGGCCGTGTTGTCAGTATTTTCAGAATCGCAGAGTGAGAGATTAAAATCTGTCCCATATTTATCCATCATTTTCTGCAATCAGATTGCCATAAATTAACATACAGTTGTAAAACTCCCATCTGCTGAGTCCTAAGGCGTTCAGCCGGTCCGTTTTGCTGGGTACTGCAGTTCCTGAGTATGTGTCTAGACTGATGGATAAGGCGTGAAGTTCACAGCCATGTTTAGATCACTCTCTCTCTCATGTGAGGTTCCCACCTTTGTAACTTCTTAAGATTCAGGAAAAGCATGAGGAGTCAAAATGCTCAGAAGAGCTCTCTTAGGTGCTCTTATCCTATACTGCATCCGATGCTGGACTCTTGAGTTTCCTTCTATGGACACAATCTTACTTGATCCCCAAATGGGCTATATGGGGAAGCATCAGTTGAAGCTGTAAGGGCATGAATATTTACCATGTCATAGTTTCCTGTATGGCCATTGACACTAGCAGTCCTTAGATTTAATTTCCACCTATATTTCTTAAGAAAGAGAAAAAAGATGCCTGCTGTGCTGCCAGTTGTTTCCCATACTGTATGTGTGTATGAAGCCTGCTTGCCAGTCGCACGGGCCTTGTTTCCAAGCCCTTGTCTAGGTTGCAGCAGGGAAAATTCCTGCTGGAAAATTAGCTTTGCATTTTGGGGTGCCCTGCCTAATCCTGGAGATATCTGGCTGCTGGTGTAGCCCTCACAGCACTCACTTCATGCTGCGCTTGACTGAGAAATCGCGTTGCATCTTTCAGCCCCGTATCTCTGAGTGGCATTTTAGCTGCAGACTGCAGCTGTGCTGGTGGCTGCTGTAGTAACCCAGAAATCTCCCTCTTTGGCTGGTTTTGCAAGCGCAAAAGCACCAGGTGGCGCTTGAAACCAGCGGGATCGCTCAAAATCCACTGTCCTGGTGCCCTGCAGCTCCTCAGTCCAGCCAGAGGATGGAGGATGCTCAGCTCCCCCAAACTGCAGACCAATTCTCAGGATGAAGCTAAATGCTGTTCTACTCTAAATCCACTCCAAGCAGATTCAGGGATTCACAGGTCATAATTATTATTCTTATTTGCCAGAAAGAACTGCCTACAATTTGTGTATTCATTCTGTTTCTGTGGCTTAGATCAGAATGTCTGGTGAGTCACTGGGCATGGCCAAGGGCTCCTGAAATGCTCTGAATGGAATACACAGCATCAACCTGCAAACTCCATTCAAAGCTGCAGCCTCAGCTGCCATGGAAGTACCTTGAAAAGAGCAAAAAGGGTAATGTTCAAAGTTATTACTGTGGTCTTTCCTCTGCTGTGATCATCTGGGGGGTTTATTTTCTGGCCTTTACAAGCAATCATAAATATTCCTGCAGAATAAGCTTTATAAATAACTAGGGAGAGAAGATCACAGGAAATGCTGAATTTATTAGTTCAGGGAAGGTCAAACCATGCAATAAGCTAAAAAATTCACAGCATAATGTTGAAGATGACAGAAACTTTATTACTCAAATTCATGAATTATTTCTAGAAAACCTAATGCCTAAACCATCCTACCTACAAACAACATAGTGGGACCCAGAGGCCATGTAAGCACTGCTAGATTTTCACAAGTGCGGGTTGGAGGGAAGCGGATTTAATGAAAGCTCTCTTTTGAAGCCAGTTATAGTCTGTGCAATTCTGCAGTGCTGTTCCATTAAGTAAGTGCTGATTAAACCCAGCAAAATTCAGATTTTCTCTTCTGCGTCTCTCTATAGTCCTTTTTTTTTTTATTTTCACCTCTTTGCTCCTGTATTTGAGATTTTAGTCTAGGATATAATTGTAATTTGTGTTGTGAAGGAATTGGTAAGTGAATGTGAGGTCTGGCATTTTGCAGTAAACATGAACTATATTCCTAGTGAAACTGTAGTTATCTCTGACTGGTACTAATATAGCTTGATGTATCTCACTAATACACATAATACATATCAGCAACAAAAAGATGTTCAATAATATCTGTTTAAAATAGAGGAGCAGCAATTCTGAACCTTATTTCTTCTCTTAACATATTTCCTTACAATATTCTTCTAGGGTGCATTGAAAGTGTTATGTGCACTGAGAGCAGATAACCTTAATTTTATAGTCTAGCAATTGAATGTGGGATGTAACATTTATGATTGTAATTGTTTTTAAACATATCTTGAGTTCCGATCAGGCTTCCAACACAGTAGATACCTGAAAAAAACATTGAAACTGGCAGATTTGTACTTGGGGTTAATTTAAATTTTATGAGAACATACATATGAAGTGGACACAGTGCAAACATTCCCAAAGTCAATCTGAATTACTTTAATCTTGGTTACTTAATTAGAAGTGAGAATGTGCAATACCTCAGTCAAGTGTTCGCCTGGGGTAGGGAGCAAGGTAGGAATGCAGATCCTGAGGGAAGGCTTGTGGCAAACTCTGCCTAAAGTCATGGGCTTTTAGGGCATTCACACAACTGAGTGGCAAATTTCTTATGCCGTAAGGTGAATATGACAAACCTGAAATGCTCGGTATTCTGTCAAAAGGCTATGCACAAACCTGCTCATCGATCATTGCTGTGTCTGTCAGGAGATCATTCATTTCAGCAGTAACATCATCGACCTGGATGGTCCAAAGTACTGAATGATTCTTCTTTTCGGACATTGCAACCTGTGTGGAGCAGAAAACCAAACCAAAACAAAACCATGGCAATAGAGATCAAATTATTTCTCTAGTGAATACAATGTGAGCGGCATAAAAATTGAGTAATACTGGGAAGGAACTGAAATACATGTGAGTAGAGTGGCAGTTTATGAATTAAAATTACATGAAAAAATAAAACTTCACTAGTGTCTCTACCTGGAGATGGGTGGCAGTGACGTTGAGGTCATTCAAGCGTTTTAGAGCTGCAGCTCCTGTAGAAATGCTCAGTAAAGTTGATTTGCTTTCGTCAATAGCCAACATTGCTAATCGGATGTCATCAGTCAAATCCCAGATGCATTTATCGCAGCCTGATAAGAAGATAAAAGAGGGTTTTTTTTTTTTTTTTTTTAGTATTTGTGTCAATTAAACAGCAAATATTCCCTCTTTTAAATTTACTCTATATTGCTCTTGCCCCATGGAGGGATCCTGATGGATCCCCATTTTCCTTTCACTTTCATCTGCGCGCTTGCCTGGGCCCACAGTCTTGATGCTTCCAGCTGAAAAGCACCAGATGGGACTAGTTGGAGGGCCTGTCAAGATGGCTTCATAATCAGTAGGAAGAGAGATATGAGGCATTTCCTGGCTATTCCCTAAGGCTCTGTATGTTTGTGGCCCCCAAAAGAGCAGATTAGGGTAAAAAAAAAAAAGTTAATTTTGTACAACCCAAGACTGTGTATTAATAATTTGGTGGTATGAGAAGTCAGGATATACAGCAGCCAGACTCTTGGCTCACTGTTCAGCTGAGGAGCCAACTTTTAAAAGCACAGTCATAACATGTTTAGATTATGCTCCCAAAGAACTGTGCCCCTGTACCTACTGAATGCTTGTTATACCATGGAACTTTCAGTGACATTTGTGCCACTACTACATACAAAGAGTCTTAGATGAACACGAAGCACAGATTCCTACAGAAACGTTTGCATAGTCTGTATTCGCTGTAGCAGCAACTCCCAAAAGCATTTCTTCTGTATATGCTCCTGGGCACTGCCCCCCCTACCCCCCACCCCGGCATAGTTGTTTCTTGGTAAGTGGTTTAGAAACCCATGCTGCATGGTATGCATTATACCATAGACATAATTATAATAGAATTAAAAAAATTCCATGTTTACACATAGTTACAACATAGGGATATTGGAAACTCCCTAGGCTTGCTGTAGTTAATATAGGAGAGACAGTGGAAAAGCTTGCATTGCCTTGGATAGTGTGGAGTGGAATGATTTAAGCATGGTGGATTGGCAACTGCGACAATTTCTGCTGGGGGGTGCGTACAAGTAGAAGAGCAAAACTAATACAGATAATGTTGTGGTTGGCAAATTTTAGGGCCAGACTTCTTTTTGTAGGCAACGTGTCTTAAAGTCTAAAGAGTGCCTAATGCTGCACAGTCGGTACCCAAGTGTTCAGTCCTTATTACACAGTGGACATGGATAAAGGTACTCATCCAGGCAAGCAAACACAAGTTTGAATACACAGGCAATGGGGCATTGCACATGTTCACATATGTAAGTGCCTAGCAGGATCAAGTTTCAAATGATGAGCCCATGTGAGAACTAAGCTCCTAAGGCCATATTTGAGGTATCTAAATGTGAGAGATGCTCCTTTTTGGGGTTCTCTTGGTAATATTCTTACTGATGGTTGGGCAGTCTGTGCCGATAGAAACTCCAGGACTGTCTGCTAGACATTCTCCCGTTTGGCTGTCGCACATTCTTCCTCCACAGTTACATTCTGCAGGGAGAGAGGAAAAAAAAAAAGAGGATTTTTTTAAAAACAGTGATCTTCAAAATGTACAACCAACATTGCGCCACCAGCACTTACAAAATAATTGCTTGTACGATTATGTCTAGATGTTCACACCAAACAGAAGCTTCTGCAAAATCCTGCACCTAGGTAGGAATAACCCCAGGCACAAGTACAGGCTGGGGGTTGACCTGCTGGAAAGCAGCTCTCTTAAAAAAAGACCTGGGTGTCCTGGTGGGCAAGAAGTTGACCATGAGGCAGCAATGTGCCCTTGTGGCTAAGAAAGCAAATGCGATCCTGGGCTACATTAGGAAAAGCATTGCCAGCAGGTTGACGGTGCTGATCCTCATCCTCCACTCAGCCCTTGTGAGGCCACACTTGGGAAGTTGGGAGCACTGAGTCCAGTGCTGGGCTCACCCATGCAAGAGAGACATGAAGCTACTGGAGTGAATCCAGCAGAGAACTATTAAGATGATGAAGGTATAGGAGCAGCTCTCATGAGCAAAGATTGGGAGAAATACTCAGAAACCATCTGGACACAATCCTGGGCAACACGCTGTAGGTGTCCCTGCTGGAGCAGGGGGTTGGATTAGATAATCTCCAGAGATCCCTACCAATCTCAACCATTCTGTGATGCTGTGATTCTTCAAGGCTTCCCAGCTGGTTAACAGCAGAAGCAGAGGGCCCAGAGCTGCCCGGCTGGGTCACTGTGCCTTACTGTCTAGGCAAAGTGGTGGTTAGGTTAAATGGCCAAGGAAGACAGTACAACTGGAGTTAGGTTTTAGTTATAAATTCTGCACAGGCCTGTGCAATTAATGACACATCAGGCTGCCACTGAATCAGCTTTCCAACTTATCAAGGATTGGTAGTGGACTCCAATTCCAGCATCAGCTTGAACATATCAAAAAGTAAATATCTTCTGCCACTTACAGTGAAAAAAATAAATGAAGTTTTACATTGTTTTAACTTGAGTAAGCTACGTTTTTATTGCCAGTATAAGTGGCTTTTTATAAAGTATAATTTTAAATCTGAAGAATCCCTTTAAAGTTTTAATTGGCCTTTTTAAGATATATTATTTAAAGATTAAAATATTCCAGGAACACTTTGATAGAAAAACAAAAACTCAAACAATATATAAGAACAGCTGAGATTTATCTGGATTTCATTTTGCTCTTGTGATTCATGGTTTTATCAGAATCTCATACAACATAATTGTTCCCTGCATTTTATTGTAGCTCATTCATTCTTTTCTGTGAATATTTACATTACACATTGCACAATCAAGGAATTTTCAGGAAAAATGTGTAATACAGCTTCGAAGTAAGCATGATGCACTAACATTGGAATAATTTTGTGTAACTGAACCAGTGCCAGTGTAATCACTGGCTTTTTGTATTAGTCTGAAAACAAAATTTAATGATGACTTTCATTGGCTAAAAAATATTTCAGCCCCTCCACAATCTGCACGGCCTGGGTGTCTCCCAAGCTCCGGGTTGTTGAAAGCAGTGAATTAAAAGCAAAGATCTGCCTTTACCTACATCATAGAATCCAGACTATGCCAAGAACAATTGGCAAGATTACAGGAATAAGATTGAAAAATGGATTAGTTTAGCGTTAAAAAAAAGGAAAAAAAGTCTATAGTAAATTCATTCTAAAAGTAATTTTCATGTAATTGTTCAGAATGCACTGTACTTTTAATGGGCATTTCAGACTTTCTTTGATGTTGGCATCTTCTAAATTTACCTTTATTTTTAAGGGACATTTGTGAAACTCTTTGAGGTAGAGTTATAGAACACATGGTCAAGGCCTCTGAAGACCAAGGCCTTGAAGAGAGTCTGAAAACTAGTGCTTATTTCACTCTTTTTGTTTTGTTCTCTATACCCTATGAGGTGCTTTATGTAAGTCATATACACAAGCCTTCAGTTTCTCACAGGCATTCTTACATTTTAAAGAAGATATCTGCCTTATTTCAGAATCAATATTTTCCTAAATTAGAGTTTCCAATCGTTACGAAATGCCAAGGATGTTTTGGTTATCATGGATATTCTGATGGGTGCAGACAATCTTCTGTTTAAATGATCTTTCTGCCTCTAATTCCTGCAGTGCCTTAGGGGCATGAACTGAAACTGTCACAGAATGATCGGGGCTGGAAGGGACCTCTGGAGATCATACAGTTCAAACCCTCCCCACCGCCCCCTCCCAAGCAGAGTAATGTGCTATACTATTTGGAAGTGATTAAAGTGTTTGCCTTTTTGGCTTCTCTGTATCCCTAGGCACAGCGTGCTGGCATTTGGGATTATTGTCTGTAGGCAATAGTCACTTAAAACAAGATACAGGACACAGCAGTGTCTAATTCATCCTGTCTAGGTGTCTAATTGAGATGTTGGGGTTTGAAGCCCTAGACCTCCTCACAGGCAGTAGAAAGAGGGAGAAAGTGCCAGGAAAATATTCAGCCATTCAGTCATCCAAATGGTCCTGCCAGAGCACGCACCGCAATTCCCAGTGCTGCAGGAGTCCTCCTGATGGCCCCTCCTAGCATCTCTACTAGGTGGTGCATGTACTGTGATGTGCTGGGTGTTGCTGTGATGGGCTGTACCAGAAATAGAGGCAATACCTGTGCAGTTCTTGGCGAATCTGGCATCTCCGTAGAAGCCCGGCGCGCAGCGTTCGCACTTGAAGCCAGTGGTGTTGCGCAGGCAGTTGCGGCACTGGCCGGTCACCTCGTCACAGTCTTCAAAAATCAGGTTGGGGTCCGAGTTGCCGCTGCAGTCGCATTTTGTACAAGTGCTCCCAATTAGCAAGGGGTTTCCATAGTAACCCGGGGCACACCTGGAAGGAAAAGCAAAGCAGGCACGGGTGACTCACAGTGACATTCCCATCTGCGGTACTATTTTTTCTTTGCCCTTATTTATGTCACCGTGAATTGATGGCAGTCTGCAACTCCTAAGGGAGAGAAGACAAATGAGGAACTCTAATCTGGTAGAGGCTGCTTTGTGGACTAGTTTTGTTCCGTATAGTTATTTATTTCTCCTTCGTGAACACTCCTGGTATCTCAATCACATCAATCTTTTCAGTCTTTTTTTTATTTTTAATTTATATCTTTAGTGATGAAATGATTTCTTCCCCATTGTTTTAAAGTGCATGACAGAATGGCCTTGGCAATTGCAGTGTTTATTTTTGTCTCTATCAGCTTTGGATCTCACCAGCTATATTGTGTTGTATAGGAAATGTGAGAAAGAAACTGCATTTCATGATGTGGAAACTCAGCGGAAGTTCAGGCTCCATTTTCATTATAAAGCACATAACAAAGTTCTGTGCAAATATTTCTGTGATGAGACATGAGATAGTTTCTGGTTTTTGCAAAACAAAGCAGAGACTGAAGCAACCTCTCTTTTACATCACCATTTTTCAGATATGATCTATGATAGTGTGTTGGCTGACGCCGAAAGACTAAGAGCAGCCACAAGGCCAAAAGGGAGGGATTTCTTCTAGCTTGTGGTAGGAGAAACAAGCACCACATGGAAGGCCTGAAATGAGCCCAGTTTGCTTTTAATGATTTATCATTTCTGGGAAGTGTTTCTGTTGAAAACTTCCTGGAAGAAATGTTAAAAGTGCAGTGATTTTTGAAAGTCTAGACAGACCAGCTGTATCTAATGCTCCTGGGCAGATGGTGGCCCTCAGCTAAGACAGCAGCGAGTAGATTCGGTGCCATCCTTTGGCAAGAAAGGCCGGGCACTCCATTCCAGGAGCCCCTGCTGATAGCCAGGCGTGGACTTCAAGCTGCGTGCGGCTTGTGCAGGGGAGCAAGAACAGCTGCTGGGGGTGCAGGGGAGCAAGAACAGCTGCTGGCAGCAGCGCAGCGCTCGGCCACAGCTGCCGATGGACTCGCCAGAGCGGTTGTGGGGCTGGCGCAGGAGCAGGAGCAGGAGCTGGCCCGGGCGGCTCACGGGAGCACGACCTCGGGCAGGAGCCCGAGCAGAGGCCACTGAGCAGCGGCATGGGCTAGAAGGAGATGTTCTCCATGCTGCCGCCTGTGAGCAGCGGGGCTGAGCTCTCAGGCACTTTAATTTCCCCAAGTTTCTGGCTGACAACTTGAGCTGGGGTCTGGTGCCTCCTGAAATATGAACATAGTCAAATCCAGGTTCTGCTATGTCTGAATGATAAAAACGTAGAAGATCCAATAAGAGCTTGCAGTCTTGATCTCTTCCTACATTTGCTGAAGTTTTTTTTTTTTTTTTTATAAATAAAGTAAGTAATTTCCTCAGCACTGCTTTGTTCATGTTCCAGGCCTGAACCCCCCACAGTAAAAGTGCATATAAAATTTTAAGCATCTTAATATAAAACACTTGGCTGCCTCAGTTATTGCCTTTGCCAATGACAAAAACTTTACTTGTCTCTTTGCATCACTGTCTGAGTCTTTGGTGCAGATCTTATCATTTGGGTGACCCAGATGTAAAGAATAAAAGTCTGATCTGGAGTTCTCTGCATCCTTTGAAGAATGCGAATACGGCAGTGAGCATAAAGAGTGTGATTTAACTGAGTTTGGTGGAGTCACTCCCCATTTACATGGCACTCAGAGCAGCGAGTAATGGAAATGCTCCAGAGGCTTACTATAATTCTGTAATATTCCAAAATATGATGAGATAATCATATTTTTCTAAATTTCAAAATTTCGGTAGTTTATGGAGTCTGACAAAAGAAAAAAAGAACTCCATGATTAAAAAAAAATCCAAGCATTTGATTTATTTTGAGCTTTCAGAAATGTCTCACCCTTTTAAGAATTTTCCCCAGTGATTGTCCCTTTGTTGCAGTGACCAATTCATGTCACAGAGGCCACTGAGCAGTGTTGAGGTAATAACTGTGCTCAGCCTACCTCTAATTAGGCATTGCTTTCAATCACTGCCTACCAAAGACTGATTATTATTGCCGTAATATATAGTATTATTCCTATGGTATATATTCTCTCAAAAGAATATTTTTTTTCTTTTTTTGAAAGCTCCCATTCTGTTTGCTTGCCAGAAGTGTAGTGGGCAGTGCTCACATCCTCACAGATATTTATCTGGGCCTGGAAGTAAGTGCTGTTCTCTGCCGTCATCTGAGTCACTTTCATTAGCCATATCTCATCATCTGAAGTAGCTGTCTAAAACAAATAGAAACCTTTACAGCTGAAAATAAAAGTGTCATCTTCCCTTTCCTTTTGCTTTTACCACTTAGTGCATCTTATGGGTTTGGACTGTGCTTCGCCTCTTTGAGAGCTGATGCTGAGTGAGAGGAGCAAAGAGGGATGGATGGAAATGTACCCCTCCATCTCTGCGCATTGTGGTCCAATATAGCAGAGCCCCCTGCTAATGCCTTTTCCTCTCTTTTATCAATAAATGCCTCTCTGTTGCTAACAAAGAATATTTCCTCTCTCACGTGATTTTTCAGCATTGTGGATATAATAAAGCTGCTAAGTTATCTTTGTTTCGTTTCACAGCCGTGTTTGCTTCCTGTAATTACTGGTCAGTAAGAAATCTACTTCCCCTTCACTGGCAATGCCAAAAGTGCTCTTTTGCTGTGCTTATTTGGAGGCTAAAGTATCATTTGTTCAGTTATCATTTGGACATTAAGAAAACCTGGATTTCATCTGGCATCACATTAATGCCTTATTGTTAGAGCCAAGGGACAAAATGATTTTGAGTTTTGGATTGGGAGCTGAGTTTCCGCAGTTCCTAGGAAAGATCTCCATGATTTTACAGCTCTCTTTGCGGTCAGACTTGAAAGAAAGTGGATACGTTTGTGGCAACTCTCCAGAGCAGCCCAAGAAAACTTCCTACATGAATGCCAGAGGCTGTGGAGCTGGTTGCCTCCTGGCCTGCCTGTGGTGGGGTCCCGTAGCTCACTGCCTATCACTGGCAGCCTCAGAGAGCTGGTGGAGAGAGACCGGGGGAACAGTGTGAGGGCAAGGAGGGTTTGATGGGCAGGATGTGGCCTTCCTCGCCCTTTGCTAGGTTGCCTACAGGCAAACGAGTTTCAGCAGGACGTGGCAATGGTGCCTCCTGAAGACACAAGACACTGTTGAGTTGTGGGAAGGACGGGAACAATGTCCCTTCTTGCCAGCCTTGGGCACTGGGGGCCGGGAAGCACGGTGCTCCTGTCGGCCCGCGGAGCACATGGTGGAGGTGCTCAGCAGCTGCCCAGGCAGCAATGCGTTTCTCATTAGTCCTTGAAAGTGTTTTCATCATTTCTGACACAAATAGGAGTAAGATCAGGAGCCCATTGGGAAGAAAGTCTTATTTGTTATCGCTCGCCACTTAACCTATCCTATCAGTCAAGGACTTAACCTAGTGACCCAGACAAGCGGATTTCATTCTGTAGCTTTTTCTAACCCATCTACTCAGCTTTACCTTTTTGAGACAGATGCGCTGTGTAAGGCTGGTTAGTGACCGTTAGGAAACAAAGCTGTATTATCCTCCTCTAATGTTATAATCTGCTACTCACTTTGTAGGATTTCATTTGCTTGTAGCCAAGGATGGCATTTTAATAACCATTAAGGAGATTCACTGACCTTATAATTGTCTGCATTTTCTTCTGTATATAAACACAGAATGTGACGTTTCACAAGAATGAAAATCTAGCCAATGGACTATAAATAAATAAATAAACTTACTAAATTACTAAAATTGCTAAATAATTTTCTTTTTTTTTGTGCATGCTGTGTAGGGCTTTCAGTATTACATCATATTGGTAAACCAGAGCTTAAATGCTGATGTTTTGAGCCATTTTTGAGGGCAAAAGCCTTCACTTTTTCTGTTTTCTACTTACCTTTTTTCACACTGGTTTTTCTTTTGCACTTTTTGTGACTTTTCCCCCTTCTCTGGTAGTTACGTTGTCAGCTAAATTCAAGACTTGCCCATTAATGAAGCAAACTGAGTTCTTTAACAGACTGTGTTCTTTAGGGACTTGAAGGAATACTAAAATGGGTGCTGAGGAAGTGAGCAGACTGAGCCGTCCTGTGTCCCTCAGTGTGTGTTAGGGCTCTTTGAACTTACTGCCCAAGGAGAAATTAATGAATTAGCATCAGGCCTCTGGTATTCACTGAAATGTCTTTCATATGTATTCACAGAGAGTAAGACCCTTTAAAAGAGAAGATAGTAATCTAAATTTCTACTATGTAGCTGCATTTATTTATGTACTTTGTAATTTAGAATCTTTTTTCTTTTGGTGGAAGTTGCTTGTGGGCATTAGGGTAAAATGAAAAGCAAAACTGACCCACACTCACTTTGTTGACTTGATTGAATTATGTCTGTGAAGTTATATCTGATCATTAAGAATTTGGACACATAATTCATTTTTTCTCTCTGGCTTCTGAAATATCTAATTGGTCAGATCCTGTTATGTTTCTAGAGTGGGAAACTGCCAAGAGGCATATATGTGGTGGTAATTTTTCACTTAAGCAGCTGCTTCCAATTTTGTATTTTGTATTTCAGTCTGAAAGTTGTATTCATTTTAGCAAGATAACTATGTGAAGGTACAAGAAGTGCAAGAACCGGACCAAAATATATCAGATGTAAATGTCCATCTTGCTCAGTTCTGTCTCTACAGCAGTTTTGCTGCTCTTTTGTAGAAATTGAATGAGATCCTTAAACAGTCATGATTCAACCTAATGAATGTACAACCTGTACAAGATTTTTCCTCAATATGGGAAGGCTCCCTTGAATGCTTCTGAGCTTTAGTACTGTTGACCAGTAAGTCTTCCTTTTAGTTTCTTACCTTTCACAGTTGGGTCCTGCGTAGTTTTCCTTACAGACACAGCGTATACTTCCGCTTTTTCTGTAACAGGATGCTGCAAAGCTGGAATTTTATTAGAACAGAAAATGAGTAATGGCAAACACTTGGGAGTATCTGTTACATTATAAACATTTGCTGTCCATGTGGGCTGTAGCTCTTGCTTACTCGTTGCTGAATGTTCTTTCACTGGCATCACTAGATTCCATAGCTGTCTCTGTTATCTACTTCATAACCAGGGTCTGACCTTTTAATTAGTGTAGAAAGCACCATGATGTGCTATGGAGATATCTGGGCCCTAGATACATTCAGATCCCTATCTTGCAGCGTAGATCAGACACGCTTGCAGGCTTTTATAGATATATTTTAGATAAGGAACTTGGGATAAATGTGTATGACATGTGAATCTAACTGCTTCCTGTCTTTAATCTGAGGGAAAAAATATTGTTTATGAAACACACTGCATCGAGCACTTCCGCAATGTAGACCCTGGGATGGGCACAGCTGCTTCCTATGCAGTTGCCAGTTTTCCTCAGAGCTGATCCAGAGGTGTAACCTAAACTCAGTTATGCTAACTTCGTTTGCAGTAGGTAAGTGGGATCTCTACCCTCCCACTGAGTAAGCGGCAAGGAGCCTGGGGCCTGTTTGGAGACAAGTGTGCCAATTAATGATACGAATGTCACTCGTGACGGAGGCATTATGTGCTGAAATTTTCACTGGAATGATTCTAACTATATCACTTTAACCACTCTCACTGGGCTGGTTAATCCCAGAAGAAACTCCTATATAACAGAATACAAGGAACTGCAGCAGCTTGATTTGGGTAGTGGAAAATTCTGTACACTTCAAATACAGGGATTTATGTGGTTTAAATACATTTGCAGTAAAATAGCATACAGTCTTAAAGATGTTTTCAATTAGATCCCAAGATACACTGGAATGCAGTTATAATAGTGAGTAGTAGCAATTGGCGGCTGTTAAAATGCAGGTCCTTGGTCCCACTGGTAACCTGATCCTGACTAGTATCAGCTGTCTGAAGGACTGTTATGAAGGACTTCATGCCCCTTGAGAACCAGCAGTGCAAAAGTCACTAATTGTTTCTTTTTTCTTCTTGCACATCTTCTGTTAGAGGTTTATAGCAAGCTGTGCTGGGCAGCTGTGGCCAGATTGCATCCCTTTTGCACAAAAGTACAAAATGCGCAGAATGACGGGAAAAAGCATGATCCACACAATGTTCCAGGAATGAGCAACGTGAAAAGGTGACAGGAATTCCTGCAGGGCTTCGGTTCCCACCGGCATCTCTCAGCTGGTGAGGCAACTAGGGTCAAATAAATAGATGTCTGTGTTGTCTCAAAACATTTCATATGGCCCAAAAGAACACAGAATAATGTTCTTCTCACACAATACAGAAATTAACTTCAGTCAAAGCTTTTACGAGAGCATATCTAGAAATTCATGAGAGTTTGGCAGCCTTCCTCTTCTTTTATTGAGGCTAATTCCTTCACATAGTTGAACAGACCACATTGTGGATTTAAGTTATGAAATAAGACTGAAGTCTTCCTGAATTTTTATATTTTCGTGGTCTTTTAGAGAAAAAAAGTTAATTCCCTCAGGTTTAAAAAGCAGTAACATCTGCTGGAATCTGAAGCAATCTCTTTTTTATTCCACAGGGATGACATTATGCTTCATGTGGATTATGTTCCCAGGATAGCAAATATGGAGCTAGCTTGACCAGAAAAAATGGAGAGGCAAACTGATGATTCCCAAGAACAAATCTGTATCTGATGATTCTGTCAGCTTTCAGATCTGGTCACTTTGTCTAAATGTTATGTATTCACTAGCTATTTCCAATATGAAGCAGGCTGCAAAGCAGCATGCTTTGCATGCACCGTATTTAAGTGCTTTTCTGCTTTCTGACAGAGTTACTGCTTTGCCTTAGTATAAATAGACTAGGAATAATGGAGGAATAATAAAAAACATAGGAGTGGATGTTTGTTCTTTGAATTTAATTATGAAAAGTTTAATGTTGCTCAATCGTTGTTTGCTTGTGTTCCAGCCCCAGCTGAAGGATATTGTGTAATTTAGGTCTCCCTCTCATAAAACAAGCTGTACAGACAATCTCTGTGCATGATTTATATAAGGATATGAAAGAAATGGGGATATTGCCTTCAGGACTTGAATACAAGGGGAAGCCTGTATGACTGAATGGTATCTTTACATGATTTTATAGAAGTGACACATTGCTGCTAAGATTGAAAGGTTTGTTCTCCCTTCCTGATTCCACACTGCTATCCTTTCAGGTTTGGGGAATTCCTTATCTCTAATGGTCTGAAAGAGGAGAGGAGTATGTTCCTGGCAGCATGGGCTAAAGCAGGTAGAGCTCCTGTACTTTAATCCCCCATAGTACTGTAAGAATCTATAGCTTTGGTGCCTATAGATCTCATGATGTCAGAAGCAGCCAACCCTGGGCAGGCTGGCGGGCTGGTTGACTCCCTGTTTTGAGAGAGCATTGCTGCAGAGCCAGATGCCCTATACGACAGGACATAAGGGGTGCTGAATAGTGCCACAGGCAGCCAGACTGCGCGGTAGCAAAGGCAGTCCAGACGTATACTGAGCTTGCCGTGCTCCCTCCAGACTGGGTCTCGTGCAGTGCTGCCTTGCTGGATTGCAGTCCCTTTCCTTTGAGGGAGAGAGGACTGTGTCCTTACAAGTCAAAGTGACTGCGCTGTTCTCAAAAGGTTAAAAAAAAAAAAAAAACAAGAACGATAAAAAATTCACTTTCTTTTGCTAAGGAAATGCAATACGTCCAACAATTACATTTCTGCTATACTTCTCTGGCATTACTTCTACTACTGGAACTCAAAGAAGCAGCATGCTTTGTCTGTGGAGTCACTCTTATGCTTTTATATAAAAATAAAAACAGCTTCCCTCTCTCTTGAGGATTTTCTCTCTGACTCCATCAAAGCTGCGGTTTTTCAACGATAACTGCCTTCCTCATGTGCCTGCAGCTCTCTGCAAAAGCCAAAAAGTGATCTGCAGGAGTCTGGCAGGATGAGTTTTGCTCAGTTGCCATTTTGAGCCTGTGCCACTGAACAGCTGAGCAAAATGCAGGTCATCCCACTTTAAAGCTGTGTGCTATAGCAACTGTAAACAAACACAATAATCCCTGAACACAAGGGAGAAAACTTCCCTTTTGAGAAATCCAGCTGAAATTAGAATGGGAAACAACATAAGGGATGTAGGTAGCTTACTAAAGAAATGCAGCTGAAAGCCACTGGGGAGTATTTACTAGCATTTCCTCTGTGTGTTCAGTGGGATTTACAGAGTTGCCACTCTGATGGAATATGGACCTCAAGTAAGAGCAGGCTGAGTTTTTCTTTCAGCTGCATTACTGATGCATCACTAAAGGTTTCTAATAGTCCCCGTTTGCAGTTATTTGTCTGCTCTGGAAGCATAAAGTGGATAACAGCTGGGGCTCCTTGGCTCCATCCCTGTTCCCTGACAGGCTTCAGAATTTCTTACCCGAGGGCAGCTGTGCATCAGCCGAAGTGGCATCATACCTGTCGCAGTGTCCCCTGGTCCCTTCTTTTCACTGTGCTTTCATTAACCAGTTCCAGCCATTGATTGCTCAGGGGTCTGTCAAGCAATGTTTTTTCCTGATGGGTTTTACACTCCAGAGGCCACTGATCCATCTTTCTGTCTGTCTCAACCACATACTTCCCTGATGCTGCCTTCTAAGTGGTTTTATCCTGTAGGGATTCTTTAAAATAACTAGATAGTTGAACAGTCTCCCATGTGGAAGAAGGGAATGTGGAGTTGTTCAAGTGTTTTCTCCTCTCTCTTGGGAAGAGTTGATATGAGTGGTTACAGATATTTTACACCTTCTAAATGAAGTGCTGCTTTCCTGTGTTTATGAATGTCAGCAGCTGGCAGTGCTCTTGGTTTTCTTTGCTGGGAAAATTAGCTGGACTGCTATCTCCTGCATCTAAGAGCAGGGCATGATGACCTCTCTGATGAAGCACCAAAATCAAGATAAATCAAAGAAAAGCAAAGACTCTTTACATACTTGGCCACCACAGGCAGAGGGCAAGGGCATGGCTGGCAGGACGTGGGCGGTCCTGTGACGACGTCTCCGATGAAGCCGTCTGGACATCGCTCACAGTGCTGTCCTGTTGTGTTTCTCTGACAGTCCTTCAGTTAAAAGAGAGAATGTGAGGATAATTAAATGAAGTCGCTGCTTAATTCAGAGAAGAAATCATTAGCCTGAAGACCTAGCCAAGCAGAATAAGGGCTGGTGCCAGACCTCAACCCTTTGAGGCATTGACAGAGGAAGCCAAAAGCTGCTTGTATGCAGCACTGCTACAAATAAAAATGCTTTGAATGATTACACTGGATGGCCAGCCAGTACTGGCAAGATGCAGCACAGGGCAAAAGAGACACATGCACGTGCTGGATGCTGGAGCACGAGCAGCACTGACTCTTGTTAATGCTGTCATGAGCATATTCAGGTGCAGCAGTCAGCTCTATTCCAAGTTGCATGTGCCAAGGGGTATGAACCAAAATACAAAGAAAAGTAGCTGCTGGTAAATGCTATCAACAAATCTGTGTCTAGGTACAAGCTTCAGTGAAGCTGCTCCTTGGACTTGATGACTGGAAATGAACGTGAAGAAATCTGCAGTGGCTAAGGCATCAGGGGCTCTGATGTTTTTCTCATGAGATGAAATGTGTTACAGCCTTAAGGGATGTTTTAACACAATACCTTGTTCCAAGGTTTAGTGGATGTCTGTTCAATGAATGCAAGAGTCAGGAGCCTGATACATCTTTTTTATGCAAAACTGCATTTTCAGCAATCTTTCTATGAAATATAAAACAACTGCACAAAACCTTAATAAACTTAATAAACAAATTTCATCTCCACTGTTTGCTCTTTCCGAGGAAATACGATTACTCATGCAGAGGCAAATCAGCCACTACTTTATATTGCCAGGGTTCCATGGCAATCAGTCATGCTATGATAACTTATCCTGAGTATTTGTTCTGAAATATTTCATGATGCTGGGTAAAATATTGTACCTCTCATATAATGTCTTCTGTCAGCAAACAATGTCATGCTTCACTGTAAGCAATTCTAAATGGAATTCAGAAGTTCTGAAAACTGAAGTAAGTGCCGCTATGTCATTCTTTTTAGAAGCAGTCACACTGAGATGTAGCAGGTTGTATGGATTTCCTCCTGTGCACATGGCAAGGCTGTGGGTGACAACAGCTGAGTGCATGGAGAGCAGCAGAGAGACTCCAGCTTCTGTTTCCTCCTAAGCAAAACCCTCAGAGGCTATCATCAGAAAAAAAAACCCCACAAAGTCCCAAATTCTGGCTGCCCTGAAGAGTTACTTTTCAAATAGTAGGAAAGCTGTAAAAGTGCTTTTCTTTCTTACAGCTCTGCAATTGCTTTTGTAGTGTCCCTGGATCAGAATTCTCTCATTACACCCCTTATTACTGATATGATACAGATGCAAATAGCTGTGAAAGGCTTGAGGAAGCAAGCAGTCAGCGTCCTGGTAGAAATATGTGAACTGCTCTGTGTGGTGCATATTTGTTGTGTGTACTCATTTTTTCCCTCTTCAGACCTACAAAGAGGTAATTGTGGGACTTCTATTTCATTAATCTGCTCTATGAGCATGCAGATAATCAATTATTCAAGGGGATTCAGTGAACATAACGTGTATGTTTTAAAAAAACAAGCAAACAACTAAGTTGTCAGACAACTGAGAGAAAGTCTGTGTTAGGAACTGAAAGCTAATAAAGGTTAGATGGCAAAGGGTAGGATCAAAATGGGGAAGAATCACTAGTGGGATCACCTAGGCTTTGTAGTGAGGCTAGTATTGTTCAATATTCACCAGTGCCTTACTAATAGAGACAAAAAGGCAATGGATGTTCAGCTGAGAGGCCGAAAGACTGAGAGAAGTACATGAATAAAGTGTATAGAATCACAAAGGTCGCAAATGTGAATGGAGAACAGTTGCTCATCCAAGTCCAGCAGCACAAGAACTGAGGATCGCTCAGTGAAACTAGAAAGGGACTGTTTCATAGCCAGTGGGTCTGTAAGTGGGTACCAAAAGGCATCAGCAGATTTTTAACCTCTAATATTCCTTCACACAACAGTTGTGGTTGCTGCTGGAGTGTGAAGCAAATAGACTCCCCAAACCATACAGGTTCAGGTGCTGTTGCCAAATAGCACATCCTGCCAAAACGCATGTCCTGTTGCCATCTTTGGAGAATGAATGCTGCAGAGTTCTTTTTTCAGGCTGTACTGGGCATGTCTTGTGTTCCTATATTCAGGCTTGGCACAGGTACTAGGAAATGACCTTGGTGCCTCAGCATATTCTCTAGTAATCATTTAATCACATCATAGAAATCACTTTGCTGTGAGCAGTTGGCAGTCTCTGGAATAACAGGGAAGCAGTGTGTCTGATTTCAGGCACATTTGGCGTGCTTCAAGAGGGAGCTTCCACAGCACCTGCCAGCAGCAAGTTTCACTGTGGTCAGAGCACATGGCACTCCGTAGCACCACATTCAGGGTAGGTGAGCTTAGTTTTTTAATTATTTTTCAAACTAGCTGAAAACAATGGGTTGGAAATGGTCTTTCTCTTCCCTTCATGGCTTGCCCCTCCTCCCCACCCCTTTGAGCCCTCTCTGCTTTGGGATAAACAATCTCAACTCTCTCAGATTCTGCTCGTATGGGAGATGCTCCAGGCCCTTAATCGACTTTGTGGCAGGTCCAGCAGGACTTCTGCTGCTTTCTCTGTAGAATGACTCTGCAGTTGTTCAGCTCCCTATACTGGTGCCAGGGGTTATTCCTGGCTAATGCAGGACTTTGTACTTCTCTTGACAGAGCTTCAAGAGGTTCCTCTCTGACCATTCCTCCAGGGGCTGATGTTCCTCTGAATGGCAACACAACTATTTGGTACATCAACAATTTCTTCCAGTTTTGAAACTGTTGTCTTTTAAGCAGTCTTTCTAATTTGAATCCTATTAAAGCTCTCTATTAAGATGAATTTAGTTCAGACTCTTTTTGACTGTAGGATACTTCGCTTGTGTTGCTGTTTTATTACCATATGGAGTGTGTCCTACTACACAACAATTAATCATTTGTACCAAAAAAAAAAAAAAGGGGTTATTTGACTGGAGAACTCTACAGCAAGTAGAATGACAAGGAGAAGCACCACAGCAAGTAAGTCTTTATCTCCATGAATCTTTAAGTAGATTAGATGCCAGTAGTTGCAGGGTAAACTTTCCTGAGAAACTTTTTCATAGTAAAACTTATCACAGAGAAGAGAGTACTTAGTATGCACATAATAGAACGTTCTTTTAACTAAAAAAGTCTAAAATGAAGGCTAGGTGCAGGAGAAGGGATAGCAGAGAAACTTTGAAGGGTCTTGCAAAAGCACCCAAACAACACTGCTACTGAGGCACAGAATGTAAGGCACAAGAGTGCTGAAGGCTCGTACAGTTTTAAAAATAGGTTGTATTTGTCATTATTTAATGAAAATGTGCTTTGAATGTGTTGAAAGAGAAATATGACAGCATTGGCAGTGAGAGTGCAGAAAGAAAGGACAACATATATTTAAAGCATGAGTAGGCTTCAGGTGGTCTACATTCAATTGTTGCCTTTGTTGTACATATCCTTTTTATTCCAGACAATGCACTTTTCTTGTCCTCAGTTCCTCAAACAATACATGGATATTATCAGAACAAAATCCATTAATGGTTTCTAAGGCTAATATTCGTATTGTGAAGATCACAGTAGGATAGCAGGGAAGCTGATGTTCCTCCTGGTATCCATAGTATTTTTCTAAACTGAAGGGAAGTGCTAAATGGCCCTTTTACGCCAAAGACCCCATTAGGCCAGTACCTAAAGCAATTTTGTGTTTTTTCTCCACAAGAGTTAGTGGAGTCTCCTTCTTTGGAGATCTTCAAAACCCTCTTGGACACCACCCTGTGCCACATGCTCTAGAAGACCGTGTGTGTGCAGGGGTGGTTGGACTAGATGACCTCTAGAGGTCCCCTCCTATCTTAAGCATGCTGTGATTTTATGATCATGTAAGGACAGCTTTATCTTATTTGATGAATCAGGACTCTTGTAGGTACTTTGAATCATTTTTTTTTAGTAATGGCAATGGCCATTACTTGCATTATTATTATCATTAGCTTGCATCTCCAACGAAATTCTGACTATGATAAGCCTGTGAGTCGCCTGCAAAAGCAGGGAGGACACTGCAGTTCTTAAGCGATTTTGAGACCCAGCTCTCACCGATAACGGTGGTTTGAGGAAAAAGTTCTGCTTCTGGACTGGTCAGTCTTGATAGAGAAACAATCATGGGAAAAAGTGGAATTCCATTTTCAGCATTTGTGTGAAGATGGATTTTAAAGAAATGCTTTACTGCAAGAGTTACAAGTAAGGGGGTACACTTGCTCCCAGTGTTCATATACGTTCTAGAAAAAAGCCGTCAAGTACAGTTGGTAGCATAAGTCCGACAGTGTCCGATTGTTCACAGCCTTTCCTCTGAGTGGTTCATTCAAATGTATTCATAAAATGGGTGAACATGTTTACTAATATTGGTGTCTACTTTTTTCAAATATGGAAAATTTTTGTTACTATATTTTGTTTTGCTTTGAAAAATGGAACAATGAAGTAAAATTTCCCCCAAACTAGTCAGTGATATGTCTCTTAGGAATCAAGCACTGAAACTAGTAGAAAGTTGCTGCTTGGCTTTGCAGACAACAGAGTGAGTCATTGTACAGCTCACAAAAGACAGATACTCAACAACTGTGCAGTTGTTGTATGGCAACTGGGCTTTATAATGCACTTTTTTAAAAAAAGTAAACAGTGTTTTAAATTATAAGTTAAAACTATAAGCTAAATTCTTTCCAAATGCCCATGTTAATACAGCCATTATTTTCACTAAACAAAATTCAAGGCAGAAATGTCCCTTATTCATGGATACTTCAGGGGAAATAATCTAGCGTAATAGCAGCCTGGTTTCTAAAAGCCTCTAAGCAAGGATGCGGTATGTAATCATTCATCACCATTACATCAGCAGCAGCTTGTCAGATGACAGAGTGGCTGGGGTGCATTTTCCTACGTTAGAAAATGCCTTAGCTAGTCTAACTACTGTGATCTAATACAGTATCATCAATCAGAGTAAGCACTTCTACATGTGTCTCCTTGTGCTACGGGAGGGCATGTGGCAATGATCACGAGAGTTGAGCAGCACATATTTGTTTGGAAAGTACAGCTGTAAATATGCTTATCTGCTCTATAAATATGCTTAAGCACAAATAACAATGAAAATCTGCTAATCATTTTCAGCCAGTGGTATTCAAACAAGCTTCTCTGCAAATACAACATCTTTTTTTTTCCCCCCATAAATATCAACGGGACGTCCCTCCTAAACATCAAAGGGATGGTATTTGCCCATCTTCCTTAGATACCTAAACGTAAGTGAGGAGAGCTCTTTCTAATGGCCTACAAAGGCATCAGCCTCCCTAACTAACTGTTGTAAGTAGGCACCTTAGGGGGACTGTTGCACTGCATGACTGATGCTTAGGTGCTGACTGGGTTAGGACAGCAGGCCAGTTTTCTGTGTATCCTTCAGGAGAAAGACGGGACCTTCCACAGAGTAGAAGTACTTGTGTTACCCATCTAGCACAGGATGGCACAGAGACTCTCTGGAGCACAGAAGTTAATACTCAGCTGTGTTTTTAATGAGATTAATAAAGTTAATAAAAAACAACCAAACAAAATTGTGCAGCTTGAAATATTATCTGTGAAATCTGGAAGTGCCCTCAAACAACTGTTAGGAATTATGGTCACTACTTTGCAGTTGAAAATCATCTTTGCTACCAAAAGGCAGGGTTTTTTTTAAATCTCTCATTTCTTTTGTTTGATGAGAGGCAGTCTTGTAGCAGTTGCTAATGCAAAAAGATGGTATGAGAACAAATAAATTATATAGCTGGAATGGTGCAAGTGTTTTGCATTTCTGTGTAGTCTGACTGTATTTATTTCTAAGCGATATTCAGATGCTGAGCTGTAGATTCAGACTTCTCCAAATCTGTGATATGCTCTCTCATATGAGGTTACAGAACTGGTCAGTATTGCCTGTTCTGCAATGCCTAAATTCATGTGTCTTTCCCCAAATAATAATAGTAAAATAAAAACTCCAGCAGAATTACTTGAAAGCCATGAGATTTGCATTTTTAATTTTTTTTTTTCAACTTTCAGGCCGGTGATCTCAAACCATTTATTTCCAACCTCTAGGACTGAGGTGCAGTGTTACGTTTTAGAAGTTCTTGTGGAAGAAAGAGATGAGGCTCTAAAAAGGTCATTAAATTTTGTGCAATTTTTACAGAAGTAAAGCAAACCGGCAATCTAAAACAATGAGAACAGCAACTGGATCAGCTCCTGATCCAGTTTGGGTCAGCTTACCCCTGAATGTCAAAACAGTGGTTCGTAGGGCTTACATTAACAAATGAAGTGAAAGCTGGTCAATATTGCTGACAAGACACCTGGCCTTGCACTTTCCTGTCTTGTGACTTGTCCTAGCCCAGTGCAGGAAGTGCTGCTGAGAGCAGGCAAGGGTGCAGAGACAACCCTTGCAGTCCTGGCTTGAAGTCCACATGTCTGTGCTACAGGCAACATGGAGAAAGGAAAGAAAACGATCTCTTTATGGGGTTATCAGTATGCATTCTTAGTTGAAAAGCAGGACAACAAATACTAAGATAAAAAACACACCCAACAGGGAAGGAGTTACCTATAACTGAGGCACTGGGATTATTAACACTAACATTCTTGACTAACTAATGCGTGCCACAATATTCTGGGGAATGGCTGTGTTTTGGCCCCAGACTGATAGCTCTGGTTATTTTTCCAAGCACAGATTTTCACAGTCACCCTCACTGTAGACCGATGTAGTCCATCTTTGTAGGAAGAAACAATGGGTTGTAAGCTGCAAGGCTCATCTTGAAGCCAGAAGTATCTAATAAAGGGGAGAATTTTGCTGGATCCCTGCTGCTTTCTGCTTGTGCCTGATGGATGGTTGTAGATCCATGGGCAATTTTCCAGACCTGCCTTGGCAGTTATGTGGAACATATTATCCTCTCGGGCAGAACTGCCAAATCCATTCCAACCTTTCCACTCAGCCGTAAACCCAAACACTTAAAAGTGAATCACTTACATGACAATATGCTCTATTGTTAAAACTTCCATAAAAGGCTGGAAAGGATTACGGCAAATTTATCCTCTACACCATTGTGACCCTGTAATCTTTCCTTTTTCCCAAAAGGAGTGAGGGGAGTGAGATGATAAAAATTCACTCTGAGATTCCTTGATGGACACCAAAAAGTCTACTTTTCATCTTCTGCTACAGTAGTGGTAGAGCAGACTTGCTCATTCAGCTCTATGTGGTTACATGCATTTATGAAGGTCTAACCACATAGTAATAATATTTACCCTCCATTAATGACAGTAACCTGAGAAAGGACAGTGGTAACTTCATCCAACATTTTTTCTACCTAGATGTCCAGCTTTGTAATTTACAGAATCACAGAATCACAGAATGGCTGAGGTTCGAAGGGACCTCTAGAGATCACCTAGTCCAATGCCCCTGCTCCAGCAGGGACCCCTAGAGCACGGGGCACGGGGTGGCATCCAGGCGGGTTTGGAAGATCTCCAGAGAAGGAGAGTCCACAGCCTCTCTGGGCAGCCTGTTCTAGGGCTCTGTCACCCTCACAGGAAAGAAGTTCTTCCTCACATGGAGATGGAACCTCCTGTGTTTCAGCTTGCACCCATTACTCATTGTGCTAAATTTCTTTATTTGTTCATTTTCCCAATACATTTTACTGAGTTTCTGAAATCACTGCCACAATACTTTTCAGTCACCTCAGGTGACCTTCCTTCCCTAGAGCAGGCAATCAAATATTTTAATATGATTGATAAAATCCTGGCCATTCTGCTTCCCACATATGGTGTAAGAATTCATTGCTTTAGACAAGGTTTTCTCAGCTCTATTATCTGCCACTCATTTCAGAGTTAACAGACGTGATCTCCATGCAGTCTTGCTCTGTTCTTGAGTTAGGTTGAGGCCTGAATTTTCAAATTTTGAGCCCTCAACAGAGACACTGTAAAGAAATACCTCAGCGGTGGGTTGTCAGTGGGGTGGGACCTGGTAGTGGAGAAAGAAGCAAAACATTCCCACATACCTTTGTTTCTTACTGGTGATAAAGCCTGACTGCTTTGGCTTAATGCAGGAGAAAAGCCTTGCAGGCTCCATGCAGGAGAGCTGCACATCGCTCTATCTGCGGACTGCCATTTGTAGTTCTAACAATTTAATCCAGTTAACATCACGTATCCTTGTTTCCAATTCCAAAAGCTACAACAAAACCCTACAACAAAAGGTTTCCATTTCTTCTCCTAGCTAGTCTTGAGAATGTTACGTTAAAAAGTCCAAAGTCTAGGATCAATCCGAAGAATTAGCTTTCCATGTATCACCAAGGTGTATAACAGTCAACTAATGACTTTGAAATGAAGCGCTATCTGACACCTGTGTTGTATTATATCATAAATGGAGTTTACACTGTGCTGACTGCTCTCTTTTCTTCTAATACTTGGGTGATTTTCTGTATTAAAAATGGATTGAATGGCTGTTCAGTTTTAATTGCAGGATCATGTGATTGATCTCTGTACCAGCTTTAGGTGGACATCTGTGCAAGAAAGGCTCTATGTGCAATAATTTCCCCTGTCTGATTAGCTGATGAGAGTTTTGATTCATTGAGTGTGTCGTTCTGTATGCTTTTAGAGACTTGTGGGATTGATTTATACACTATGAGTAAGGCCGAGAGAAGTTTAAGATGAGAATGCTAACCTGTACTTATGTCAGCAGAAATTAAAGCTGTGAATATTTTACCCTAAGGCATCGTTAATATGGGTTTAATTTTATTTGATTTCAAGTTCAGGGCAGAGGCCAATGGAAATTTCATTAATTTGCATGCTATGGGAACTACAATCACCAAATTGATTTGGGAGATTTGCATAACATGAAGATCTTAGAACATTATACTGAATCTGACCCTTATACTTCATCCTTTTGGAGTAATGTACTTTTTCATATTACCCTAGACTTGTTCATTTAATCAGTCTCCATATCTTAGCTATTATTTCAACTACCAACATAATTATTCACCAACTGAATAGGGAGTTACTGTTACTTTCATGATGTCTTCCATCATTCTTAGCAGGGTTTAAAAAATGATTTTTTTTTTCATATTTTAATCATTCCATTGTGTGTATGCAACCCTGAATGGATCTTTAGCTAGAGCCATTTCCGTCCTTCTCTAGGCTTTCCAGAAGAAGGGGTTCTTAGGGAAGGGCTGCTTTGTCCAATGACAGTACAGTACAGATTATTAACCTTCAAGCCTCCTCTTCCTAAATATTTCCCATTCTTTCATTTAACCTGTTTATTCCTGCTCTAATTCAAATTCCATCTTTACTTGCCTAGGTATTTCTTTTCCAAGGCTTTCCCAGGCAAATTTCCACTAGTCGTCAGAATTTCCTTGGAGCTTTCCATATGCCCAGGAAAGCCGTGTTATTGCAGTGCCTGTGGGTATCTCTGTTTTGCACAATCATACCTTCATAAATCCTTTCATTCTGCCATTTCCTTGTGCCATGTTCTTTCCCTCTCCCTTTCATTCTTTTCCCTTTAAGTCTTTTTTCAATGCGTCCTATTCATAAGTAAATGGCCTGAGCAGGAGCTTACTTAAATTCAAGAAATAAACTTGCATCTGTCTCTTAGTTCTGTGTTTTACTAACGCAGATAAATAATCAGAATCTGAAATACACTGACACATCCAGACTACTTTCTGCTGATGTTAGCAACTTTTTTGTCCTCAGCTTCTGACTTTGGCCTTCTTTTTGTAGAAGACAGGAAAAAAATCTGCTTTTGTATTTGTAATCTGAGGATATAATCTCTTTCCCCTCTCATATACTCTTCTCTAGACAAGCTCTGATTGAGTCGAGGCATATTTTACTCAAACTCTCTCTTGTTCTTAAGCCTTCCATCAGAAATTTCCTGTTGTCATAGTCCCATGAGAAAAGCCATGTGTATGTGAAATAAGAATAGTTCTTATAGCCTGGCAATGTAGAGCCTTTAAAAATTATTCAAACAGTAAGCGAATATGTGTTTTATAGACACTAGCCAAACCTAAGCACACTGCAGCAACCAAGCCATGCTAATTGTTTCTGAGTTGAACAGTTGCACTGTCTTATTCCCATAGGAATAAAAATGTTGAGAAATATGCTATGGGATATGACATTATGTATGTGTATAACTGCAAACTTGGTGTAGGCTGCAATAATACAAAGTATGTGGAAATTAGCAGGACATTTTATGAAGAGACAAACTGAGGGCAAAGGTTTATAACTTGTGAAAAGTAACACAGTAAATTCGTGGCAGAAATAGGAGCTCTGAACTCTACTCCTGCTTTATTGGCCTATAAAGAATACACAAATACCTAGCTCTTCTTTGTGTTTCAGACACATTACAAGTATTAACTTCTACCCATTCCAGTGTATGATTGCTCTGATTGCCCACTAGCAATTGGCTTGGCTCCACTGCACTAAATTTTGTTCTGGAACTACAAGTGGTTGACTCCTAATACTGACCCATAGCTGATAATGACTGAGAATGAACATAAGGCAAATTGTAATACTGCCATGAAGTTCAATATGCTCCTTCTTTGGCATATTATTTCTACCTCCTCATGTTACTTCTCAGCAGGAGGCTGCCATGCAGCAGAATTACTATGGATAACACATATATATGCACTTACAGAAGTCACTCAACATCACAAATTGTTTATGTGATATACAGCACTATGTTCATTAAGGGGAGAATTAAATGTGTTTGAGTTTATACATTTTTCTTCAGGGGAATACAAAATTATTTTCTTATTTTGATAGATAAAAAACTTTCTCCAGCTCTCACAAATGCTACCTAATCTGCAGAGGTAATTTGGGTAAGTGAGAATGACATTTGATCAGGAGATCTGGTTAATATTTTGATCTTGGCTCTTCAGCAAAAAGCTTCTGTGTGGTATACGTGTTTTTGCAATTAAATTTGGAAATTCAACATTGGAGTTTATAGAAGAGCTAGGCTGTGGCCCACATGTGAAGTTTTATGTGAAGCCTCATGCATGAAAGTGTTCAGTTATCATTCAGTTATCAGATAGAAATTCCTTACCACACAGATTCCAGATCCGTCGAGACATCTGTTTGCATTGCCATTACAGCTGCAAGGAGAACATTTTCCTGAGTTGGTACGGTAAAATCCTTCTTGGCATCCCTGCATTGAAAATAAAAAGAAAGTGTTTCCTATATATATATGTATCTGAGAGTTTGGTTTGGCTAAGATGCTGGGGAAAGCAAGAATTACAACTGTTGGGTCTCCCCAGAGAACACTACACAACCCTCTCTAGTAGACCACACACAGTGCTGAACTTGAGTTTGTTGCTACACTCCCTCCCCTGATGGTTGCTTTTTTTCTCTCTTACACTATTTAAGCTGTCAGCATTCCTTCATGTGCCTCATTTCCTGCCCCCTCTATATCACTGGGTGTCCACATGACATTGAGGAGCTTGCAGATTCTCACTGATCTTTGTACTATTTAACTAGAAATGATGGTTGGTCTTCAGTAAGTATGTGGGAAAGGAAAAGTTTTTACCTGAAAAAGAAAAAAATATAGAAACTTACTATGAGCAAACTTTGTATTAGCTTTGAGGAGCTTTGGATGAGGATCCTAGGCAAGATTGAAACATATCTACAAAGATCAATGGCTTTCTAAATGAAAGCCATCTGGCTACTCTGAGATGTTCTCATAGCAAAGGCATATTCCTCTTTACTATGTCTCTCTGTAGGGGTGACATGCCAGCTAAAACCTGCTGTCTTTCTAGAAAGTAATCAGTTCCTGGGAGATACCACCATTCTCCAGCTATTTTTCATGTGACATAATAAATAGAAGAGGCAGACTGTATAAGAAGTATAATTTTCCTGTACGTTCTGGAATGTGTGGATGTACTTGGTGCATGACATTAACATTTTTGATGATTACGATTGTTGAAATTAAACAAAAGATTGCAAATATCTAAATCACCTTCTTTCAAATACTAATTAGAGTAATAACATAACAAAGCTACTAAAATGTCCTTCTAAGATTGGAGAAAAGGAAACCAAATGAAAGAAGATTGCCTTAGTGATCTATCTCCTGGGTGTAACTTCTGCTTATCTACTGAGGAACTTATACCTTCTTATACTGATGAGACGTGCACTGGGAGCTCCCAGGAGAAACCTCTCTTACTCAGGTGACACCAGTTCACTCTGTGTAGCTGTTTGTGATGTTAGATCTCTGCAAACCTGTATATTTTTGGACCCTAAAGCTCTTTCTTACCTTGCCTAACTATTGCAGTGTTTCTTGCAGAGCTAATGTGAAGGCCAAAGCACATCATTTATATCTCCAGACACTATTTTCCAAACTGTCTTTTTGTTCTCATTTAGAAAATCTGTCCTTGAGGTGGCTGTCAGAGCCTGAAACATGCCAGGCTTTCCTGGATTATCTTTCTGGCTGACTGTTCACTGCTTTGTGTACTTAGTGGTTCTCGAAGTCCCTTACTCATGTAAGAAGTGGGAAATTGCCATTTGTGTGAGGTATGAAGCTTATAATTATACTGACCTAATTAGAGTTAGATTTGCTATGCATATTCTTCTCCCTCATTTTCCTGGCATGCCCTGAAAAAAGACCATGATTTCTATTGTATGCTGCCCAATCCATTGCTTCCCATGTCCATTCTGAGCTATGCCATGAACAGTAGGTCTACAGCACTGCACATAGCACTGTGCAATGTTCCTTCCACTAGCTGCAAAAACTAGCCCAGGAGTATTTTTGCTAACCAGGCCCGCTGTTGCCTGCAGCTATTTAGCACAGTGCTATGGCTACCTTGTTCCTGAGACTTGAGTTACTAAGTCTGGAGGGTGCTGTAGATACAGCTGTGGGGAACTGGGTAGCAAGGGGCAGTGATACTGAAATTCATCTGTATGTTAGCATCTGTATGTCCTCTGAGGTGGATAGGGACTTTTATCAATCTAGATCAGCTGCTTGTCTAGAAAATAATGTATCTTATAAGATGACTAACAACAAGCTTCTAAAATTGAGCCCTAAAAATGAGTCATTAATCTCGTCTTATCCCAGCAAACTCTAAGCATCTGAGATGAACATAAATGGAAAACTCAGTTGCCTTTACTATTCTTACACACAATATTTTATCTGGTTTGCTTTGGAAACACTTTCTTAGATAACAGCTCCTGAGAGGAAAAGCCTTCATACAATAGCCACATTGGGACAGCATTTGTTCTGTTCGTTTCTTTCAGTTGTTTAGTCTTAACACAGAAATGTAGGACTGGCTCCCACCAGACTAGGGATTTCAGCTGAATGATTACACCCCACACTGTGGAAGGGAGACAATTAGTTTCTAAATTGAAAACAGATTCTTATCCCAGTGTCTTTCTTGCCAATATTTCTCTCCACCCATACAGATCTAAGGCATGTTATGTTCTCTTGATGCCCTTCAACTGGTGGGTGGTCCATTAATATCTCCCCAAAAAATGCAAAAGCCAATTTTGCAGTTCTAAAGAGCATCATTTTTGACATATAGTGCTGAATGTAAACAACGAAAATGTGTGAGTGCATATAAAGGTGCCTATGTTAGTTATTCAGTCAGCATAAATATAATTTGCTTGAAAATTAAGCTAGAAGTATGTCCGCACTGCAGCCAGAAGTGTGATTTCAAAGGGTGAGTTTTCATGTCACTAACTAACCTACCAGTAGCAAGTTAGGTCCAGTTCAGTGTGACTTCACTGGAGGCAGCTGTATGGGCAGAGCTGCATGGCCTTCACTGAACCCCCTGTGAGCCAACATACCCCCTTGGCCCATACACTTTGGAGCTCTTGGAGATGTCTGCCTTAGGCTGAGGTGCCTTTGTTATTCTGGCTATCAGGGCCCTTCTTGAAAATGAGATGCAGGCTCCTAAGTGACCTGGATGTTTTTTGGACATTTTTTTTTCCCATACTACCCAATTCATCACAATAGCCTGAAAAGTACGGATACTCACTATTTTAATACACTGCTTTACAGCATGGGTTGAATCAATTTAGACCAGAAATGAGGTATTGACAGTCAAGGGTTTGAGTGAAGTGAAAATGAGAGGAAAATTGGATCCAGATTACTTCCTTTGAGTTCAGAAGTTTTCTCAGGCATTCTCAGTTAGCCTGATATATATATATATATATATATATTTGCTCTTTGCCCTACTGGTGATAATGGAGTGATCTGTTGGATGTTCCAAGACGTGAGCCAACATTATATTTATAAAAAGAAGTGTCAGAGTGTTGAGATAATTGAGGGATGCAAATGGCCGAATGTTCTGGGAGCACAAAATAATTGCACACAGAGCACAAACAGGTCTGGAACAAAATGAAAATACCCTCCTTGTAAAGTCATTATGGAGGTAATTGAGTGAGCAACATTTCTGTCCACTGGCCTTTTCTGAATGGTAAAGACATTAATGGGCCAAAATGTGAGGTCTGCTTTAGCAATTATATCTTGGTAATTACTGGATACTAACAACGGTCACTCTTTTGCCTAAGGGACAAAGTTTGTTCCAGTTCAATCAAAAAAGTTTAATGTTGCTAAACCTTTTATAATCTCGTATGTTCTTGGTGCTTTTATTATTTTTTATTATTATTATTATTATTATTATTATTATTATTATTATTATTATTTAATCTGTCTTTAATTAATATGTTAAAAAACCCCAGGAACCATCTGCAGTGCTGCAAGTGCTATAGAGCCTCTAGTCCAATTCTGTTGCTTCGGACCCTTCGGACCCATGAGTATGAGATAGAACTGTAGATGGATGGCAAAACAGGTGCCTAGAATATGAGTTTTCTCCCCCTTTCATTCAAGTAGTTTCACTTGATTTCAGTGTAGCTGCTCTTGAAATGTACCTGAGTAACTGAGGGCAGAATCAGGTCCCCATTCCTTCTGTGGTAGCAGTGATGCAACCGTGCCACTGTAAGTTTGTTTGCTGTTTGCAAATATCTGCTGACTTGTTCTTCCCAAAACAGAGAGCTGTCTTGGTAATATGCACAGGATGTTCTCTGTGGTTAAAGCTATATTAGCTAACTGGAGAAGGGCAAAGCATGGCTTCAGGCACTGGCTTATATAATCCATGCTGATTAGCAATTCGTTTTCTGCCATGATTTTGCCCTTTGCCAAATTTTGCTCTTGTTTTTGTTGCCCAACAATACCAAGGCACAGCTCAGAGCATGACATTTACTGGAAGATGTTCCCACAAGGCGGTATGTATGGGACTGCTTTTCTCTGGACAAGAAGGAAAAAAGTTTAAGCATATGTACATGAAATCTGCTACTAGAGTGGATTTCCTAAGAACTTTTCAGTCTGCCTTATTCAGTAATGTGGATATAGCTATTATCTGCCATCTAATGCTCAGAAAACATGGGATTTTTTTATGTAGTATTGAAACTTCTGACTTTTCTGTGAATACGAAAAAGTGCAAAGGGTCTCTTTAAAAACCGCTTTAGAGTCTTTTATATTTTGCCTTGAGTACTGGGGTACATGGAGAGGTGTGGATCCATGGTTAAATGATCTCCATGATCTCCATGGAGTATCTGCTTCCAAGTCACTGATAAGTTTAATCTCATCTAAGACTGAGTCATTTCTGCCCAAGAGAGTTACAGTTTTAGAGAGAGAGGCAAAAGGTTTCCTTCCTGCCAGGTCTAAGAAAGATCCTCAGTGGGCTGCATGTCGTTCAGGTAAAAAGGCAAAGATCAAACATTATCTACTATTATCTAGACACTTTAAAATCAGTTCACTGCAGCCTGGTTGCATTTGAATACTACAAACTCATGCATTTGTGATCAACTTACAATAACTCAATTAACTTAATACCCTCAGACTACTTGCAGAAATACCAAGAAGTTTCTATCCTCAGTCATGAATGCCAGCAATTTGCTTAGAAATGTGATTTTAGAGTGCAAGAGAAAGAAAAAAAACACTTTTTTGTTGTTGTTGTTTCTGACAACATATACGCATGTTGATATAGCTAGAGGCTAGACAAATGGTTGTAGCATTATTTATGATATGCTAGCCAAGCCATTGGAACTGTTCCTGAGCATGCTCTTAGCCCATGGCAAATGACAATTATTTTATTTTACTGCTAAATGAAAGTGAATTAAATAAAGTCTCATTACTTGTCCTCTGCTGTTGGTTGAGAACATACATGGATAGTTACTGTGGCTCAGATGACGGTATTTTATCTTAGTGGTGCACGAAGTTCATTGGATATACAAGTCCAGCCTAAGTAAAGACCTTTCATGCATTAGAGTTTACCACTTTTCTGCATTTTGAACTGTTCTGTAGAGGTGGTAAAAATAATGTCTATATATATATATATATTCAAGAGAGTCTTAGTAATTTACTGACTCTGGGGTTTTGATGAGGTTTGATATGCTAAGTTATCTCTCAGTAGAAACCTACCTATGGAGAATTGTGACATAAATGGTGAACTATTTAGAACTGCAGGGCCTCAAAAGTTCACGCTGTCCTTTTTCCCTTAACTCCTGAAGAAGACAAACTCTACTAGACCATTATTGAAGCTTGGCCTTAGAGTCCAGGGTGAAGAAAACAGGAGAATATTGCTTTTGTGATATAACAAGGAATGACATCATGTCAGCCATTGGTACATGTCAGAGTCAGATGTGTGAGTAAATAAAACACAGGTTTTAATACGATGATGAGAACAATGAGCCAAATTACTGGGTGTGGCTATGGATTTTTCATTCCTTGATAGCTTCAAACCAAGATGTCATGCTTTTTCTGGTAGATATGCTTTAGCTAAACAGAAGTTTAGCACTCAGCATAGTACTAATTCCCTGAAACTCTGTATCATTTGTTATACCAGGGTGAATAAATAATCTAAACATCCTCCACTGGTATTGAAATCTGTGGGTCTATAAAAGACATTAGTTGAATGGACGTGCATGATATTGCCATGGAAACAACAGACATCTACTCCTTGGGGATAATTTCAAACCCAAACCAAACATGCTTGCCTTTGTTTATATTTTTATGAGCAGCATTCAGAATTGGCAGCCCCAGTTCTAAGGCCTTTTGAAGATTGTTTGCTTAGGCCAACTAGAGATAAATAGCCTATTGCCCTTCCTAAAAATAAAAGATATTTTCTTTCTTGAACATCTCTCAGTACTTTATGTAATTATTTACTGGAAATAAGAGCATTAGACAAACAACTACCACCTGGCCCATGATGAAAGCTCCATCCTCTGCTGTACATTTGATGCTATTCCAAATCTCTCTGGTTTCTTTAGAGTTGGTAGGATCTTTTCTGAAGAGTTTCATAGTCCTTATCATCTGTAAAAGGGACTTCACGTTCAGAAGTACTCATTTTCCCATCAAAGGCTCACAAAAAGCACGCTAGATTTTCAGCGTTCAGCAGGTCCCACACGGTGTGTCCGTGCTGGCTGTGCAGGCAGAGCCGGGTTGGATCCCGGGGGACCTCCTTGCCTCAAGCGCAGCGCTGTGCGGACACAGCTGTGGCTGTGCTGGCATAGGGGCATCCTGGCCAGCAGCCTTCACAGCTGAGCAGCGGCAGCAGCATGTGTAGGAAGCCCAAACCACAGCAAGATGGGAGTCAGCAGTGTGCAGAGGTCCACATGGGAAGAAGCCAGCTAGACTCCCTTGGTATGGCCTATTTCCTCTTATACTAAAATCTTTCTAAAGTAAGTCAGCTGTGCCTCTTGCTCTCTGTTGATTGTAAAGGAGAGGCTTGGAGGACTACCTCAGTAGTAGGCTTTTATACTACAGAAGCATGGACTCCATATGAAATCCAGGAGAGGTGAATTCTATCCCATATGTCAGGTGTGTTATGATGTGTCCAGATCACTGCTGCTGTGGCATAAGTTCAGCCAAACTGCCAGACATGCTGAAACTTTGGAGGAGTACAAAGGCACCTGATGATCTGTTCTCCCAGAAAGCATATTTAGGAAAAGCAGATGCATCTAAAGGAAAGTTTGACAGGCCCAGACAATTCTGTTTCTAGGTTTGACCTCACTTGCTTCTCACCAGTTCCCAGTGTGATCATGGAAGATTTCCCTTCATCTGGGTAGAATCTCTTGTAATATTTACAGCTAACTTTTCAAGGGGGCTGTTTTATATTACCCTGCACTAGTGGCACCTTTTCCAGAGTGTACCTGTGCACTCAGTCTCTGCAGACAAAATCTTTCCAGCCTATCTCTGAGATCTATTTTGCTCCAGCTGGGAGGCAGAAGGCATAAAGATACATTAATACCTTTGGACAAAGCTATAATTCTCAGGAAGAGTTTTAAAATACCACTGGACATTTACTAGTTGAAAGCTGATCTCATTGCAGGCAGTAAATCAGACCTACTTTAACTTGGTACCTTTGGACAATGTGGAAAAATATATAGGAAAGGAGTCTGTAAACAATTTTTATTAAGATTTATATTACCATTTGATATACTGGATGCTCACTGCAAACATGATGGCATTAGTTTTAACCTATGCCTATGAGACCCAAGATTACCTCATTTTACTGAGAGCAAAATTGATTTCGGCCATCATGTTAATGCTGTCGCGTTCATTTGCATCTCAGCTTGTAAGTGAGCAATATAGTTGCAAATTGGGGGAATTGCTGTGGGTGGCTTGAACAATCTGCAGAGCTGATGATGTGTAAAACTCCTCAGACAGCTACTCAGCAAAGCTGGTTCCCTCCGAAAGACATGCTTTTTGCTGCCCTAGAATAAACAATTAGCAAAGTGTTCCAGTAAACAAAGTGTTCAACTCCATGTATGCTAACTCCATGTTAGCTTAAAACTGCTCTGGGTGGGCACAGATTGTATGTTTTTTCATGCTTGGAAAGTGTTGACTAGATGATAACAAAGCAATGTTCTTTACCTCAGACAGATACATGAATCTACTTCTAGTATTTTATTCAGCAAGAAAGTACTGAGAGCGCCCACATGCCTCCTACATCTGCTGTTCAGTTCATGGCATAATTGAATCCCAGTCCTTTTAAGCATGGGATCCCAGTTGCAGAGTGATGGACATTTGACTGGTTTTCCTTGCTCCCTGGGAGCAGAGTAACAGACGTTTCAAATTCCTCAGCCATTTGCCTAGTTCAAAGGTACGTTATTCATAAGTGCAGGCACAAAGATTTAGTTCTTGAATCTGCTGGGAAATTTGCTGCGAACAGAAAGAACTGTAATAACACTGTGCCCCACTGTCCTGACCTTCCTGCCTCTGCTACATGCAGGAGAAACCCTTCAACTTGTTGCCAAGAAAGAAAATCTGTCAGATACAGAGAACTGCTGTGTGCAACTGCCCCTTAGTGCAGACATACACGCCTGGTGAGCTAGGGCCCAGCACGCAAGAGCCCTGGGCTTTCCCCCTTCTTACTCAGTGGACATTCAGTGCTCACTGTCAAGGTACTTAGCTGCTGGAGGTTGAATTCTGGCTCAAGCATTTGGCACCCCTTGTTTTTAGGAGTATCGAGGAGTGGGGAGCTGCAGGGGGATCACAGATTTATAGAGGGGGGATTTATGTCCCTGTGGGTGGGCAAGAGTTACATGGGGGAAAGGATATAGCTGTATTTGTTCTGCAGGATTCTAGTGCTGACTCAGACATGCTGCTTGTTCCCTGAGTCACTGGATGGACTCAAAAGTTCACAGGGAAACCTAAGAACTGCCCTTGCTGTGTGAGGTCAGTAGAGAGAAAAGCTTGCATGCATTCCCTTCTTTCTAAATGCAGAGGCCAAATGCACTGGGGCCATCTGAGGTTGAGTTTACCAGACTAATAGGGTATTATTAATTGATGCTGTGGCTTGCATAGTCTATGTGGATGTACCTTTAAGTTGTGAAGATGGAGCTCTGCTTTTCATATGGGATTAACTTCCTCAAAGTTTTGCCCAGCTGGTCTCATGTACTATGTCACACCCCAGGCTTTTGAACTTTTCTTCATGAGGGACTCACTGGAGCTTGTTCTCCAGGTTTGGATGCTGAAAACACTTTTGTACCAAATGTCCATGGCAGTTGAAGAACTCCAGTAAATACATTTTGAGTTGAATTTGACTGGTAAAAGTTAGGACTGTGCTGTTTTTGGCTATTCCTGGAACACAGTACACGTTTTACAGTAGATCATGTGAGATGCCTGAGCAGCACACATCAGCAGATGATCTGCCTTTTCTATCTGGCCTAGCTTGCCTTTATTGACTGTCTTGCTATATTCTATAACTAGGAGGTAAGGCATCAGTTGAACCCAGTATCAGATGTTGAAAAAAAACCCCCTGTGTGTTCAAGTTCCTGATTCCTGTTTTCCAAAAGGGAAGCACATTAAGACTGTGCTTCTAGTATTATTTAGCACTGTTACTCCTCCTCATAACTTTGTCTTCTTCTGTTCCACACATGAACACTAGACTGCAGACAAGATTGCTGACAATGTGTAATCAAGCAGAGCAATGCTTGTAGACTTGCTTTGAGTCTCCTCAAAAGCTTAGTGAGCGTTTGTTACAGTGAGGGTTTTGCTGCAGACAGTATGCTCATATAGGTTGAGTTATATATAGTGAGGCGTTAATGAAATCCGTGGCTCCTCAGTTTATATTTGTAGCACACGTTCACTCTAGGTTTCATTTATAGGTTACCTTTTAGTCCAGTTTGTATTATATGTTTCTCTGGATGATGACTAGGCTTGAATGTCACACAAACTGTCTTACAATAAATACCAACCAGATGGGATGATTACTCATTGGCTCATCCTGGGGGAGGCCTCTCTGGTTCCCTTGGCATGTTTCTATTAATGGCATATCCGAACATCATGCTGGCAGATTTCCAGTCTCCAAATGCCTCCCCTCTGCTCCTGCAGTCCTTCTACTACTGCCTTCTTCTCTCCTTATTATTGTGTCCTCCCTGTCCTGTTTTCTGCTCTTACTCCTGTCCTCTGTTTTGCCTCTTAGTCTGGACTCAGAGGAGACCATATTGCTCTTTACAACTGCCTGAAAGGAGATTGTAGTGAGACAGGGGTAGATCTCTTCTCTAAAATAAGTACTAATAGGACAAGAGGAAATGGCCTCAAGTTGAGCCAGAAGAGGTTCAGGTTAGATGTCAGGAAAAATTCATACACAGAAGGAGGACTCAAGTGTTGGAACAGGCTGCCCAGGGAAGTGATGGAGTCACCATCCCTAGCAGGGTTCAAGAAATGCGTAGATGAGGCATGTCGGGACATGATTTAACAGGCACACTGTTGAAGGACTTATGGTTGGACTCAATGATCTCGAAGGTCTTTTCCAACCATTATGATTCTGTGATTCTGTGGTGCACTTGGTTCTAGTCACTCATCCACTTTGTGACATACACTTCACCTGTGGTGTACTAATTTGTTCACAGCAATAGCTTCATTATATCAGACTTAATAAATTAAAATATTGCTTTAATATATTGACCAAATGAGGAGTTTATCATCTAGTCTCTGCAGGCTAGCACCTCTGTTATCCCTGACTATGGTCAAAAGGGTATCGGGACACAGGAAAACACGTTCTTCTCTCATCTCTTGCATGACCTTGAGCGCCACTCTTTCCCTTACTTTCTCCAACTGTAAAACAGCATAATGACCATACTCCTCTTTTGGAGAGGCCTTTAATACATCCTGATGGAAGTGCTGCGTAAAAGCACTTCAATTGACAATTATGTGAATATTTTGTATTATTACTATTTGTAGCCATGCTTTCAGACCGTTTTTGAATTATTTTCCCAATCAGCTGTGTCGCTTTTGTTGGAGCTAGGGAAGTTTTCCTGTTTTTGGACACTGTACACAACAAGCAAATCTGTTGCATAGGATTTTATGTTCCTCTATGTTGGTGTCTAACCCAGGATAGTGTCTGGTGGAAACAGTCTGCATAGCTTCCATTAGCTCTAGTGATCACAAGGAAAGTCCCTCCGTGCACTGAGTGTGGTCCACAGCTGTGAACAAGTCAACAACTTCAACAATTTGGTGTCTTTTGAGAGAATGGTCAGAACCACTAGGAATTTCCCCACAAGGGCAGACATTTCTGGTAGTCTTAACTGGCTTTTTTTCAGATGCCTGCAGTAAATACAAAGCTGTTGCCACATCCAAGACTTCCAATGCACTTTTAATCCCATGCTGGAAGCACTTTTTTTTTGGCTTCCAACTAAACCACCAGCTTTTAGAGCTAATTGTTTACTTACACAGTACTGCTGGCATTGTACCATTTTTCTCCTCCCTTCTTTTTTTTTGTCCATCCTTTCTAAGGAATTGGACTGTGCTGTGATATTTAAGGATGACTTTTATGAGTAACCTGCAAGGCTTTACTGCCAAAGCATATCAGAGGTAGAAGGAGAAAGAATTAAAAAAACCTTCAATATTAAAATTTAATGTGAAAATGTAAATCTAACTTTGTAGGACATCATTTAAGACATTTAAGGACATCTTTTTTTTCTTCACAAATAGTAGGAAATATGAATGTGGAAAAATCTATATGATACAATAAATGATTTTGGTTAAAATATCATTTAGGGCAATGATTTTGTTGGAAACAATGATTAAAAGAATTTTTTTTCTTCTTGAAAAAACAAGTGAAGACTTGGAGCTCTACTAAAAGAGCAATTAGCAGTTCCCCCTTGTGCTTCATTGCTTCTGCTGAAAACTTCCCCCTTTAACCTACCCTATTCATTTCTCTTTATTTGCTACATGTGTGTTTTTAGACCATATATAGGAAGAAAAGGGTTTTGCAGTGAGAGCTTTCAACCATGAAGTTAAAATATATCTGATTTTACAATGGCCTGGTAATGCCCTTTCTAGGAAAGGTCATACTTCACTTCAAGTTATCATCTGAAAAAATCAATGCACTTAAAATTCCCAGACTTTGAGGAGTAGCAAATTCAAGCCTTTCTTTGTGTTTGAGCCTGTAAACCCCTATGAAGTGACATTTCAGTGGGATCTTTGTCTTTCTTTGCACAATGACATACTCAGAATTTAGTAACTTACCAATCAGCCACCTATACCCTGTCGTCAAACTCTTTGCAAAAAGAGGTGCTCTTTAGCTAAATTTATCTGGGCTTTGAAACCTGACAAACCTGGAGAATTAAAACCAAACAAGCTTGCTCACCAGCTTCCCCTTAGGCCTCCAATCTCTATTTATAATTTCTATAAGCTTTCATTATCTCTGCTGTACAGCGCCAAATTCTTCTGAACTAGAAAGGTCACAGTCTAACTGTTATTACTGGAGAAATTAATTCTGTGTGTGACATCAGAGTGAGACAGTTAATTAGCCTACTTAATAGGACAGTGCAGCTGTTAGAGAGCTGTCTGTATGCAGAAAGCCACTGCACTATATTTACCATTTCAAGGGCAGAAACCTCATGCAAATTAGTCTTTTACAAATATAAGTTTAACTTTATAAACATTTTGGTGAGGGACACATTCTTTAGCTCACTCTCCCAATCAATATTCATGATAGATTTTATAATAAGCACCCTCGTGTAGAACATTATGTTACATTATTGTTCTCCTGAATTTCTGACTTTGCTAGCTGTGCTTCCAATGCTCCAATGATGTTGCAAATTAGGAATTAACCAAGAGCTGGTAAGGAGTTTTTGGCCCAAGCTGGTAATCTTTTTTTTTTTTTTTAATCTACTTATCTTGACAAGTATTTCAGTTCTAATTATGTTTAATGAGATTATGGACTATAACAACTGCATGAATTACACAGTAAAAAGCTTTCTTTTTTTTTTTACTAGCTCACAAGTAAACTCAAATCTTGGCCGTTGAAATAGTCAATGAAAAAAAAGTGTTACATGTACTTTTTGTCTCAATTAAATTCTGAGATGAGGTACAGTCAATAAAAATTAAAGCCTCCCTGCATGCATTTGTCATAGTCTAGACAACTGAACCTAATAATGAGGTTTTCTGGGTAAGTGCTATTAAATGTTTAGTAGAACTGAAATGCTGTCTTTTTGTGAAGCTCAGTAAGTAACCTGGATCTCCAAGCCTTTTTTTAAAAAAAAAAGCAGTGACAATAGTGTTTAATCTATAGCCTTTTTCAGTAAATGAACATTCAATGGGTGGTGAAGCAACTGAATGCTTGTTTTCTCTTAGTAGTGTCTTTCTCTTGTTCACTCTGCTCCAATCTCAAAATTCTCCCATTCTGTCCATGTCCCTGGTGATACCCAACGTGAGAGGGAAGTGCTGCAGCTATTCTGGAGCCACACAGTGGCCAGTGAACAATTGCTAATGAAAATATGTAATGGCAGAACTTTGCTTGATTTTCCAAGCAAGCAAGCGACAACAAAACCGTGTAAGATGGCCATTATTTTTATTCACTGAGAGGTTGAACTCTCCTCAGAATTTACTGAAAATCTCTAGTTGCCTTAAAGGAGGCAGGACAAGCTCTTAATAACAGAATAACTTTAAAACATCGCTTGTTGACTTACCTCTGACACTTAGGGATATTTTTGTATAATCTGAGGAGCTATCAACTCATCAGCTTCTTCAAAATATAAATTTATTTCTATTGATTGTAAAAAAAAGGGGATTATGATGGTGAAGTCTTCTTGAGGTTTGAGACAAAAAGCATGTAGACTGATAAAACTAGTAGGCCAGGGCCAGGTGCTCTTCTTGTAGATAAAGTCATCTGCTTGAGCATACCTTTGTGTAAAACTGAGAGAATAACTGTACCTCCTATGAAAAAGAAGTAATAGCTGAAAGCTGGATGGCTTAATGTAGAGCAACATTATCTCTTAACTAAGTAATTGTATTTAATTTTGAAAAATTTCCTGAGCTGAAAAACATTTTCAGACTGTTACTCCTTCCCCAGTCCAGTGGAAAACAAAATGCCATTCAGCAACAGGGCCTGTGATTTAGAGATGGGGTTGGATCCAACATAAACATTTCTCAGCTAGGCATTCGTCACAGAAGTGCATAGTCATTTTTTCCATATACAGTGGGAAAGAAAAAGCCTCTGCTTAAAAGGCATTCTTCTCCAAGAAGAGGAAGGGCTAAAAGATTTTAACCGTCTACAAAGCTGGCTAAAGATTAGAGATTAATTCCAGCCCCTGCCTTAATGTATTTGTTACTACATCCACTAAGTAAAAATCTTACTGTTATAGACACTTGCTGTTGCACATAGAAATTCTGTGTTTGGAAAGGTAGTTATTTACAGGAAAAGGGAAAATAACACTCTTTGTTTCTTCATTAACTCCTCCACCTAGACCCCACCAAATATTCACATGAAAGGTGCATGCTGAGTCATCCTTCCATCACCTAAATCAGCCACATAAGTGAGAGAGAATCAGTTGACAAATCACAGCAATCCAGAGATTTCTAAGTACGGAACCAAAATTTTCAAGAGTTAAAAATACAAGTTGCATTTAAAACAGGCTCTGCCTATAAGAGAGTGTTAAAAACTGGGAAGATAAATCTGAGGTATGTCAACATGGTGATGGAAATTTCCTTTGATTTCCCTTGTGCAACCTCCCTAGCATTTGTAGTATTTCCTGATTCAATTTTGCTACAATATTATGCCCAGGATGGTTTCTGACTAGTAAATGAATGGCTGTGGCTGTACTCTGAGAGTGCAGGTGTACTCTGAGCGGGCTAGGGAGAAGGGATAACCTGTCTCCTGTGCTCATTGCCCTCTCTGCCCATTGCTTGTTTCATCATGGACACGGCCAGATAATGAGGAAATCAGTTGTTGGCTCAAAGAATGGGAAGACTAGATAGACAGGAAAAAAAACCCATCAACCTCTTTCTTCATCTCTCACAAAGATTCCTCACTTAAGCCTCCATTTCCAGCTGATTTAAAAGTAATTATCTGGTGCTATAGTGATCCCACAGAGCCTCTAGGGAGAATCCTCTCTATTGACAGCAGAGTAGGAGAGCATGGAAAAGGCCACTGCAACCCTGCCACAAACTGGGCATAGCACATAAATGTCCTCTGACTTTACCATGTCTAGACCTTCAATACCTCCTACTTCCCTGTGCTAGGTGTTGGTGCTCCCAAGATCTCCCAACCCTCTACGGTGCAAACTGTACTAGTTTTCAAGAGCACTTACATGTGTGTAGAATATAAGTAGCTCAGAGGAATCTTCCTGCATTTTATCCAGCATACTCATATCTTTTGGTGTTGAGGCAGATTTTCTCTGTATAAAATGCTTGTTTATACAGAGGAATTTGGAGGAAGGATTTCTGGAGCCAGGAAGGGGAAGCACAGCTCCCCTTCTTTACAGAGACAAGGACTCATGAACAGCAGGCTCTTCCAGGCTGGGATTGATATTCACAATGGGCCACCCTTGGTGATAGCGGCGCACCTCAGTCCTGACTGGCAATAAGTCTGTCCATTTCTTGCCACTTGGGACTTCTTTTCATGTAAAAGTTATAGGATGTATGCATCTTATGTAAGGTGGTAACATATTACTAAACTATCTGGAATTGGTCTGGCTTTATTGCTTCTTATGCTCTTTCTTCCTTTTGATGACAATGTTAAAAGGTAAAAAAATGGTAAAAATAAGTTCATTTTGTTTCAGTTTTTGTTAGGATGACAGTATTAAGCAAATATTCACAGCCCTCCATTCTTAATTACAATGGCTCTTTTTACAGATCATATTGCAAGTTGATCAATCAATTACTTGTATTCATTAATTACTAAATTATGTTTAAAATCAACATTTTAAATGTGGCTGGTTCTATCCATACTGCCTGGCTTCCATACACAAGGACTTACAAAGTAACATTTTAGTACTGTTTAGAATCTTGGAAACTTGGAATAGTTGTTTCTAAAACATTTTTCGCAAGATTATGTTATTCTCTATCTCATATTTGGTGTCTTAGTAACTTATGATTCCCAGTCTTTTGGCACTGGTTTTTGCTGGTTTGTCTTAAAAAAAAAATCTGGTAGTTCTGACAAATTTGTTTTAAGAAAATAACTGTCTAAATAATTGCACAATGCAGTTATAAAAACAAGAACATCAAAGGCAGACCGTACTTAATTTTTCTCAACCTCTGCTTGTGTAGACAAATGTATTCTGCATGTATGCTTACTGATAGAACAATTTGAGTTCATTTAATGACAAAGACTCATAATTGAAAGGCATGGAGACATTCAGCGCCTGTAGGATGCATTGTATCCTAGATGCACTAGGATGTGCAGTGCAAACATTCCTAGCTGATGGTAGTTTCTGAAAATGAGCTGGAATCAGATCCACATTTTCAAGAAGACTAATTGAATTGTAACAACCAAATAAGTCTGTATTTTGATGTTTGAAATCTGTGTCCTGAAGCAACTTGTAAATCTTCAATGACTGGTTGCTTGTTACTCAGAAACTACACCAATTTTGCACAACTCTTGAACACAAATGGTAGGTATTTGTTTCCCCTTTAAATCAGGGCAAGTTCTCTTTTCTTCAAAAACCAATTCTTTTAGTGCTTTGTAAGCCCCTTAGAAAAACTGGACTTTTACTTCTGTCAGTGCTTTCCATGCCATGAATAAGAGTGAGCATGAAATGCCTCTTATTGGTTCTCACAGCCCTGAATAAGATTTGGGGTACTTTGCTGGTGTTTGCCCAAAACTTTGTGGGAATAAGTTACAGTGGAGTTTATTTTGCACTGTTTTGGTGGCTGTGCTTTACATACCTTCTTAAAATGGAGAACATTTCCCACTGTCCATCTGATTTAGCCTTTGGTACCATTCACCACAGCCTCCAATGATTTAAAAGGTTTGGAGTCTGTCAGCTCTTGTCCTAGCAGCTGATTTCCATTAAAACCTTGATGAGAAACTTAAGCTGGAATCCAAACATCTGCAGTTAAAACTTCCTCCCTGTTAACAGACGTTTCTCAGAACATAACCTTGTTACACCAGAAAGAAACAGCAGCTAAAAATCCAAATTGCCCATTATGGGAATTAACCTAACATAACCTTAGGGAACTGAGATGAAGTAATTTAAAGATCTGCTTTTTCAAAGATAGATGTCTTTTAGTTTAAAAGAACACAAAAATTTCTGTCAGGCTAAAACCCTTTTTGGCTCACACCTCAGGATTAGGTCTTCTTGCTTCTTTTAGTACTGGTTTGTCTCACACACATTAATGCTGCAAATAAGGAGCAAATTGGGCTTTCTCTAAATAGTTTGCAAGACTTTCCATTCCATCTTTTATGGGGGAAGGGGTTAAGGCAACTTGGTGATGGTTTAGATCTTTGTTTACAAGAGACTACAACTTTTGAGTGCTCTATCTTAGATGTTTAACTTAAGCCACGCTAGAGAGGTGAGTTTGTCAGGGAATCTCTGCTAATTAGTGTTTATCACCTTAGAAAGGCAGAAAGAAAGCATCTCAAATATCAATATTGCTTTTGAAAAGTTAGATCAGCAGCTACTAGCAGAAGTTAGGAGGGAATTAATTGTCAAACATGTCATTTTGATGCACCAGATCCAACAGCTAACTTCTAACTCCTGCTTATAGTAAAATTTCCTTGACTATGATAATTATTTCTTTTTAAGGACTTCTTTTCCTCTCTGACCTTCCCCTGAGATTAAAACACTGCTACTGAACACAGTTTTCCTCTTCCATCCATCCAACAATATCATGCCTTCCTTCACTCTGGGAATTGGCTTCCTGCCTTATCCCAACTGTTTCAGTCTTTTCTTTACCCTTAAGACTATAATCTCATTCTTGCTCTAATTTTTTTCCTATCTTTTGCCTTCTTTCTGCTTTAGTTTGCTTCCTTTCCCATCATTTGCTTTATTTCTCAGAGAGGACATGTGAAATTACAATTCTTGAGGACCTATCCTGCTTGGCAATTGTCTTCACAGATATTTTTTGCCTTTCTTCTACTAAATTTTCCTCCCCTGATCTCCACTGGCTCCCTGAACCTCCTGTAGTCAGAATGAAATGGATTTTTAATAGCCATCTTCTAGATGGCTCATTTTATCCTGGCTTTTATGCTAACTTTTATACAAGCTTATACTCATTTTCCATTAAATTATTGAATATGAATGGGAATGATTTGTCATGTTCTCTAAAATTTGAGCTCTTGCCCCATTGTTTATTTTCACCTAGGACTTTACACTCTTTAAATATTCCTGGGAACTGTGCTCCCGCCTTTTAACTATCTTCAGTTACACAATTAAAATCGTAATGTCATAGGAATTTGCAAACATTGAGTGGTGTCAGAGGATCCAGGTCCACATGATAATACATGACCTACCTCTGGTTTTAAAGGCATATGTTTGATAACAGGATATAACTATTCTCAGAAGTTAGTTCTGGTTTTCAGTCTTATCTCTGTGCCTTCCTAAAATCAGAAATGTTTCAAGCTAATGCATGAAATGTCAGCTTACATCTGACAAAAAAAAATCTAATGATTGCCACTCAGCTTCTTATCTTTCATTTGAAATTTGACTCTCAGTTTTACTGCTTCCATCTCTGATTATCTTCCTTGTAAAATATTCTAGTCTTTTTGTATTTATAAAATCAGTCTCAAATGTAATGCTGCCAACTGCATTGGGTTATGCTGACATGCTGGGTCCAGAACTTTGTGCTCACTTCCATTCTCCCTCCCAATATCTCCCCATATACATCACAATTTTGTTTCTGTAATGTCTTCTCTTATTGCAGTTGTGAACCAAAGAATGTAATCATCTTGAAACAGGATACAAGCAATGTGGGTACTTCATGGAGTGTTTCTAATAATGGTCTGCCTCCTGAAAGAGAATCTGACACAATGGGATAAATTGCTCAGTGCTTAATTACCTTAAAAGTTAAAATTAATGAATAACTTTATTTAAAACTTAGCCAGCTTCAATGTCCAGGTGTTACATATGTTAGACCTTCATTTGCTAGACTGAGGAACTTGTTAAATTTTTGCTGCTTGTGTAGGTACTTATACAACACAACAGAGGTTTTTTACTTAACTTCCTTCTGAACTAAACAGATTTGAGTTCTGGAATATCTCAGTTGTCTTTAAACTCATAACACTTTAATCCTTTTCATGATACTTTCGGAATCATTTTTATTAATTCATAAGCGTTCTTCTTGAAACACAGACACAGCGCTGGACGCATTAGTCCATGATGGTTGTATCAGCTCTAATTCTGAATGTAGTGTGGCTGTTATTTTGTATGGAATGTAGTCCAGGAAATTTAAACACATACACTCTGTGCCTCAAGCTTTTGTTGATTAGTGAAGTAGTCCTGAAGTGAGTACCCAACATAGTCTTCACAGAGGAAGAGGCTTCTTTGAGGGCCTCCAGGTGTCTTCATTGAGTATGCAGGGATTTTAGGCATATGCTTGAATACAGAGCCTGATTAAGATTGCCCATGAAGATTAAGCATATTTTTTATGCCAAAATTAGGTGGTCTGGATCCCACATAAATACTGCTTTACAACCAGGGCACCAATGTACTTATTCTGTATGTTAACAAACAGAGATCCAAGCACTCATCTTGCAACAATTTCCTAGGGCCCTCCTGGAAATGATTGCTCAATATGATCCTATATTTTGGGACCAACCACTAAAACACTTTTTAATCCATATAGGGTACATTATTAATTTTGCATTCTTCCAAAATGCCCTCTGAGGTCAAACTCAATCCCATGCTCTGTTGTATCAGTGGTTACAGCATATCAATATAGTATTGAAAAGGCAATTACTGCTCTTCCTCTGCCATAAAGAGGCTTTCATTCAAATCCAAGGCACAGGAAAATGCCACATTTACATTAATTCTGGTCTTTTTAAACCACATCTGCAAAATCCTCTGAGTTTAGGATTGCCAAATATAGGAAAGAAAGAGGAATGGGAAACCAAAAAATACTCAATAATATGTGTTTCTTTCCATTAGTTGGAGTCTTCTAATTTTCTATAGGTTCATAACATCATACTCTTAATAGGATATAACATCATAGTCTCAATAGGATATAACAACATTTTGCTGGATATAGGTCAGAAACTCCCACCAACTCTGTGTTAGACCTTTCAGATTTCTGAAGACATAAAGTGGAGCAGAATGCTATGCAGGGCAAACACCGTGGCCCTCCTGTCCCACACGATGAAAAGTCATGATTTCTGACTTTCCTGATGCGTTCTCTGGCTTGATGGCAGCTTGTTTAACTTTGTGGTTGACTGGCACCACAGTCCGCTATGAAGCACTATGTACAGCAAGTCTGTGGTTCTGTAATTCTCCCTCACAGATCTGCTGCCTATATAATTTGGCACTATTCGACGTGACTAACAGCCTCTGTCTGCTTGGGAGAATTATAGGCCTGAGTCAATATTTAGACTAAGGAGTTGAATCAAACAGTGCTGTGTAAGGGAGTTTATACTGTGGTTCACTGGGAGCTGTGGGCTAAGCACTCAACTCAGAAAAGGGCTAATTGAAAACTGCCATGGTAAGTCCTGTTCCCAGCGTAGGTGGGCTGTGGGCACGGGAAACTCTGCGAGGAGTGGAGGAAATGTTCCTTCTTCAGGTGAAAAACTATCAGATTGTCACTCTTTGGCCACTACATTAGCCTCTGGATTCAGAGCAGGCTTTCCCGGCTCTCTCTGCCAACGATATACACGGATCTACAGGCAGCAGGTGTAGCGCCATCAGCCCGATCCAAATAGAGCATCCTCCTGTGCTTGATTGGATACTGCCGCTGTGGTGGGCCCTGATGCGTGACAGGGAAGTGAATCTGTAGGTAGGGAAAGAGCCTGGAATCCAGGCTCACCGCTCATAAAGACTAATATTTGCAGTTGGAATTCTTAACATGATTATAGCAGGCAGCATCCAGGCACAATACAGCATCTGACGGCTGCGATTGCAGGAGTTGAGGTAAACTGTCAGAGCAAACACTAGCTATTGAATCTACTAAATCGGAGTGTGTAAAAGAAAGTTTTGGGATGACTAAGAAGGGTGAAAGAGACTAAAATGTTCCTCCTTATTTAATGGCCAATACATCCCACAGCACCTTGCTAAGATAAAGTCCAATATATTAAAGTGAAGCAATATACACTGTGTCTTTGGGAAAACTGTATGACATGATCATATTGAGAAAGGCTGGTGATCGCTTATGCACATTGTACTCTGAAATCCAACTACAACCCCCCCTTTGGCTCTTAAATCAGGCATTTCATTTAGGGATTTTCCATTCTGTAAGCAACAGGTGGCAACACAGCTTCCCAGGGGCTGATCCCAGGCCAGGGAAGAGACATACGTCCCACGTCATGGAGTCTGTCCAAGCCCAGGCCAGCTCCTGGGAGCTCCTCCATTAAGCGGAGCAGAGCTGTGGTTCCAGCTTTCTCACACAGGTCATGTTTCGCACCAAGTCACTGACAGGGTGGGAAGGCGATTTCTGAGATTGCACAGCTGCCTGGAAGCTCTGCAGTGCGGGGAAGGTCTCTGTTCAGCCCTGGGGTAACCCCAACCGTCTGAGAGGCTTCTCCATGCCTCTCTGCCCATTTATTTCCATGGCTGTTAGTTCTGGCAGTTGCAGCATAGGAGAAAATGTCAGTCCTGTGATATAAAAGAATGTGATCTTGATATCGTCACGGTGACATGGCTCTGCTAATCTCACCTCATTTTTGGATGTTATGCTAGAAAAACTACTCTGTCCCTTCCCATGACCTTATGTAACTCGATTTGGCTCTTACTTTGGATCTCCCACACATGAGACATTACTGTCCCCTCCTCTCAGTGTATGCTAGAGCATTTTATTGTTTACTCAAGCTGTGTGTTTGAATAGTTCATTCCAGATGTAGCCTTGTTAAAATCAGAGGTATCAACCAATCCCAAATCACAGGGACTGCAGAAAATTTTTCCAGTCAATTTGTTTCTCAGATCTCTCTAATTTCATTTGCCACTAATCCCAACCTCCTACTTTTTGGGAAGGCTTAAAATCTCTGCAGGTGTTTTCTCTGCAGGCAGTTTTCTATGCACATTTGATTTACTGTCCTTTCCTTGCTCCCATTAAAAAAAAGAAAGAAAGAAAGAAACTTCAGATTTTGTAGAGAGATGGTACTAAGAGAAAAAAAGCACAAACTTCTACAGTACAGTGTCTGGCACCAGAAGAAAAGACTCTTCCTGGAAGTTTAAGTGAGCTAAACAAGGCAAGCAGAAAAGTGTTGTGACAATTAACCCTTGTAAAATAGCTCTGCTTGGACAGGCCTGTTTAGTTATGTTGGCAGCAAAGTCAGGGACGTGCTAAGCTAGTCTCACAGCAAAGTACAGCAGCTGCCTGCTCACAGCAGGCAGGGCATGTGGAGCGTTTGAAGTTTCAACTGTATCTTTCTATCTCAAAATGCAGCGTCTATGACCCCCCACCAAACCCCCCGATATCACTTTAAGGATCGAATGATTAAGCTAACATTAACCAGATGAGAACTTCCACACAGACACATGAAAGCAGGGAAGTGCAGACACCACAGAGAGAAGGAGTTACTGTACCTCGGCAAAGGGCACCCAACTTCCAGGAGCTACTGACTGCTGCTGCTGCCCTCTCGTATCAGTGGCTTCTTGCACGCTGACCGCTGAGCTACCTTCAATGTCAAAATGGAAAGCGCCTCCCTCACTTGAGGCTGTGCTGGAGGAGAAGCATCTCAGAAAGAAAAATATAGGAAAAACGCGGGGCCAGGCGAGGATCAAAGCCATTTCCTCCCCTTACATCCAGCAGTGGTCTTCTAGCGTCTCAGTAATTGTTTACCTTCTTCTGCAATCAGCCCCCCTTGGTTTAGTGATGCCTCAGTTATTTTAACTTTCAGTGTGCAGCTTCCAGATGTGGCACTTCAAGGCAGCCTAACCAGATCCTTATTTAAAAGAGAAAAAAAAAAAAAAAGGGAAAAAAAAAAAAGAGGAAAAAAAGGAAAAGAAGAGAAGAAAAGCAGTTTTGCTGCCTTCCTCGTTCACTCTCTGTGCCTGTGGCTCCTCTTTTTCCCCAGAGGCTCCAGCTCAATAACATACAGATGGGCAGTGCTTAAGCAGAGAGTGTCAAACGCAGATTGTATTCCAGGAAAGCACCACTAGCTCCCCAGCCACCTTATCTCCCTCTGTCAGGATACAGACTGACGCTGTGCTCAGGGCTCTGGCTTCCTTCACATGTTCACATCATTCCCTTTTTACCTTTCGTGTCGAGACCCTCCCACTCAAACTTTGCTGTTCAGAAAGTGAGGTCACCCTTTCCTCTCCGTGCACCCCCCAGCTCAGCTTGGACACGATCCGACTGCTCCAGGCGAAGCATTGACTCTTGTGGCTGTTTTTTTAGTGTCGCTGGTGCATTCAGTGAAAGACAGAAAGGTGCCAAATTTATTAAAAAAACATTGGAGAACCGCTTTTTTTTTTTTTTTTTTTTTTTTGATGTGGGGGAAGGGAGGCTGCGGGTGGGAGGAGGGAGAGACAGGCTGGCCGTGCCATGGGCTAATAAGGGTAAGTGGTTCCTCTAACTGGCTTCTTTCAAATCCTTTCCTTCAAGCCCACCTCTCAGCTTCTTGCCAGCTCGTGAAAAAGAGTATCGTTCACTGCAATTTTGGAAAATGACTTCATTACTCAGGCTCATGAACTTTTATTTACAATGAGCATCTTGTACTCCTTTTTTCAAGAGATGCTTTGTGAGGCCCTGGTAACAAGGCTTGCACTGTATGAAAGCAAGATGAATATATTGCCCACAGCTGACCTAATTTTAAGACTGCAGTCTTACAAAGGCAGTGTAGTAACCTTTCCTAGGCTTTTGGACAAAGTTGGGATATAATTACACTTATGTGCACCATTCCAGCTAGGGGGTCAGCACCCTCTCCTTTATCTGTCCATTTTTCAGGATGTGTAACACCTTTGTACTAATTCACCCCAAGCAGCAATTGTCTTATCAGCCTTCATTCTGGAACTTGATTCCTTCTTCCTCCCTCCCTCCTCCTCTTCCCATCTAATTGAAAATATTATGAAACAAGGGATCAATTAGAGAAGTGAGGGTGAAACAAAGTGGTTTGAGGTCTGTGGACTTCAGCCCGCCTGCAGATTGTGGCTCATAAATGCTGTATAAATGACATATAAGGACTACATAACTCTACCTCTTTCAGAGAGGGTTTTGTATGAGTATACAAGGCTACTGGACTATGGACTACTGGTATGTATACTGGTGACAACTTTTTTGATACAGAAAATGGAAAAAAAATCATCAAGCAGAGAATCTGCTAGGTCTGATCCCAGACTTTAGTGAGGAACTGTTGGACTAAATGAGAAGGGAAGGTAACTTAGGAAAGAGTTACCTAAAGTTCCTCAAACCAGTGTTGGGAAGGAAGAAGAACGGGAAAATCAATTCACATATTTCTAGCAGGCAGCCTTCAACAAATTCACAAAATTGGGAGGGAAGTAGCTGAGCAGAGGAGGTGGTCGATAGATAAATGGTGTGAACTGGAAAGACAGGAAAGACAAGATTTGACTAAATGGAGAGATCTTCCTGGACCTGAAACTCAAGAAACATGTGGAAAGTGAAAACTGATCTGCTGACTACGTTTAGGTGCAGGATGAACATATAGACAGCAAAGCTGAAGGGTGACTCTTTGACTCAATATCCAATGAAGAGGGAAAGTGAAAGAGTTTAAGGTGGAAGAGAGGATTAGATGTTTTCTTAAGGACCTTCTTAACGTTATGAGCTGTAATTTTCCTAGGAAGTCACTAGCTTTTATGATTTTTGCTCTGGAGAACAAGATGTTTAATTGTGAATGCACAAAACCAAGGTGTAACTCTGACAATTGCCTGATTGCATTGCAACAAGAATAGATATTTCTTCAAGTTTTCCTGATTTTTAAGTTATGTTTTATCATTAATTACAAAATTTTGAGATAGTTTCAGTCAGTAAAATTTCAGATAAGAGATTGTAAAATGGTTGCTCTCAAAAGGTATTTTGCTGAGCATATAAGGCTTTGTTGTGTCTTTCCAGTGCCTAGTGAAATACTATGGATTCAGATTAGGACTGGAAGTATGCCAAAAGAATGACCAGTACTGATCATTCCATTGAGAGATTAATAGTTTTCTCTTGAATATTTAATTAATTAAATCAATTAAATGTAATTGGCTTAACTAAACAACAATTTAATTGGTTTCTCAAGCCTTTTCATTGCAGGGGTAGTGAAGCTGAACAGCACATGTGTACATAATTAGGCTGAGATCCTGCAAACACGTGTGTGAGTCACATTTAACCTGGAGTGGCTTTTAAGAGCTAAGTGCCCAGGTGTTTGCAGCACTGTATTGGGCAGGGTTTTAGAAGTGGGATCTGCTGGGTGTCTTCTGTGGAAGGGGCCAGGATGGCTGGAACAGGGATACCCTGAGGGACCACAACTACAGGCAGTTCTAGATCGTTAGGGACGATCTAGAGGACTGTAACTAAAGTGATGATCCCCAAAAGGACTGTAACTAAAGTGATGATCCACTGGGTTATAGGGACACCTTGAAGGACTGCAGTCATAGGTGACATGTGCATGGGCAGGGACACACCAAGGCACCTCAGCCATGGATGATTGATAAGGGGTGCCCCAAGGGAATTGCACCTTGTGGATGGCCCCCAGAGGCTTAAGGACACCCACAAAGGACTGTGGCCATGGGAGACCCATGGAGGGAAAAGGGATACCCTGGGGAGCAGGGGCTGCATGGGATCCACACCAGGTCATGGGCACCAGGGGCAGTGGCCGTGGGTGACCCACACTGCCTCAGAGGAGCAGCAGGAAGATGGGAGAAGTGGAGGAAAAGTGTAAGAGCCAAGAGGTTTTTAATAATGTAAAAATCCTGGGACACAATCCAGAATGCAGAAAATGGCACTCTTAACACAAGTAAAGGTTGCCAAGTGTTACTTACCACATCATTTTATCTAAAATTGCAATAAAAATATTCATATATCCCTTATAATACAGTTCACAACCATAATTTACATCACTTTATTATGGTCTGGTTATCTTGAAGTTCAAAGTCTTAAAATGAGTAAAATCACTGCTTAACATGTCTGGAAAATTAGATCCTTTAAAAAATCTTAGACTGGCCCAAGGCATTAAAAATCCCAAATTACTCTGTAAAAAAATCTCAGTTTATGAATCTATATGGGGAAGGAAATAAAGATAACTTCAAAGGGTAGGGCTATTACATAAGAAATTTATTATTATGAATTATCAAGAAATGCGCACTTCTTTGCAGCTCACAAGATCTAAATCTCTCCCCAAGTAATTATTAGTTCCATACCAGTATAAATAACCAAAGTCTTTTGAGTTGTTAATATTGCACTCATTAATGTCAGTAAGCACTGTTATCCTTTGCTATCCTATCGCTATCAGTGGAATAGGTGGCTGAATTGCCTACAAAAGCAGTTGCTTTTTGTAGCTTTAAAATACTTTTCCCCTTTTGGGAAATTGCAAACTGTAGAAATACAGAGCAACAACAACAACAAGTGCATCTTGAGATTATACAAGCCTCTGGGTGTAAAGTTGTTCTTTGATGGACTGGCAGAGATTATGTGGCTGTGCTGTGTAAATAATCTCAGATATGGGATAGGATCACTTCAAAACGGCAGAGTGCAGTAACAATACTTTCTACTTCTATTTTCCCAGTATTCTTTTTTACTGGTTACTCTTTTTTCCACCCTTTAACATTTGATTTTGATTCACTGTGATAGGTGCTAAGACTAGTGGAAAAGAAAGGGAAGAAATGAGTGGAAGACGTGTTACAAATCACTTATTCTAAATCAACCGATCTCACACTGTTGTATGTGAGACACTGATGGTTTGTCAGGTCCCAGCAGGAGGTCTGCAAGGAGTCTGTCAAGCTCTGTTGCAAGTGGTACCAGTTAAACAGTTGGTAATGGTGCATGGTGGTCCAGTGCAGATGTTGACAGATGACTGATATTAGTGATACAAAATGTTCTGGAATCTTTACCTAGTGCAGGCTGGAACACATTAGTGGTAAATCTATATATCGGCAAATGAATAAGCAGTCTACAATGTTTACTACAGGGCTGTATCAACTGAGAGGCAGTGAGGAATAATTAGTGTCTGCCTTAGTTTGTGCTAGCAAGAGATGCTAGGTAAATCTAAGTTAAATGGACAAAAAAACACTTTTCTGTATGTATTTAATGTGTTTTGAACTATGTCAAAATCAGGAAAATCTAAATTTTCAGTTAGAAGATAGAATTTATGCTGTAATGTGAAAAAGAGCCCTGAAGCCTAAAGCCTTCAGTGTGTAGATCTGATCCAAGGAAGCACAAGCATGTTCCCCTTTTTTCTGCTATGCTAGTTAAAGGCATCATCTAAGGCATTTCCCATATGACCAGCCAGTAACTCTTCAACACTGGGGATCTGCCTGATCCCTCATGGCTTTAAACGAATCTGTAGTGTTTCTCTTCTGCCTCAATATATCATTACTGCACATTTTCTTTTCCACTGAAGAACTCTTCTTATTCAATTAAGCAAGCCAAAGTCTTTTAAGTCTGATGAGTATGCCGTAGTTCTTAGTTCATGAAAGACAGATTTGTTTACGGAGGAAGATTTCTCAGGGTTTCTACCTCCAGAGTGCAACTGGGTGGGAAACAGCTGGCTGATGGAGTTTCTTGGTAAAAGCATTGACCTTGGGAACTGTATGGGCTTTGCAAGGATATGAGAATGAAATACAGTATTGTGTAGTACTGGAAAATTTGCTTGAAAAAATGTTTTGTTAGTTACTAAAAGTTAATTAGATTTTGAATAATGGCTTTCCTGGTCCAATATTATCTCCCAAACAGTAACAAATAACAGCAACAATATTTTCACACTTAAATATGAAAGTCTTTCAGTGCTTCTGGTTAACCTTAACTGAATCCTGTTTTACTCCTAGTGTACTCCTGCAGTAGGATGGTGTGAACTACAGAGGTGCTATACTGTTATTAATGATGTTAGCTGCTTCCTTCTTTAGGGATCCTATGATTGTCTGCTCTGACACAAATCTCTTCACAAATTACTGCCAAGTTGAAATGCAGTAGGAGCTGCTAGCCCCAATCCTTTTGTAGAAAGGTGCATGTGAAAAGAAAATGCCATTGTAATGTTGCATAAAAGGCAAAGATTCAGTAGTCTTAAAAAGAGTGAATTAGAAATGGGGCTGGAAAAATGAGGGTGAACGGTTATTTGCAGAGATGGAGACTCTTCCTGTGTTATTTGGATGAGCTGCTTAATCTCGTTATTTCCTATCACAGTTTCTATGATGAGAGCAATTACGTAATGGTCCAGTTCATTCAGCTTCTTGTGACCTAATATTTGGCTCTGACATCTTGGCTTGCATCTCCCACACCTGGTATTTCCAGATGACCCATGTAGATTTTGGGCATGTTTGTTACTGCTTGTCTTTTAAGATCAAATAAGCCAAGACAAATCAATTCAATCTGTGCTGGCCAGGAATGTGATATCTTTTACTAGAACAAAATAAAATATTAAATGAAAAAGTTCCAAAACTAAACTGTAGATGTTATTTCTCCAATGGAAGCATCCATAATTGTATTAAATATCGTTTGTAGGTTTGAGTAAGTTTGGAGAGAATATGTTTAGGAGGGAACAAAACAGCTGTATTTTGCTCAACCATCATAAAGTTTAACATTAGTGGATAAATTAATAAAGGAAGACATGGAATTGCATGATATGTTGTTACCAGCAACATGTTATAGAGTTTTTACTACTTCCAAAAAAATTCTTCACGGCAGAGTCCTCAAAACTATAATGATTCCTTCATGAGGCTGCCCTCTTCATCTTGTGTTTCCTCTGCTTGATTTTACCTTTACTCCTTCACTGAAATACTAGACATGAGAGATTATTAGTTCTTCAGGTCAGCTCAGGAAAATTTTACAAAAACAGTAAGAACAGCAACAACAATTAACGCAAAATTCCCTGATTGCTTTATTTCTAATCCTCAGTCTGCTTGTGGTACTCACATTGTGATAAGCTGGTGTATTTAGTCATTGCATTCCTGTGTGGTGCAGCATTTCCCTTTGTTTTCCCCTGCTATTATGCTTTGAGCAGCGCTGACTGTTGTCCCCTCGGCCTGGAGTCTTCAGACGTTTCCCTTTCTCTCCCAGCTTGTTTGTCTAATTCAGACTACATATTCCTATTTATTTTTATTTTTTAATTCTCTACTCCCTCCAGAGAAACCTCCCCACCCTTCCTCATTAGTACTTTCTTTGATCGTAATAATGGAACATTGGCTAAAGAAAACAAGTTGCATAAAACCCCACACTGAACTCTACATTCCCTCTAGAAGTCCCTGTAAAACAGCCTGCCAAAACTGAAAAAACAAAAAAAAAACCCCCACCACCACCAACTACAAAAAACCACACCCAAACCCCAGAAAACTGGCCAAAAACCCTCCCAAAAGCAAACATTTCTTAGCCTTGCCTAGGATTTAAAGGCACACAAAAGCAGTTAGTCTAGCTGACTGCCAAAACGCTCCCCCATCTCCAGTGCTGTCAGCACAGAGGTGTGTCTCAGGTCTCCTTAAAGTTTATCCTACAGTCATGAGAGCCAAAGATGTTCTGATGGTCAGAAGGGGATGTTGCCTATAGTTAACAGTAGAGATCACAATCTAAGACAGAAGTAACTGAAATAATACTAAAAACACTAGCAGTGTAATCGGTGCAGCAAAAAAGTCGGTGCAATTTGTTTTCATGCTAGTTGGGTGGATTTTGTAATCTCCTCTGAGCTTTGCACTGACCCTGACATGTGCTTTGTGTTGGATATGGCAGAGAGATAGTGGTTTTGGATGGGTAAAAACAATCTTTTCCAACCTGGGAAGTCCTAGGGAAAAGCCTTCTGGCATCGGCCAGCTCTGCCTGCTCAATCATTCCCTTTTTAAGCACTGTATCAGGCTTGAAATAGCTCTGTGCCAGCAGAGCTTGAAAACAGCCTTAGTTGGCCTGAAGAGCAAGCCTAAAATACAGGCTAAAATGTCTCTGCTGCAATGGAAATAGAAATGTTACCCTGTAACACAAACACTTCAGAAAGATAGATTCAGTACATCTTTATCTGTATAGTTTTTTATGTCATACATATTGTTATATGATCTGCTGGGGAATATCCTTGTATCTCAGTAGTTACTGAATCCTTGCTTTCTACAGTACTGCTTAGTGTTTGTTTCAGTGGGGTGCATGTGCTCTTAGATTATTAGTTTTAGATGCTAAAACTGCTTCTCCTGAATGGCTCAATAGGCAATAGTTTTGATCGCACTATGGCACCTCTTACCCTGACAACTTAATTTGTTAGTGTCAAGTCTGCAGGCACTGAATGATTGTTCATGAAGTCTTGACTACCTGATGAAGGGCACTGGCTAGTATGATGCCATTAGCTGAACTCATAGATTACAGTGGACAGCTGGAGCACTTTTTAGTTATTGTTTTTTCCCCTAAAGAGCTTAATCAAAAGGCATTAGAATAATAGACGCTTTCTAAAAGAGAAAGGCAGTGAGCTAAGACATTTAATTAGATTTTTTGAAATTGTCTTGTTTATTATACTTCCCATTTGTCCTTCATATTTAAATTTCAATCACAAATGAACATTACTGTTGATTTCACTTTAATCAAGAGTTTTCATTTGCATAATAAACTGAAAATATGATTATGAAATGAGGACCTGTAATTAGGTGAAAATGCAAAGTCTCAGTCTCACCATTTTGCAGGATTTTTGTGCCCTGTCTTATCAGCAAGAATGTTTGAAAGTCACTTTCACAAATGCTGTACACCATTTTTTAGATTTTTTTATATTTTTTGTATTTATTTTGTGATTTCTGCTCTGTCCAACTAATGGATTGAGTAGAATAACAAAGCAATTCTCTTTGACAGAAGGTATAATACCAGCTAACCCAGCTTGTCTGCTAACAGAAGGGCTGGCTGAGCAGCTGGCCCCTGTGCTGCTGCCAAGAAATGTTGACAGCAACAGCCACAAAATTTCAGCTGTTAACCTGCTCCGCAGCAAGGCTTGATAGTCAATGAATTGCACAAGTGCTACCCAGATCTGTCCAGAACGGAGGAAAAAGAACAGCAGCTTTGGGGCATCAGCTGCTTTGAGAGAGTCCCTGCACCATGTGAAGTTTTACTGCAAATGAATGTGGCATCTTTCCTCTGCACTCAAGCTGCCTAGCGTGGTAACACTCTCAAATGATGTTTGTGTTTCCATGTAAAAAGAGTTGAAAAGAGTTCAGGAGAAACCGTCATCTTGGAGTTGGCACAAAGTGTTTTGCTACGACAGCAGCCAGCCCCAACAGAGCCAATAGACAGCCCTGTGCGTGTTGAAAATTGGCTGATTTAGTTGCCTAACCACACATACAAATGAATCCTGGTAGCTCCCCAATTGCCAAGCTGCTAGCTGTGCAGTCAGAAGGCTCCAGATTAAGCCAATCCTGTCAATTTTGCTTGCATAACTGTGAGAGAACCCATGTTGTTTCATCCACTTCTGTTGATCTGAAAGTGTTTGAGAGCCTGTAGTCAAGCCTTGTGTAAAATTCAGGGCAGATCAGTGCTGTGAGGCAACTGCACTAGGTACTTAAGCTCTGCGTATGACCAGAGGCAGTTGTTTCTACTGGGGTGTCTCAGGTAGGCATTATCTGAAGCAGGAAAAGTCTTCTGCCTTTAATGAGAAACAGAAGTTGAACTTGATGGCTTATTCTAATACAAAACTGTTAAGTTCAAACAATATGACTGCAAATACAATGTGCTGAGTTATAAAAGTAAATCCCCTACATACTGCTGGAGACTGCATTATTGCCAGTACAATATGTTGCTTTGGGGCCAAGCGGAATGCATCTGAACTCCTCAGTTCTGGCCTGAAGATTCAGGTATCCTGGGAAAATCTTACCTGATATTTGGAGAATAAGGGGCTGCTTTGATACCTTTGGGAATGTTTCCTTTCGTTTCTCTAAGCTCTGTCCTGTGCACAAACTATTTTGGCCAAGGTGAAAACTGAGAACATTTTTGAGAAATGTATGCGTGCTAGGTAGGAAATGCCAAGTGGACTCCAGCCCCAGCCTTCTCTCTCTGTCCCCACAGAAGTCATTGCCATGTGACTGAAGCAAGCTAAACCCAAATACCTGCAGGGTGAGTGCAGTCAGGACCAATTGCCTGACCAATACAAAAGCAAGAAAATGGTAAACCAGTCACTTGGCTACTCTTTTAATCCTATGTACTCAGCCATACTCAGACTTCTCAGAATCTATATTTATTTAAAAAATGTCAGTGGGTGTATTCCAGTCCTCCTAGACTGGAGTCTGCTATGTCCTTTCAGCATACGTATCATATCCTCGTAGTATTATCAATTATCCTGGTAATCAATTAGAGATCCAAATGAGGCTTGTAGGTAGTATTAGTCTGCTGACTCCAGCCAAAGTGGCAAGAAACAAAGCACTTAATGTACTTGTGCTAGCCACCAACTTAATGGTAGAAAATAGTACCATGTTATAATTCATTTTATAATTCATACCGGTACTGAGACAACGGTAAACCCACTAACACTTTGACACCATTCCCATTGTGGTTTCCAAGACAACCAACCATTTTCTTTGCTATCACTGGTTTCCATAGTTGAGAAATTACTGCTACCTGCCGTGAATTTTTCTGCACTTCCCACATTATTCTTAGTTAAAGCTGCAAGGTTGTCTGAAATCCTATTGTCTGTGCTCTGTGTTTGTTCCTTATTTAACAAGTGTAAGATAGGTTGAGGTGGAATTATCCTGCTTTCTCTTCTGACGACAATTTTTGGCAACATTCTTTTCCCTAGCTTGTGTGCTTGCTGAGTTTGGAAAAAGTGCTTGGAACACGTTATTTTTATTCTGTGATGAGAGAATTCATGGCTGCTGTAGTGACTGCACACTTACTGTATCCATAGCAGCCAGCATCACACTTTACTGCTTTGGAAACAGTCCCTGATGAACAGTGGATTTGCATGAAAGGTTTGGTTGTTCATGTAGACTACCAAATTAAATGAGGGAAATTTTTCCTTTTTGTTGAGTCTGCAGAAAGACAAAAATTGTTGCGGTGGGCCTTATGCTGCAAGTGCTCGATGCTTGCTGGACCAGAGCAAGCTCTTTCTGATGCAGAGGAGGAACTATTAGTCTTTGTGGATCAAAAAATATGTGGTATCTAAAAATTTTTTGTTCGTCAGATTCCAGGGCTGATACTTTACCATCTCACATCGTAGCTTTTTACATTCTTCACTATACTACTTGACATACTTTCATTTATAATTTTTTGGCCCCTTGTGATGCTCTTTCTTCTTAACTTCCATTTCTTGACTTGCTCCTCCAGTGTTGCATTCAGCATTTTCTTTCTTAATTTTATCATTTTTACCAGGGGCTGACCTGCTGGAAAGCAGCTCCGCGGAGAGGGATTTGAGAGTCCTGGTTGACAAGTTACCCATGAGTCAGCAGTGTGCCCTTGTGGCCAAGAAGGCCAGTGGGATCCTGGCCTACATCAGGAGGAGCGTTGCCAGCAGGTTGAGGGAGGGGATCCTGCCCCTCTCCTCAGCTCTGTTGAGGCTGCACCTGGAGTATTGGGGGCAGTTCTGGGCTCATCAGTACAAGACGGACGGGGAACTTCTAGAAAGGGTCTAGTGACAAGTGACAAAGATGGTTAAGGGACCGGAGCATCTATCGTGTGAGGAAAGACTAAGTGAGCTGGGCCTGTTTAGCCTGGAAAAGGGAAGACTGAGAGGAGATCTGATCAACATGTACAAATATCTGAGGGGTGAATGTAGGGATGATGGGGCCAAACTCTTCTTGGTGGTGGCCAGTGACAGGACAAGGGATGACGGGCATAAGTTGAAACCCAGGCAGTTCCATCTCCATGTGAGGCAGAACTTCTTTCCTATGAGGGTGACAGAGCCCTGGAACAGGCTGCCCAGAGAGGTCGTGGAGTCTCCTTCTCTGGAGATCTTCCAAGCCCACCTGGATGCTGTCTAAACACAAGAATGTGATAAAAAAAGTAGGAAACACTGAATACAGTTGTCAACATGGATTGAGTCAGACTGATTAAACTCCTACTGTGCTGTTCTTGCTCTTCTACCTAACTGTCTATAAACCTCGTTTTCCAAATCTCTGGTAATTTATGCTGATCTAACCCCGTGTTCTAGCACTGGCATTTGTCTCATCCCATGGTGAGCCAGTTCAGGGAGCTAAAGAAACAGAAAACTCCTGTTACAGAATGAAGCAAACAGTTTTCTGTCAGTTTGGCCCCCTGAACTTGATTTTTTAGAGACCAGATGAGTGCCAGTGCTAGTTCAAGTTTCATGAATGCTCTAAGGGAAAAGGTGTGCTTCAGGAGCCGGAGATCCTAAATGCTACCTGGTCTCTGGTTTCTGAATGGTTTTTGCTTATGTGAATCCAGATTCATCAGAAACCTCAAACCTCACTAGGATAAGGTGGTTGTTTTTTTTGCTATATTTCCCTGAGCCCTTTGGTCCTAAGCTTAATTTGCTGTGGTTAATTAAGATATACCTAATACCAGCAAATGCGAAACAAATAACTAAATTGACTTAACAGATCTTGTAATTATTCACACGTCAGGATGAAAATAAGAGTAGAATATTTCAAAATATAATGAGATGACAACTATTGACGGAGTCATTTGTGTATTGTTTCACAATTCTGCTAAAAAAAAAAAAGGCAGATATGGTGAAATTTGGGCTAGCTGGAATCCTGTGACTGAATTAATTGATTGACTTAGGTGGAACCAGGATACCATCCCAAATCTTTTCTCATAAAACCTGAATCACAAAATGAAAATTCATTCTCTCTGCACTTACATTGTTACAGATTTGCATGTATAAATATATTTGTTTGTTTAAAAGGAAGCTCACAAATGCAGAAACACAGTGTAGATTTAAAACAGAATAAAAAAGGGAATGAATATCGACCATCTATACAGAAACTCTCAGACTGTTCACATATAAAGTGGAAGACAGCAATTGGTATTTAGGAAAACAAGAATGCTTTAGAGAATCTTTCTTTTAAATTTTCAGAGTATGGTGTCTATAGTACTAATGGGATATCCTCAGCTGAGAAATTTTAAACCATCCAGTGTCCTTCCTTGCCTTCCAAATCAAACCTCAATTTTAGTGAGATACTTTCTTGGGCAATTTGCTGGGTTACAATAAAGTAAATGTCAGAAAGCCTTGAAGGTGTATTTTTTTCTTACAGTGTTCGTCCATTTATTGGTTCATAAGAGTCACTAGAAGATTCAAAGGTACATAAGGAGATTACAAGACAACATCACAAATATTAGGGCTGATTCCTTTCTCAGACTGGACACTGTTAAAGTCAGGCTATTATTCTCATACATGCATTTTTTGTTTGCATGGAAGGAAAACAATGATTTCACAATAACTGTAAGAGTCTGAATATGAGTAAAATTTCGCAATACTTTATCCAAGCAAAACTCCAAAAAGTCAAAGCTAGAAACAGAAATTGTAGAGGAACATAAAGTGTTTGGCAATCAAGATTGAAAACCAGAGCACAATTGAGACACACCATACATGTGATTCTATTAAAATAAGAATGAAAGAAAACAGAAATACTATGCTTTAGACTGGCTTTACTAAGCAGAGTGTGTTGTTGGTCTCCACCCTGGATTAATCCACTTCAGACTCTGTGCCAGTTTACAACACTGCAGTTTTAAAAGGCTTAGCGTTTGGCAGCTGTTCTTCTTGTATAGTAAGCTCCATGTGAGATATATGAGTTCAGGCATTATATCTTTTACCTTCCTCCCCTCAAGTGAATTCACTTTCTTTCAACACTGTTGCTGCTTGATTGTGCCACCCCCATACGAAAGAGGAGGGAAAGGAAAAGGAAAAAGAAGAGGAAAATGTCAACATGTAAAAATGCTATGAATTTCATGACGACTAGAAAGAAACTTCACATGTCTGGAAGCACAATCGCTCTTTCAAGACCTAAATTATCCCCATATCATGACCTTTGAAATGTTCTCTAAACTCTTTTAGAAGGCACGGCATGCCTTGAAATTTAGACCCATTCTTGGGTGCAATGATAGCTCTGTTGTTAGTGCTTTTTCTATTACTCCTCTCTGGTCTCAGAAGAATTCAGGGAAAGCAGCTCTGTCAAGAAACTTAAATTGCCCATCTTTTAATAAGGATACCCTACCTGTCCGTCATTAAATGTGTGTGGGATGGTGGGATATGAGAGGATGGACTTCACTGCAGTGAGTGGAGCTGCATTCCTTTGTGTCAGTGCAGAGTGTGAGTCACTTGCTAGAAACAGCTTTACTGTGTCTCTCAGGCAAAAGAGACTTCATTGCATTCCCTGGACTATGGGAAATACAGAGAATATTTCTCCCAGGCACAGTCATCTACATATTTCTGAATTATTTCATCACTGTTCAGTGAAAATATGGAAGATGAATGACCCATACTCAGAGGCTACCAGGGTACTAAAATAATCAGAAAGCAAATGGATCTGAGGTAGTATAAATATTTTTAACTCCAAGATGATTCAAATTCCAGGCTGGCTTTTAGGAGCTAAGTGCAGTTTGGCACTTTTTTGCCTGTGCTTGACAAAGACTGCCTAACATTATCCATCAACAGATCCTCATTTTTTATGATGTATGGTAAAAAGAGTAAAATGAGGAAGGTTGTGACAGATACTTCCTTAATTTGCATTGTGATGTAGAGGAACACCAACATCAGTTTACAGGGTGATCTTTAATACATTGGTTTATAGTAATATGGGAGACCAAAGATCTTTTTTTTGTGTTTACGAAAGCAAATATAGAAACTTTGGACCTTTTGAAACAATAAAAAATGCTTATCTTAAAGGTACTACATGAAGAAGGGGAGTGCAGCAACCTGCACAACCAAGGGGGGTGCAGGTGTGTTAACCTTCTTCTTCCCTTCATTATTACTGCAGTGAAGGGCACCTTCAGGAGAAAAAGATGCCTTCTGCTTCCATTTCCTCAGCTTTATGAAGCTGAGAAGGGGACTTTGAGGCCAAAGTATTCCATACTTCATCTATCTTTTGAAGTATTATCTTTGTCTGAGTCCTCAAAGCTCTGGGTATATGGAAATAAACCTCTATAAATACTTACTAGTTTCATTTTGAGATCATCTGATATCACTTCTGATCATATCCTGGATTGGATTGGAATGGGAGTGGAAACGTATGTGAGCTGATCAGTAGTCACTGTGCATTTGTACTAGATTGTTGTTTTAAATATACCCACCCTTTTGTGTGAAACATTTACATGCAGACTCCTTATTGTCTGACAGATTTTCTAGGTATGCTTTTATGATATATAAATAATATTTTTTTACATAACTTTGATGTATGCACACAGAAATACCATCTGTCCATCATCTTCATGTACCAAAAGTAATTTTTCACTGTTGCCCATTTATTCACCTCCTAGCTGTTGACACACTCTGCAAAATGACATCTGTTCATCTACTGAATCTCGCAGATCCTCTGGTAGAACCAGCTGGCTTATGCTTGACACAATGAAGTATTACACTTCTGTATGTAGTGCCTGCTTTCCTTGAAAGAGATTAAAGGTATTTAGATTTGACAACATACACTTATCTTTGTATGAATCAATATAAAACATGTGCAGTAAGAAAACAGAAAACAAGGCCTAGGCCTTTCATGTGAGGAATTGGCCAGGGGTGCTATAGCTATTTGCAAATGATCCTAATGATAGATCAATGGGCTTGGAATTTCTTCAAAAGAAGTTGGACCAAAAGAAAAAAGGAAAAGAGGTAGAAAAAATAGAATTTATCTTCAAAAGTTTGATCAATAGAGAGAGATACTTGCAAATGATGCCAAATAGACCCTACAGATCACGACCTTTGGACTGCCTGGTCGTGAAGCCTTATAGGTTAATATTGGAAGTGCAATGGAGCCAGTAAAATGAAGGCAAAACCTCAGCGGTACCCTTGAAAAGCAGAGATTAAGTTTAAATACAGCTGATTTAGGATAGGCCTATGGTTAAGAGTAATTATTGAGCTGTAAATTCTTCAAACCTTTTATCTTCAGGCATCTTTGACTGCTCCTCAGTCCCTCAATCAAAGGTGAGGCAGCCATATTGGCTGTTATCATCTGGTTAATTTTGAAGCTGTTATCTTCAGCTCCATGCTTAGATATTGTAAGCAGTCCTAAACACATTACCAAACTTTGTATTTGTTTGTCTGCTGTGAAAAATAATCCCTGCATCTGAGAAGACCCCCAGACTGCAGTGGATACTTGCTCACACTTTACTTCAACAGTATATTGGCTGTAGACAACTTGGGTAAAATTCTGTATTTTGCACCTGAGGTAGGCAGGCAGAGAAGGATGAAAATTTATTTCAGCATGAACATGGTCAAGCACTGGGACAGATTGCCCAGGGAAACTGTGGAGACTTCGTCCTTAGTGATATTAAAAACTCAAGTGAGCTTACCCTGAGCAACCTGGTCTAACTTGATAAATAACCCAGGTTTAAGCAGAGGTTGGGCTACATGGCCTTCTGCTCAAATTGTTCTGTAATTCTGCAGCGCTGCCGTGTAAGTACACAACAGGATACACACAAAAATACAGGGCACAGGCTGGGTCCTTGAAATGGCCAGATTCAGGACTTGCTGCTTAGTTTTACGAAATGGAAATAAAAATAGGACTGTAAGCCCTATCTGAACAGTGACTCTGCAACAGGTGTAGAAAGGCAGGAGTTATAGCCACTTGAGTTAAAGATTTCCTCCTCCTCTTCCTCTTGAACAGTGTTAGCAAGTTAACAGCTAGTTTTGCTCTCTTTTAAGCAAAGAGAGTCTCTTCTCTCTGAAACTGACTCCCTCAAAAATTAATGGATGGGTTCCTATTTTTCATCTGCGAAGGAACATGCAGCTATTTTGCAGTAAGCTGTCCACTCTGTGTGTGTCACTGATGGACTACAGTATGAGGAGTCTGGACAAAGCCACAGAGATCTGCTCTTAATTACATTGCTAAGTGTTGCTTCTTCTGTAAGGACAATGTCTGTAGTTGTTTGCTCTTAGAGTAGTGCCAAGGGACGGTGCTTTATGCAGAGAATCTATGATAGAGATGCTTGACAAGGAGAGGCAAATGCATAGATGGGAAAACAGATGGTAAAAGAACAATTAGGGAACAATAAAATAAATGTATTTTTACATAATTACCAAAGCTTGTCTTACTACACTAGCTTGTCTAGCTTTTTCAGATGCTTGCATCTATCCCTCCGTGGTGCAGAACTGACTTGATTTATTCCTGAAATCTTGTGGACAGCATTTTGCAAAAATGCTATTATGCGAGAATTTCAGTAAGACAAAATCTCATAAACTGGTGGCATTGCTTTGTATTTCCACAAGCCTGACATGATTCAGAAATTAAGAAAACAATAACTAGCTTCTCAAAATAACTTACAAAATGGAAAACAGGCAATTTACCAAAGCTTTATAAGAAAAGATGACAGGCTCTGGTACCCTAAATTGTACTGTAGTTCTCAGTCCTGATCAGCTTGATTACTATTGCTTTCGGTATCAATATAATAATAAAGTAGAGCAATGCCATATATTTAAGTGCTGCAGGATCTTATTCTACTAAATTTGCTTAATTCTCTGAAGGAAATTTACTAGAGAGGGACATTCCACCATCAGAAATAATTTTAAATTTTAATTGGTAGTTCAGCATTTCTCTAAGTTCACATTTTGTTAAATAGATCAGCATGATCTAGTTTTTATTTATTTATGCTGATACTTTAATGGGATGATGACTGGCATAAAATGCTGTCATGAAAATCATACAGATTTCAGAATGATTTTTATCTATTTAAAGCTTGATTTACAGTATTATACAGCAGAAACTGTTATTTTCTCTTTAGCCTGATGTTCTTCTCATAATTGTAAACTGAATTATAGTACCAAAACAGAGAAAGTTCTTCTCAAATATGTGTATGAGGGCAGAAGAGAGGAATTATGCCCATAGCCATAGTTTGGCTATTCAGAATTTAGGTATGTCTTATTTCAGCAGTATCATAATATTCACACTACATGTAAGTAATGAGATTAACTAAGGAAGAATGGCCATAGGACTCACAAATGAAGCTATAATGTACTCCATTTTAGCAATTCATTCTGATTTCTAACTTGGGCAGGATGTTAAATGACAAGGTTTGGTCATAATACAACATTTTGTGCCAGCCTCAATAAGTATGTGGCATCATACACAGTAAAGGTGAGATGTAGGTACATTTATGTTGCTCTGATTTAGACGTTTCTTTTTTCTTTTTTTTTTTTTTACTTTTTTAGACTTTTTTTTTTCCAGCTGTGAGTGATAGCCTCATGCTGTCTGATATGAGAGGAAGTGCATGTCAAACCCCTGTGCATTCGTGCCCAACATGGTATGGTTTAGTGCAAATGTTGTGATTTCAGGCCATGTGAAATACAGTCACGGACTGTATGTTCACAGGCTCCATGGCTTTGCTCAGGGAATTTATCTTCACAGGACATTCAAGTTTACATCTTTCCCTTTTCTGATGAGGCTTGTATCTAAAGATCCTGCCTTGCAGGAGAATGTCTTGAGTGCCAGATAGTTCAGAGATTTTAGTATGTTAGCCAATTTAGCCAATTCTTATCCTCATCCCACATTGCAAGGGTCATAGGTCTTCTTCTTGTTTCTCCTCGCAGAAAAGAACAGCCCTGGGTTTATTCTCTGACCTAATGCAAAATGGCATAAAAAGGAGCTGGCTTTCACAGAACTGTCTTATCCTCTAGAATAAGGAGGTTACATCAAAAGTACTTGTTGGGAATCATCTTTATCTTGTGCTGTGCTACAAATATGCCTAGAATGGGCCATTCTAACATTTTCTAGAACCATTCTTACATTTTACAAGACTGGATGAATGTGCTTCAGAGTCAGGGTCGCTGCCCTTTTGCCTTACTGATACGGATGACTCCAGTGATGAATCTTTCTCAATTAAAAGAAATCAATGCTTTCAAAGGCGCTTTTCCTCAGAATCTCTTCCCTTAATTTGGATGAACCCAAGCAAACAATAAACTGCTTGTCAGAGTATTCACCTGGGAAATATGAACAATCCTTTTTCCGGCTTTCTCACTTGTGGCCTGGAAATGATGCTTGCTATAGGTTCTCCAAATTGTAAGCAGCAAGCTGTAAAATCAGTCTGTCTCTTTGGCCTAACACTTATTTAATGGTTTCCTTAATATGTTGTAGAAACAGCTCCAAAGAGAAAAGATTTCATTAAGCTGTAATCACATGCATCAAGTTCTTGCACAGGATAGAGGGCCATCCTATTCTCCTGTCCTTTCCTTACTCCAAGACAGTTGTATTCTGTGATGGAGATATCTCAGACCTGAGATTTCATTCATCTTATAAACCTTTTCTGATCCATTTTTTTCCCAAAGTCAGCAAATCCCCACATCCACAGGCTTTCAACAATGACGTTTCCCAGAAATGTCAGAAGCAGCAAGTCATTAACCAACCCTCCTCACTTGAACACAGGTCCCTATTACATTACATACGTAAGTCCTCAGAGAGTAGACAATTCTCTGTGGAAGAGTGCCCTGATGTCCTTGTCCTTCAAGGGCTCTAAGGAGGTATAACAGAAAAAATACATTGGATATACCAGGTTTTGTTAGGTGTATTTTAGATGCTAGATGTGTCAAAGTGGACTAAGATGATTGTGACAGAGCATCAAAATCAACTCCCACTAAACACAGGGAAACACATTGAAATTCAAAGAGAACAGTAACCGATCACTCTGCTCTAGTGTGGCCACACTTTCTCAGTTTAGTGCCTAATACGTGCTGATAGCCAGCTGTCAACTCCTTATTACATGCAAATGGAGAAATAATAAATACAAAAAAACCCATCTACTTTTGACAGGAGAAAAATGAGATAGAGATCACTTGCCTAAAAGAAGGTACACTTTCTAAATGCATTCATTTTACTTCCTTAGAAATATTGAAAATAGGTCTTACTACTTTTAGGTAACATGAAGCATTGGTCACATTTTCATGTGTTCCTTTTTGGCTACATTCTCCAGTTATGTGGCTAAAAGATACTGCATTTTATGGAATTGTATAGGAATTCAAACACTAATATTTTTAAAAGCAAAGATGTCATTGAGGAAATTCAGTAAGTTAATCATCTACATTACTCAGGCCGAGTTTTGTTTCTGCAAAGCCTGGCGCCTAAAATACTCCTGCCGCCAGCTAGTGACATTTGGTATCTCCTAGTTCTTTTATTAGAAGAAGCAGTGAAGCAGTTATTCAACTGTTCCCTGCTCATCTTCTTCATACCATCCTCTTCAAACATTATTTTATTTCCTTTCAGCTGTCTGTCTTTTTTCTTCAGTCTGGAGACCACTTGCGTATTTAATTTTAACTCAGAAGCTTTTACCTTTCCTTAATCAACCTTGAGTTGAAACTATAGTGTGATAATATTTCTTCAGATATTTTAGTAGATTAATTTTTAATATGAAACATATCTGTGGTATTATACTTTTCTTTACCTCACTCATTATTAAATCTTGAAATCTCTTCTGCAGAGGGAAACATTTTCATTGTAGCAAAGGCAGTCTAGTTATTAGGGATTGGTGGAAGTCGGAAGATGGAGATTTGAAATCCTGTAAGCTAAAGAGGGATTTTAAAGCAGTCTCTTATGCTCTGTATAGTGTGCTAATGTATAGGACAGAATGGGGAGAAGATCTGCATATTCTGTGTTTTAAAATAAAATAAAAGTTTTTATTTAAAAAGCTACTTAAGCAACTGCCCTACAGTCAGAAATGTTTGATTCAGCATACAGAATCAGGGGTTACTTTTCTTGTGGATGGCTCCCTCTTTTAGTTTCCTCTCTGTGAAACTGAGTATTATTCTGATATCAGGTAAGGGTGCCATCTGTGAATCACTGGGATGCTGTAGCAGCCCACAGAAAAACCCATGGGGAAAGTAAACAGATGAACAATGTGCAGTACATGAAACCTGGACCCAGATAGTGAATAATGAGGAGAAAACAAATTGTCAGCAGGATGCTCATTAAATGAATGCTGTCCTCTGGTGTGCTGGACAAGCTTGTTATGTACATCTGTAATTAGAGGCAGCGTCCTAGTAGATGTGCACAAAAGGCTACTCGTGATTGACTTTGCAGTCTTAAAATGTTGTTTTAGTGTGGCTTGTGCATGTGTATGTCCAATGCCAGAGACATTGCCTTTCATTGCAAGTGTAAGACAGCTGCTCATTAAAAATCAGTAAGTTTTCTTCGTAACTTCTAATGTACACAAAGGATTCATGTTTTTGAGAATAGCTGAGCTGATTTTGCATTTCACATCCTACTCCTTGCGTTATGGATAGACTGGTGCAAATACTATTTCTGTAAATGAAAAATACCACTGAGAGCTACCATGAACTTTTAGATCCTGTGTGCTAAGGTTAATTGGAATGTATGTGAGGCTCATAAATCAACCACATTTCACTCACCCCAGACTGATCATGGCTACTAGCTCCCGTATACAATTAAATTGTTTTATATGTAGAGAGTTGTTTGTAAAATGTCCCAACTTGGGGAATCCAAAAGGGGTAGTTTTAGAAGCATCTCTGAAAGCAATATCCAGTGATCAAAAATAATCACAAAAAGATTTTGTAACTATTGCAGAAGGGGTCTAATACCCAGGCCAGCTCACTTGGCAAAGAGACAGGGTTAATCAGATTCAGAAGAGCTTTAAGTGAACTTTTGAAGTAAAAACTACTTATACTATCAGCTGTTAGACCTCAGGGTTACAGCTGACACGGGTTTCCTGGAGAAGTTTGCATGCTTGCCTCTTTGCTCCCCAAATCTCACTTTTCCTACAGGTAAGGCAAAGTATTACTGGCTTAGAGCTGTCGGTGCAGTACCTTTCAAGAGCACAGAATTTCAAGAAAAAGAGGTAGTAATTGAAAGTTAATAATGACATTGGAAGCTACATGGATGGATAGATGAAAACTCAATAAATAACCCAATGTTCTAAAACATGTATGTTGTAGCAACCAATTGGGACAGGATTTTACCATAATCTGGCATGATCCATCTAAAGAAAGGACAGGATATAACCATTTCTGAGTTTGAAATTTTAACGCAATGGAATACAAAGGTAAATATAAATGAGCAAAGCAACCTTAGGTAAATATAAAGTAAATCTAAACTGTGAAAAAATAGTTACAAGTTTTCTGAATATAAAGCATTCTGTCAAAATATTGTACTGCACAGACATATAAAGTTGCTCCAACCATATGTCCACAGTTGCAAAACTAGGGAATAGGAGTTGGTGGGTTGAAGGTGACTCTTTGATGTCAAATCTACTTCACAGCCAAGGTAACTTAGTGGCTACTCTTAGGCCACAAGCTGAAGCTGAAGATGTGGTTTAGCTAATTTCTTAGTGACAGGAGCTGACCTTCCCTATGAGAGGAACATATCTAAAAAGCACAATATTAGCAAGTCAAAGCCTCTCCAGTATTTCTTTATTTCTTTTTTTTTCCCTTATTTTTGTTTTTGGTGTTAATACAAAAAACCATTACTCTGTAACATCTTTCTAGCAAAACATATAATCAACCCGGTATGTACGATGAGGGAGACAGCAACTAGATGTGGCATAAAGATTGCATATCTGTGCTGTATGCTTACTGAGGCATTGATTTGCAAGTCTGCACTGTACCTCCACATGTGCTGTATGATTATGCAGGATGCAATGGGGAATGCAGGAAGCCAGAAGGGGAAATTGCATGACCTGGGTGGCCTTGTTGATGTGGACTCAGCCATGGGGCAGCTTTGGGGGCTGAGGTCTGTTTTCCCCTCACCTGCTGTTTTATGCGGAGCCTGTTGGACGCGAACGCTGCGCGGAGCCCTGGGGGCGGGTGAGTACGTGGCAGCAGGTCCGTCGGAGGCTGCCTCGTGCTTCCCATGCTCCCCCCGACATCTCAACAGCTCTCAGCACAGGCGGGGACGGAGCCCTGCCCCAATCCGCTTGGCAGCTGGATGATCCCGTGGGACACACGGCTCTGATGCTCGCCAGGCTAAGGGAGCCTGGGAGTCTGTGTCACCCGAATTAGCATCAGAGCCAGCACTTCTGCTCTAGGCATTGGGATGTGGATTTTGAGAGTCACCTTTTGGAGAAACCTAGGTCTGTGAGGTGGCAGTAAATGCCCCCTGTGCTCCAAATTCTAGATTTTAGACACCCAAAATCTGGCAACAAAGTGTGTAAAACATTTACCCCTCTCAGCAATTTCCACTCAGCTTTTCTTGCAGCAGTCTGTAAGGCTCTGGTTTTGGCAGAGTTAGTACTAATTTTACTGTGGATGTCTTGAGGTTAAGGAAGGCTGAGGCTGATGACAATTGCAGAAGTTTGGAATTGCCAGAGACTGGCTGTTTTTCAAAATAAGGCTATAAAATCCTTCTTTGGCTGGCCTGGGTCTACACAATCATCATTCGCACCAATGCTCTGGCTTCCTGTAGTGAGTGAAGTCCTGAAATGAATGTTGGCTGCCTAACAGCAGAGTCATTCAGCAGAAATGGTTCATTTATTTGCTATTGTACAGGCAGGAAATGCCTCCTTTTTCCTGCAGTCTATTTTAGAATAAAATGGTAATTTGGGGAGGAGAGGGTTTGAAATAGGAGATCTTGCTTGGCATCAACTGAGTGACTATCAAGCAAGGGTAATAAGAATAATACCAACACAAATGATGGACTAGTCCATTGCAGTCTTTGGCACGTGAGCTTTGGGCCTATTTGAGTTGCTAAAAATTGTTCAGGAGGGATGATTTGTGGGTGCTGAGGTCTGCGTGATGTGCTCTGAAAGTCACAGGTAACATGAGCATAGATCTCAGTGAGGGAAATATAACCTTTAAGCAAGCAGACAGCTAACTCCCAGCATTTGCAGCCGCTCTTCACTCCAGCTTGTTGTAGTTACCAAGGCTGTCACCTTCTCTTCCGTTGTCAGAGTAAGCCCCTCTTCCACGCCATGTGCAGAAGGTTATTTGGCATCTGGCCATTTTTGGTTGCTCATTTATATTAAACATGAAGTGTCCCACAAAACAAATAAATTAAAAAAAAACAACCAAGTGCTAGAGGTGTTTTACCAGTACGTTATTTGGTAGTGTAACCTAGCTGGGTATGTGATTAACAACTTTGATTCAAGCTACTTGAAAATCACTTAACTTTTCCCCCTCTCTTATTTGTTTCTCCTCCTCTCTCCTCCCAAAATAGCAAGCATTTTGAAGAGTAATCTAATTAAAAATGAAAGCATATTTACTTGCTTTAAAATGCCTGTATTACTTTTAGCATCAAGGGAGAAGCTGATTTATGATAAAAAATTCAAATTCAGCATTCTGTTTATTCACAGAGGGGAAAAGGCAAGAAATGTTAGTTTATTCCTTTCTAGGGAACATTAAATATTTCCTGCCCTACCCTGCCATGTATTTTATTTTATATTTTTTTTCTTAATAGTCTGTATTCTGTTTGTTGCTTGGTAAAGAATAAAAGGAGATTCTTTAGTCATGGGAATACAGATATGTTTATTTCCACTTCGGGAGTATAACATACTTCTTAAAAAATTCAGCTGTTTCCAGAGCTAGTTAGCTGAAGCACCTGGTATCCCACGCTCCACCCAAGATTATAAAAATATGTGAAACCACAGGAAGGCAATACAGCTGTTAAGATTATATGAGGACTTGTTGTTTAATTAAGTTCAGTGTAGTGCTTGAAAGAGATGTAGTTGGCTAAAATAAACTTTTCCCCTTAATTATTTGGTGTCTAATTAACATTATAATCTCATCAGACAGTATGGCATAACTAAATTCTATTCTCTTTTAAATCATGCATTAGAATGAAAAAATAAAGCAAAAAGAAATTCAGATCCATGTAGTACTATTGAAGTTTGAAATCCAGGCAATGTATCATAAAAGAAAAAAAAAGGTAGAAAAAGCCCAATTAAGTTTTCTTCCTTTGTGAGTGATTCTCCTTTAGAGTAAATGCAATCTATTGTATGAGGACCCTTCTTGCCTTGATTACTACATGACAAGCATGTAGTAGCAGGGCAGAGCCAGAGCTGGAGGATACTGTGTGAACAGGGAAAAGTGCGTTGAATGATCCAGGGAAGGGCCGCAATTCCCACAAGAGCTGGTTGCATCACCTCCTGCTGGTCAAACTGGGGAAAAACTCCATCGGTCTTTTCAGAAACATGAAAAATAATCCCAAGCATCACTGCCTGCTTTAAATGACGAAAGTGCTAAAATTCTGCTCATTAATCAGGGATAAAAAAGGATATGAAAAATGGTATCACACATAAAAATGGATTTAGCTCTGAAAGACAAATGCTATATCCAAAAGAAATTCTGTGGGTTTTTTGTTTTGTTGTAAATGAAGTTTGCTTGCAAAATCATATTGTGTGGGATAAAGATGGGTACTTCCAGCTCTCCCTAAACACAGGAATCACAAACTGTTCAGAAGAAAAGCCACATATCTCTATGGGAAGCTTTTTGTAATGTTCTAGATTGCATATGTGGCAAGATACTGACATTTAAATGGAACAATCATAAATCAGAATGTAACTAATTAGCAGAACGTAGATTGTTGCGGGATTGGTAGATCAAGACTAAATGTGCAGCACATGAAACACATAATCAGTTCATTGAATGGTCTTTAGTTTCTCAGCTGAAAACTGATCAAACATTGAACTACATAAAGCATTGAAGCATGAAAAATTATTTTCATATATCCAATCTGTATTCTATTTGATTTTGAAGTATTCTAGCTAAATTCCCCAACAGTGTTTTTACCTGTCAATATTCTAGTTGCATTTTGCCAAGGGAGAACTCTAAAACTAGGGGAATTTTATAAGTGACATTTTCATACATATCAAATCATAGTGAGGGAATTTTTGAAAAGAATAAGCAATAACTAGGAAAAAATGGTGACAGATAGGATATCCAAACAGGTAAAAGATGGAATGCTTTGTTAAATGCTTCTGTTTAACAGAGATACAGTTAAGATGTGCTGAATCAACTTTAATTTGCCTGGGTAAACCGTGAAGCTGATGCTTCAGAAGGTTGTTTCAGCATAAGCTCTCTGCTGGGAAATATGTTAAGTGGATGAGTATAAATCACTCTCCTGAGTTAAGCATGATAAAAGTGAGGGTTATATTCTGCAAATTATATAATATTCTGCAAATTATATAATGTCACTTCAACTTTTTACGTGATCCTTCTGGGTCTTACTTCAAGTTTCTGCACCACATTGTGCCTGTAATAGCAACCAGAATATATGTGCTGCTTCTGCTTTCCACTTCTAAAGAAGATTATGATGGTTCATTCATCCATATTCTTTAGACAAACATGAAGGAGGCACTTATTCCACCCAAGCTGAAGGATCACAAAATTGCCCCTACAGTTGAAGTCAAGTGGGAGATGTGAGCTTCTGTTGACTGCAGTGGGGCAAAGCTGATGAGTTTTGTGTAGAGGCCTAACTTTCGACAGCTGAGGTTATGGGAGGCAAATCCTGTTCTGACAAAATCCATTCAAAAGACTTGTCAGCGTGGTTCTCAAGAGATGGATTCTGCTCCCTCTGTGATAACTATCCAGTTTAAGGTAGCTCCCTGAGGCTATTTTAATGGACAACAGGGAGAGGCAATCACATTTGTAGAGTGATTCATCCTGTGTGAGGTAGGGTGGATGAATCACCTGGAAAGGCTTGTTTCTTCCCTTTGATTCTAGAGGGAGCCTAGTCCGGCTGAGGATGGGATGTGGAAAGCATGGACAGCTCCCATGCGGGAGTGGGACGCCCACCCTCAGTGCTTGAGCATGGTGCGTCTCTGCTCCTGGTCAGCCTGATGAAGTCCTGCCACTGCACATAACCACCACCTTGAGATGCCTGTTGCACATTTATTAAGCACTTGACTTCTCCGGGGCTTTATCTAGTGCTCATCACTCGTGAAGCTGTGTGTTTTGCTGAACTAATTACTTCCTTTTTATGACAAGCTGGCTAGATCAACTTAGGTATCTGTAAACAAGTAATGCAGCAAGGTTAGGTGGAAAGGTTAGGTGGGAAGGTTAGGAGGAAGCAAGGTTAGGAGGTTAGCGTGGGAATGTCTGTAATTGTGAGTGGCCAGTTGGAGACAGTGGTACAAATACTCTGCTTGAGTTCATTTGCTGACCTCGTAGACTTTGTGGTCTGATTATCTCACAGTGATCATTTTCCTCAAGCTGCCTTTGTACCAGAGAGTGGATTTTTTTTCTTCAGCTCTACCTAGATCCACCTAGGGGACCGCTGGAAGTGTGCAGGAGCCTTCTGGTTCTCAGCTGATGTGCCCGGACCAGAAAATAGCTCAACTCAGGGCAACCCACAGTTGCACCAAATGCCCATGGTCAGCAAAGGCATCAGGAGTTTTAGCTGCAAAAGTCAATGTGGTTTCCACTTGAACTGCCTTTTCTGAAGTTTTTAACTTGGATTTTTTTTTTTTTCATATTTTCATTGGTTTGGAAAAAACAGTTGTGGACAGACAAGCCACGTTCAGTGCCAACTGTAAAGTTGGCACTCTAAAGCTCAGGATTTTGAAGGAAATGTTGCCAGAACTTACCAGGGCTGAAACAGCATGCTTGTTTCCCTTCTTGGCCAAGTAAAGACAGAGAAGGACAAATCTTAAAGCAAATACCACTCAGTCTATTAAACTTGAATCTCAAATGGTGGTAGTTTGGCAAAACTATAAACTGAGTGCAGGCAGCAGAATGTGAAGTGCTGAAGTTTGGCAATAGTTCAGGCTTTCAACCTTCTGGAATAATTTCATTACATGCTTCTACTAAGTTATTTTCCTATATTTGCTGCCTTTTACCATTCATATGCCTTCTAATGCTAGGGATATAATCACCTATACTTTTTCATTTAGAAGTAATCGATTTGCATTACAAAACAAACATATGGAATATATTCTGTTCAGTGTAGGGTTTTTATATGCAAAGGGTGAGAAATGCCAACAACATTTTGCTCTTTTTTTCCCCTTACATTTAATTAAAAGTGCCTAAGGGGGAAAAAAAAGGAATTAATAGGGGTCATAAGGTTTCTTTTGTATTGTTTTGGACAAGCATAGATATGAATTTTAAAGCCTTTAATTCCTTACAAAGAGTTCCTGTTAATTTATATTACTGCTTAAATGTAAGTTAGACCTCCATGTAAAGGCTCTCCTAATATGTTTAAACATTGGCCCGTGCATGACTGGACAGCAGTCTTCCTTCCCCATAGATTTCATAGCTCCATCTCAAATTCACCACCTGACCTTTGCTGTGGGGATCTGTGGGCTGGGGTCAACTTTATAGTGCTCATATTCTATTCGGCTCAAAGGAGATGGATTTAATTACAGAAGCTATAATTTTGAAATATTTTGTAATTCAGAGAAGCTTTTAAAGATCTTTTTTGACTAACCAAATAAATGATCTTTTATTGCATTTCTTCATTGTGTGGCTGCAGAGAGTTTAACAAGGACCTCTGCTGTTCGTTTAATTTATTACACCACCGTATGTTTTACATTCCTCTAAGTTCTCTTTTTATGAGCTCTCTTTTTGTTGGTCTTTCACAACATTTTTTCATGCCCTTTGTGTGCTTCCATGTACCAATTATATGTCACATAAAAATCGTAAATCCTCTGATACCAGCTGCTTTAGTTAATAAACTTGTAACTTTACCCTTGTTGAACTATGTCAAGTCCCTGTAACATCTGGCATGTTTTAATTTCTGTACTATCAAGGGTTGAATTTTCATTTAAGGGGCTCCCAAATATAGAAATGTTAAGAATGTCTTTGCACTATAACTTCCTTAACTTCTTTAAGCTCCTTAAAATGTGTCTTTAAGTGCAAAGATTTTCAGTTGACAACTGCTAAATATTTATGGTTACTATTTTTCTTTCATTTTCCTTTTTTTTTTCCCCTTTTCTGTTTTCTTTCTGATGTTCTGACGTGGTGAGTAGCACAACCAGGTTAATGATTGTGTACAGACACCCTGACCATGGTCAAGAAATAGATAGGCTGGGAATAGGAGGAACAAATGGGGACATTTACGTTAGGGCTGTAGCTTTGTTTCTTACTGCTTCTCTATCTTGTAAGCTTTTTGCAGGCAGCAAGTTTTTTTTAATAACTCTAAATTTATGGCCTTGGCTGTTCAAGAGTGCTCTACTTAATATGACTGGATTTCAGTGTTTCTTTCCCACCACATGTACTGGGCTAGAAACACAGGTCAGAATAAATCCTTCAGAGGTTTTGTTTGCATCACATTTGGTCTCAATCCCCTGCTCGCCCACCTGCTCACTCACCCTACCATCTGCTTGATTATTTTTTTAAACAAAGGGCAGTAGTCATGTTCAGAATGGTTTGCAGGAGAGTGTGGAAGGGTTAATACTCCCTTCTTTCAGTGGAATTTATTGTATTGTGCCTGTCTTTCATATAAGTTCATCTGAGACTACCTCAAGTGATATATGATCAGGGTAGGCACTTTCAGACAAGCCATACCATTAATAATGCTTCCACAGCATCCCATCAGCTGCATGAAAAAATGCTTTGAAAAGCCAGACTGAAGCCTGTCATTGGTCTCACTGGAGGGATGAATGATGGACTGATGAGGGGAGAGAGAAACAAAACAGAGTAATACTCAGTTGAGGACTTTCTGTCACAATCCTTTCCATTCAAGGTTACAGGTCTGCACATTAGCTCACATTTGAAGTTTTTCATGTATCCTTCTCTCTTGTCTGGAAATCTCTAATGGTATTAATAAAAATGAAATCACTTTGCTTGGGGGAATCAGTGGAAGCTTTTTTCTAGGAATGGATATGTCTTTAAATAGACTCATAATGTAATAAAAACGATAGGTCTCAGGTATATGCTCAGAAGAGTTGTTAAAGCAGCTGTTGGCCTGTGTGGACAGGGAGACCAGGTGAAACATAATCTCGGAAGTAGCTAGGTGGGAGAGCCTACTAAAGACTGGCAGCTGAGGAGATGCTCAGCTTCTTGAAAAATTCCCTTCTCGGCAGAACTAGAGAGGGTTTCAGGATGTGCCTGATGTGCCATCTGCAATGCAGCTTTATACGTTGGAGAGGGGAAATAATACATGACTATGATTACCTCTGTCTGAAAATTTCTCAGCAGGAAGGTGTGTGGGGTAGCACACGAATAGCCATTGTGGTACTTCCAGAGAGTGGGAGAGCCACAAGCCATGCAACACAGGCACGTGAACGTGCTTTCCTGGAGAAACCGTGGAGCAGTCTGGGACCTTCAGTGGTTCGTGGAACCACTGGCTCCTATAAACTCGCTGCAAAATATTTCTGGTATTTCTGGATGACTGCATGCCCAATCTGAGCTGTGTGTGCCGGGGCTCCTGGTTGCCGGGAAGTCTCAGGCCTAGGTATGCCAGCTCTCCAGACCTTGCTGAAGGAAACCTGGAGATCTCGACTGGGGCCAAGCATGTCCTCTCAGGAGGCGCTAACAGTGCAGTAAAACTCCTCAGTGTAGCTCACTGCCCAGGTTGTGTCTGCACTGGTTAGGTCCTTTGATTTGAAGTTGCCCCCTGAGCTGGCGTAGGTTATTCCTTTCTCTACAAACTCCAAAGGAAGGATGCTGTGGTCTACAAATACAGTTGATTATCTACTGTTTATAGATTACAGCCTCCTTCATTCATTTTATAAGGTGCAGCTAAACAATACCTTATTCCTGGTGGTTATGTTTATTATCAGAAGTGCCAGTATGTTTTGGGAGTGGCAGCAGGCTCAGCTGAAATGGGTGATGAATGAGGCTGAGCCTCCCCTGCGTGGCCCAGCTACACAAAGGGCCAGGAAAGGGGGCTCTTGTGCGTAGTGATAGAAGGGGAATTATTATACTTACTATTTCTAATCAGAATGTGATTTTATGGGAAGAATACCTTTTGCCCACTGAGGTATTAGAATTCTATTGTATCCTTTGTGTATCAGCAAGAACACTGATAAAGCATAAGGGTCTGAAATAATTTAACAACAACGTGAAGCAGTTGTTATCCCATGTGAGACCTTTCAGTGAGTTAGCTGACTTTGCATAAGTCACGTATCTACTCAGACCTTTTAATAAACTATAAATTACATTATTCCTAAAGCAAATTACATAGTTTAATTCTAATGTGTATAATTAATTTGATAATGTTAATTAACATTGTGGAAATCACTTATATGATTTGGAATTTGCTACTCTTTTTTTTTTTCTTTTTCTCTTGTTTGCATGCACTCGAGTCTGAACTGGCAAAAGAGCAGCAGGCGTGGGCCTCCCGAACCATGCAGTTATGCTTGGTGTCTCTATGACCTTCAGCACATACCACTCTTCAGACTGATGAATAGCTCAGGAGACTGGTAATGAGCTATGAAATCTTTTACATTTAGCTTATCAAACTGAAATCAGATCAGACTGATAATGGATGAATGGTCTGTATATTATTTATTGAGGAATGTGTGTTTATGGCTGTGTAGGCTGGACTTCATTTTCCACTCATTAAGATGTTTCTCAGGTTTCTGCTAAGGCTGGACAGTGGAAGAAACATTGCCCTTTCCGTATTTGTCTTTTGGAAAGACGTAATCATTAATTTCTAGTGTTTGTCAAGATACTAGCTATGCTTTTTATGTCAAATTAAAGTCTAGTACCTTACGAATCTGTATTTTGTGAATTGACTAGTATTTCATGAATTTGCAGGTGGGGAAGGAGACCCACTTTGCTACTCACACTGGCCTTGCTGGCGTGATGCCCTCTTCTGTACTGCTGTGCAGCTGGCCCCTACGGAGTGCACACATTTTGCACTCAGCTCCCTTTTAAATACATATTTTCATGGGCAGAGGGCATTCTTTCTGATACATGTTAGTCAGATACAGGAATTTTATATGCAGCAGCATTGTACAACGTTTCTGTTTCCTTTTGTCAGAGGCAATGAAAAGGTCACTGTGCTGCTGTGACTTGTAGCCCTCTGACTCTGAGCGAGCCCCAGCAGGGGACAAGAAGGAGGTTTTCATGTTCTCAGTGAATGCTGACTTTGTGGCTACTGCACTTCATGGCTACCATATTTACTACAGGAGGAGGCAGTTATTAAATGATACCTTATAGGAGGCACTTGCGAATTCAATCATTACATTATATTGTGGTTTTATCTTTTGGTGCATCTTCGTATACTCATAACTACTAGTGGATTTATTACATGACCTCCTGCTCTCTACAGCACCTTCACCAAACCTTCAGCTGGTACAAATGAATTGCAAATCAAGTACATGCAGCCTGGATGATACTTTGCTTTTTTGGGCATAAGAGTCTATTTGGTCTAACCCTTGAGGAACAGAAGAAAGCTTAAGCAAGGAATTATTCACAAGCTGGTGGTGGTTTGGCCTATGCCTTGGTAAGAACTTGGTTTCTCAGTCTCCAAATAAATGTTACCTTGAGCTCTTGCTACTTTTTTTTTTTTTTAATGTGTCTTTTTTTGGTTTGCATGTATGAACAAAGTTCCTGTTTCGTTCTAGCCTATTTGGGCCCTCTGTCAGAAGGGAGCGAAAATTTCTTTTGCCTGCACCTCCTTACCCAGCTCCAGGATATTTGCACATTTTTTTTTCCTACTGTAACATAGCTCCAGAAGATAACCAGTCTTTATTTGAAGATTTGAACAGTTGGACAATCTTTCCTAAAAAATGTTTTGTTTCCAATTGGATTTTTTCTGTTTTAACTTCTAGTTATTAATTTTTGTTATTACTTTCTTTCTCTTGGTTCCATACCTGCTATTTGTCATCATGAAAGTACTTGCTGTGATCAAGCTAACTTGGTCTTCTGTGGAATTTTTATTAGGTCTATAAATTCAGCTTCTTAGCTTTCTTACTAGAAAGATTTTTTTTTTTTTAGTTCTTGGATCATTTTATTAATTTTTTCATTTTAAGCACCCTCCATTTTTCTCCATCCTTTGTAAGAGGCCATTAAGAGCACTATGTGTAATATTTCCATACATGCTGTGTGCAAAAGTAGAATCATTTACTATATTCTTCATTTCTCTTTTTATACAAATGGATCACAAGAATTACATCTATCCTTTTTGGCACCCTCATACTGAGAATTTGTGTTCCATCATTTTTCACAGTTTATTCTTGAAAAATGTTTATCAGCTTGCTATTGTTCATGATATCCCCATGTTGCATGCAAGCAGATTGTTTATATTTTCCTACATATTCTCTTGCCTGGCATACAAGGCCAGGCAATCTACAATTTAATGTGTTTGTGTGTGTCTTTCCCCTGTTCTCAAAGATAGGACCTTTTATACTATATATATATAAAATATATATTATATGATATATATTATATACTATAACAGGCCTTTTCTACTGTTCTGAAAAGTGTTTTGTTCTCCATGAGTTTTCAGAAGAATTTTTGGATGGTGTAAAACTTTCTGAAGTTTTCTAGGGCTGATTTCAGTGAGTCCAGGTGCTTGTCTAATAGGGATACACAATCCCTGACTTGCCTTCATTTTAGCCTGAGCTGTTACCTCTTTATCACTGATGTTAATTGTGTTAGCCACCTGAACCCAGTTACTTTCTTAATGAAAATGGAAGCAGAAAGGCTGAAGCAAAGAAGACACTAAATGAATTGCCCTTTCTAAAGCCATCTGCTACCAGCTTTCTCTCTCATTTGGCTGAGGACCAGGTCTTCTAGCTTGCCCAGTCTTAATCATAATTAACCTACTGTAACCCTTCCCTTTTCTGCCCCAGATCAGCACGTGCTTTCCAAATCTGTTGTTTTCAGAAGTTTGCTTCTCCTGTGCTGTTCCATCTTTCCTCTTCCTCAGTCTTTTCCTGTGGTGCTCACAACTGTGCTTTAGGAATGTAATCAAAGTCCCTCCTGCCATGTGGAATGCTCTGATATTGGATCATCCTCCTTTATTTGTCGCTGATGAAATAACCTTAAACATTTAAAACCAAATTACATTCTAACTAACTTAAATTCCTACTGGCCTTTCATAAATGCCTCAAAATACCAGCATTAGACTGCCTCATATTTCCTGACAATCTTATATGAACTCATGAATGTATCTGTTGTCCTTGGCAGATATTTCAGAGTCTAAATATTATTTGTTAAGAAGTGATTTTTTTTTAAAATTAGCATTGTAAACTCGCCTCATTTCAAAGCTGCAGCTACGAGTAAATCTGAGCAGTCAACACAATGTTAATCTGGTGGCAATAGGCACTTGCTAGTGATGAGAATTAGGATACCTCTGAGATATTACAGCATAACTTACAAAATAGGATGCATGCTAACAGTAACTAAATCATTCCCTTTGAGTTATTTCCCAAGAGGTCTGATTCATCTTCCCCCGAGTTAATGTGGCTAATGTCAGATCATGCCTAAATTGAAGTGCTTTGAGAAAGGTCTTCACCACTTAATGTGATCCTTCAAAAATCATACCTGGTGGTCTGCACAGCCCCATTCTGCATACGTGTAACTTTTAAATTAATCCCCAGTTTTACTGCTGTTGGCATTTATCTCCTAGTTTTAAAATGAACTGCCTCACAGGGATATTATTCTTTTACTTCCTGAGGCTCAGCTTTGGGTGTCTCCTTGGTATGCTGTTAGTCCTCCACAGAACTACGTGGTCTTTTAAGAAAATCTTCCTTCTCTAGGTGTCCTGGGATTAAGGACCTCATCTATGATGCTACCCAAGTGTAATATCCTTCTCTGACGAATTTGGAGTAGGATTTAATACCTCACAGAGATCTTTCTTAAGTGAGGTCTGGTAGCGTATCCCAAGGTGATCTCCCACAGCTGAGGATGTTCCATCTTGCCAAAAAGATGGAAATTTCTGTATCAAATCAAAGCCAAATCCCTGACAAATACTCAGCTCTAGATTTCCATTCTTGTGGCTCAATGGAAATTCAATAAGCAAGGACTGAGAATCACCATCAGTGACTGTTATCTAACTGCTAGTTAGGGAAGAATAATATAAGAAATAAGAGATTTGATCCCTACTGCAAAGGAGGCGTTTGAACTTTATTTAGCTTGTGACAGTGCTTTAGCCGTAGCACTATTCAGTGGAAAGAGCGGTCAACATGTTGGCCGTGTGTTATACGCATGTATAAAATGGATAGTCAAACTCTGAGAATGCCTTACACATTGAACCCTGGGAAACAAAAAAGGGGTCACCAATACTGAAAATCTTTCTGTGGGTCTGGTACAAAACATAGCAGCATCAGCAGGAAAACATGAAAACTCTGAAAACAGCTTAAAGGGGTGCACTGGGTAGGCAGGTTCAGCATTTCAGTGGTTAGGCAATGACTGAGTATTCAGTAGCTGTGCAATCTTGGATAGGGAAAACTAAAATGTTAGGATTTAAATCTGGTTTAATTAGATTAAGACTGGGAGAAATAACCTCTGCATGCCTTGCAGAGGGCAACACATATACACAGAGCTCTAAAGGTGAGGACTGCTTTTGTACTTTATTTTTGTACATGTTCTGAAACTCCCAGTAGAAAGTTTATTCTAATGTGCTCTTTCCCAGCTTCAGCAAGGATATAGTCCCCTTTGAAAAGGGTCTTAAAGGAGTTAGCTTTTCCCTCCAGAAAAATAAAGATAAATACATTAATAAACAATTTTACCAAATTTGGTGGATCCATTAGTTCCAGTAGGGTGCCAGATTTAACTTCGCCATGGAAACAGCCTCCCAGGGCTGCTGCCTGCATTGAAAATTGTGTGTAATTTAATAGTGAGTGAAGCTTAGAGAGAACGATTCCTTTCAAATGTTTGCTGCCATCAGCTTAAGGGAGAGGAAATTAGAGGAATCCAGGAGTTTTCATTTCCAAGTGAAGCAAGTTTCACAGCACTGCACAAGACCTTTCTCAATTGCAATATGGCAAAACAGAAGCCATCTGTGTTTCCTTTGGCTTTCTATCGGTTTACATTTTTTTTTTCTGAGATGTAGTAGGAGCAAATGTCAGAGCTTTTTCCCCCCCTCTCACATAATGCAAACTAGTATGTGACTGTCTGTGTATCTGTAGCTCTCAGCTGACCCAGTGCTGCAAATCCTAGCTTGTACAAGCTGCTCCTCTAAAGCCCTTGTTTAAGTGGCTTGCCAAAGTACAGCTTTGAATTAGTTGTTTGCTTTTTATTTTTTCTTTTTTTTTTTTCTCAGGAGGACTTAGGGCAGTTGCAATAACAGGTGTGGGTTTCTAGTACGTTCTTAAATGACCACACTGTTGTTTCACTCACTGTTAGCTTGCAGGGCAGCTGTGCTAAATCTGCCCGGGCTGATTAAAAAAACCACCAGCTCCAACTGTTCCCCCTGCCCCCTGGCTGGAAGTTGGAGCCTGGGTAAGAGGAGAGGCAGCTCTCTTGCTGCCTGCCAGCTGCTCCGCTTGTGCCGTTCACAGCCTGGACTATGAGCTTTTATTGCAACTGGAGACATGCTGGTCTGGGAACAGTGATGCCTTGAGGTATAATGCTATATGGGGCTGCTGCAGGATTGATAACCACCATTGGGAAGGGAAAGGCAGTCACTGGGAGGTGAATAGATCTTGTTTTTCCCTACCATGAATGCGTGATGCTAGTGAGCCTTTACCAACTTCATTGTCTTCGTAACCTTTCTAAAAAGGATGTCTTGTGAAATGGCTTTATCAAGATGTCGCTGAAATAGGAGAATGGTACTTCATGGCCCCAAATAGATGGAAGGCACTATGGGATGATGTTAGATTGCGTCATCGTGGGCCTAATGGCAGGGTGTGCAGACAGAGCCTGTGCTGTCAGTGTATGTGAGCTGAGGCTGAGCTCAGCAGCAGAGTGCTGGGTGGCAGGGCCACCAGCTACGGGTGTCTCCTTTGGGAGCAAGGGCAGGAGTTGTCCAGTGACCTGCTGGCAGGGTGGGCTGCATGAAGAAGGGAAAAGTAGATCAGCTAAGGTATGACCTGTGCTTTGGATTTTTTTAAAACTTTCTTTATACTGCTGGTTTGGATGAAGGAAATATTTTCTTGTCCTCAGACGTGAAGACATGATCATTTAGCATGCACTTGTGCATGAGAAATCACAAGGGATTTCTGACAAGAGATTTGTGTGTCGCTATGAGCGCACTGACCCATGGGACTGTGTGCGTGCGGAAAGGAGCTCCTTGTGCAGCTTGTAGGCTGTCCGTGCCACTATCCCTCTCGCTGCTGCTGTCTCCTGGAGGAATGACAGCCTCACGTCCCATCTGGGGAGCCCAGGGCTGGCAGGGGAGCTCAAGTGAGATGAGTTGTCAAGTGTCTGCAGGGCTGGCACTGTCAGGAGAGAGCCTTTGAACTGGACCCCATGGGGAACTAGTAGGGACAACAGAGCTCTGGAAAAGTGAGATTTTGATGACTTCTGCCACTTAATGGACTGCCTATGAAGCCTGCTGTGAGCAGGCCTTTGTTTTGATGAGCTTTGCTGCATGGTGGTGAGAGGAGGTGGATGACTTTGTTAGTGAGGAGTGGGATGGAAACAGATGATCTCTCTGCTAGCATCGTTTTGCAACCTTAGTTTCAGCCAGGTGGCAAGAGAACTGGGAGGTGTCTGTAATGCTGAAATTGCTGTGGCGTGTCCAATAGCAGTGTTAGTACTTGGGATGGTCAAAGGATTGCTGAGAGCAGTGGGATGCTTCACCGGGTCATGGGGGACAGCAAGAAAAGGGCACAAGTTTTTGTCTAGGTGGCATCGGATTGATTTATTGATCTGTGACAATTCATCTTGTCTGAAGGCCAGGGTGTAAATTAGTTCTGGTGAAAGTCACCTTAAAGGCACCTAGCTAATTTTCAGTGTGTGAGTCCTGTTGACTTGCTCAGATGTGGATGTTGATGTTCTGTGCTTAGGCCAAGCGAGCAGGCTTTCATTAGCAGCAGCCTGTCGAAAAGACCTGATGATTTTGTCTGCTTCTTGCTGCTGTGTGCAGCAAGTATGTTGGTGAAATGCATTACTCCTACAACTTTTTCCTCTGTATGGATCCTGAATCTATGGCTTTTGAATATAGACACCAGAGTGATTCCTGTCAGCAGCTTAACGAGTTCTCTTTGTCCCTACTGTAGTCGAGTGGTGATTGTATTCTGCAAAACAGGGTTTTGTGGAGGGTAGGGTGGGAGTTGGTTTGTGCCTGCATTATTCCATTCTCTCTTTTTATTAAAATCATATTTTAGTGAGAGATGAAGTTTTTCCAGGTAGTGAGGGGGAGCTGCCAACAGACATAGAAGAATAAAAGATGAAAAATATGCACCTTGCACCTGAAGAGCAAACAGTTTCACCTTGGGGCAGTAGTACATTTGAGGGTCAGGAATCTTCTCCTTGGAACCCCTTTCTGAGTTGCATAAAGGTTATTGCAGTTGACTTGGTCTGCCAGTGTACGATGTGAACGAACAAAGAGAAAGAACAGGAGCATCAAGATCTGTGGCAGTTGGTTCATAAACAAAATAACACCAAAGTGACATTTTAGTGAAGACTCATCTGTCGTGAGATTTTTTTTTTATGAGAAATTTTATGATATCAAAATTCAGGGGAAAAAAAAGGGGGGGGGCAGGCATCTGATACAACTTTTATATGTAAGTCTCTGTTTTACCCTTGTGGGAGCTATAGAGTGTCAAAGGACTGAAGAGAGATGCACTGAATCAGTTTGTTTTCATAATTGTTTTCAGGGGTGCTGCATTCTCATAACACTTTCTGGGTCACTTTTTGGTGGTTCTTGTTTGTTACTATAGACTTGTGACAGCTCTGTCAGGTTTGCAATGATGACAACTTGTATGTTCAATTAGATCAAATTCCTGGTTTTAGAGGTAGATGGACAAAAACTTAGGGTAGCCTGAAAGTTACACCCAAAATCACACCTAATATCTTCTGTGAGGTTTACTAATACTCTATCCTGCAGAGTAACTAAGATTGCCTGTGTCTTTTATGTTACTTTGTTTTTCTGAACTCCCCTTCCCCCCAAACTGTGTACGTGCATGAACCAGACATTTGTAATGGACAATTTCTCTGCTCTTTAAACTTTTTCTTTTCCTCTGCTGTGTTGCTATTTAATTATTATTATTATTACTATAATTTTGTATGTACAAATTCTTATATGATGGTGAAATGAAATCTTAGAAAATGTCATTGCCATTTTTTCTTAATTTCTGCTTAATGGTGCAATGTAGTTCAGATGAATGCTCCTCTGGGCGTGGAGCCAGCCAGCTAGCTCTAGTGGAACTTGCTTGCACAGGCACATGTATATACACAAACTCGTGCCTTTTACCTCTTTGCAGCCCAAAAGGGGTGGGGATGGGTGGAGACGAAGAAACTTCTGATCACAGAACTGGCAGATCCTGAAATTATGAAATTATGGTTATTGAAGTATAAAGTGGATAATTTCATATTGAATGGTTATTGACAGATTAAGGCTGATTTAAGTTGAATGTCGTTTATATGTGAAAAGAAGCAACTCTTTGATCCCAATAGGCACCAGTCTATATGAAAATCTGTGTGTGTTTGAGGGAGCTGAAGGACTAGCAGAAGGATTCCTGGAAAGGCACTAATCTTTCTCTAAGATAAAGCAGCTAAATATTTTCCATGCAGTATGCACCAGCTTTTTTATATTAAAAGGTACTGGAGAGGGGATCAAAACCTTTCTCAAAACACTCAATAAATCCTGCATCAGGTAATAAACTGGCTGATATCAGAGGAGCTGTCTGCCCATTTCAGATAAGCTCTTATGTGATTTGATATTATCACAGGCCCATGAGTTTGCAAAATTTAGGTGGGAAAACTTCCTGAGCAAAGGCCATGACAGGCCACTTCTGGAAACAGCTTGATATATTTCATGCCTGTCAAACTATTAGAGCAGTCTTCCTTGCAATAACTTTGAACATTTGAGTTTGCTGTTGAAGCCAAGAAACTATGGGGGTGTGTGTGTAGGGGTAGAAGTAATGCTAACCAAAGCAGACTTTTTTTTCCTTTTTCTCTATTTTGGGAAGATTTAGTCCTTGGAAAATCTTTGATATAACTCAAGGTGCTTTATTGACCTGTATGTTCATCCCTACGCTGTGTGCCATGATCTCAGTTTCAGCTGTTCACAGTGGGCTCACAGGCTGCCCCTCGTGCCTGGCAGCTGCAGAAGGTATCGTTCAGCTTCATTTGGTCATAGTATCCCCCAGGAAAGAGAAAAGAACACTTTTAGTCTCAAGCCCCTGAATGAGGGGTAGAGACTCTGCTGCCTCCCACACCACTCCTCAGGGTTGGGCTGCTTGTGCCTATGGCCAGCTCTGGCTCACGTGTGACTTTGTTTGTTTTTTCTTTTTTGCTGCTGGTAGAAGAGCAGGCTGAGATGAAGCTGAGTTCAAGTTTGCCTTTGATACTTGCCTGTGCTGTGTTATGGTTATGCATGTTCCTGGCCTTGCTCTTTGCTCATCCGCAGGTTTGATGTCTTCACCTTGGACCTGCCTCATCACTGTGGACTCATCTGGGGTCACTGGATGCTGGGCTGAGCCCGGCAGTTGTCACTGGTCATTTCCAGCTCACCTTCCTTGGGCACTGTGGGACTGCACCTCTCTTTTGCAGATACCCCTGGCATCTGGGTCTGGGCTCGTGTTCAGTCTCTCATTTCAGTAATTCTTGATGTTGAGAGAGTAGTATCTGTCCTTCTATGTACTTTTTCTGTGGCTTAGCTTAGTTTTCTTCCACTGCAGGTCATGCTGCATCACATAACTATGTTTTTTTTCCCCACTAGCTAGCAGTATGGATAAGGACAACTACTAGTAGTTAGTGCCTATCCTCTTCAAACCCATCATCTGAGAGCAGGATCCATATTCTTTTCCCTTTTTTAAATCTGACGCCTTTTGTTCTGATCGTACTGCTCATGATAAGCATAGGTTGGCTAATATTAATAATCAACAATAATATCAGTAATGTTGGAGTTTCCAAATTCTATTTGCAAATATGTCAAGTGAATTTTTTTTTCCAGATTTGATGGTTTACTTCCCTTTTCTCAGATGGTGTCCCCATAGTTCAATTGCTCTGTGGTATGCATCACAATAATTGGAATGTAAAAAGACAGGAACAGCACTAAAAAATAGGCCATTCATCTGAAATCAGCTCAGAATCTGTTTTGTTTAACATAACCACATGAGTATTGCATGAGTTGCCAGCAACTACTTTACCTCACTGAGGTAAAGACTCAGGCTGTTTTGTCCCTGTTGAGGGTATTTTAAAGTGGGCCAGTGACAAAAATTTGAGCTGCCATCCAGGCAGACTGCCACATTTCAGCCCAAAATCACTGCGCTGAAAGCGGCTGACTGTGCTGTGTGAGGAAAGGACACACATTGCTGGGCACCACCCCACGGGGTATCATTCCTGACTAACAGGCTTAAGCTGACCCAGGTGGAGTGCTGACATCAGAGAGACTTCAAAAATATATTAAGGAAGGCTTTCTTCATATATGGAGTAGTTGGTTATAGACAGTCCAAAGGGAAATAGTTATTGTGCTTTGCTCTTTCTGTTTTGATTATATAGCAATGCCTATGTGTGTTGTTTTGATTTTTCTCTTTTGGTGTTTCAGGGGAATTGCTTTAAAAAAAAAAAAATCTTTAAACACAGGTATTTCAGTGTGTCATTTTCTCCATCACCTAAATTGTGTTGCCATGTTAAATATTTAACTTTTTTTTTTGAAGAATCCTTTAGGTTTCGCTAAAACCCTCTTGAGAGCTTGGTTGATGAGAGAGTCGTGTCTCATGTTCATTGAGGCCAGATACCTTCTCCATAAAGGCTGCATCTATGATATCTTAAAGATTGGCACACTGACTTCAGTTCTTCTGTAGGTATCTAAATGAACAGTTATAGGTAGGAGTTTGGGTCCTTCTTTAGATCTTTCTGTTTGACGTAGATGAAGCTACTTATTCCCCTCTCTCAAAATGTAAATGTCCCTGTGATGTTGCCTTTCCCTTTCCACTCATATAAAGCAAATCTATGATGATTAAGCATTGTAGGTCTCTCAGGTAAGCAAGATGAATTTGGGTATGAATAAGTAAAGCTTATCTTGCAGAATCTGATTGCTTTTTTTTGCTATACTTTCCTGTGTTTTTCTTTAGTCCATTTATGGTATGGTGTTTAGTGTAGAATTCTTTATTAGAATTCTCTATCTTTTTTAAAATGTACACAGTATATTAAAGAACTGAAATACAATCACTGTGGATCCCTTTGGAAAATTTTTTAAAGCTGTGAATGTTTAGCTTCCATTTCAGCTTTCTATCTACCTTGTTGTTTTTATTCCTCAACAAGATCCTTAAAAATAGCCCCCAACTCTGTAGTATAGAACTTACACCTTATAAAAAGTGTGGGGTTTGTTTGGTGGTTTTTTTTTTTTTTTTTTTTTTTGCAATGGAGGTAAGGAAATGATATTAGAAATATCCCTGCAAACAGCTTGCCAGAGAGTTAAGAAGATAGTGTCAAGATTGGCATGATGCCGGCTCTGGGCAGCCACTGCTTTTAGGTATTTTTCTAAAGTTCATTTAATTCTTCACATATGTTCTTTTCTTAGCCCTAAAAGAAATATTTTTGCTATGCTCTAAAAAAAAAAAAAAAAAAGAAAATCAATGCCAGCTGCTGAGTGCTTAGAAGAAACTTTGAAACTTTGTAACACCAAGGAATTCCACACACACAATGGAATTAAATACACTGGGTACAAGAAGCAGATTTGTTTCAAGCTAAATATCAGCTGTACGTAAGACAAAGATAAAATAGAGCTTTTACCATAAAAAATATTGAGGAAAGAAATAGGAAATCTAGTATGGTTCTTTGCAGTGTTTAACCTTACATGTCACCATATCGCAGCAGAAATACCATCCTTTGTGAGTTTGAGTACTACCTGGAGCTAGAAATAAGGGAGTATTTAATGTATATTATAGTCATCACTTTCAATAAGTCCATAAACTGGGGCCTGGTTGTATCTAATGCTTGCACAGGTTTCACTGTTTAAGTTGGTGAAAATCTTAATTGCAAAGGTGCTTTATTACAAGAGAGGTATATTTTAAAAAGTCTTTTATTTTTATTTTCCAGCAATCAACTTCCCTAAAATCCCTATCCTGCAGTATTTTAAAGCTTTTTGAGGTGACTGTTGACCTGTGGCCTTGTGTGATCTAGTTCTGAAAATCTTCAAGGATAGGAAATTTCTTGAGCATCTGTTCCAGTGCTTAACTCCTACCACCATGAAACGTCTTTTCCCCTCATATCTCTCTTGGAAATACCTGTGCTGCAGCTCTTGCCTTTTTGCTGTGCATTTCTGAGATGTCTGACTGCGTTTTCTCTCTAGCACCCATCCAAGCTGTGGAAAGTCTGCAATTAGGTCACCCATCAGACACTCTCAGGCTTAAGCAGTCACAGCTGCTTCTGCCTGTTCTTGTTGTTGGGTTCCAGATAGAAGTGATCACTTTCTCTCACTTCTTCACTTTTTCTTTTTCCCCTGCAATTGAATGGTCAGAGAGAGTGCACCTCCTCCAGCATATTTCTCAGCTATCCTCTTGGACCCATGTCTCCTTTTCAATTGCTGCTGAAGGGGAGAGTTCAAGAAGCTTCAAAGCTTCATGTCCTCTGATCCATCCCTCTGACCTAAGACAGCAACTACCAGAGCAGTGCCATCTCTCTCGCCGAGGCTTGCCTAAGGTGTTTTAAAAAATCTCAAAATCCTCAGTGCTTCTGTCCTACTAGCTGCCCTTTCTTCTGTCTTGGATACAAGGAACAAATTGCTTCCTTTCTTTAAAAGAGTGTTTTATGTGCTTGGGGATTGTTCTCATGTCCCTCCTCAGCCTCTTCTCCTGAAGACTAAACAGGTCAAATACACTCAGTCCTTCTCAGGTTATGCTTTCCAGATCTTGATCATTTCAATCAATCTCTTCTGGACCATCTCCAGCAAGTTCTTACTTTCTTCAGAGCAGTACCTAGTGTAGCACTCCAGCTGGTGTTGTGTAGGATGGTCAGATGACTCTGCCTGTCTTGTAGCCTGTGTTTCTATTTATTCACTTCAGTGTTTTTCACTTTTTAAGTAGCATGATGTTGACTCATTTTAAGCTTGTGATCCGCAGTAATGTCCAGGCTTTCATCCTGCCTCTCCTGCCCCCTCACCTCGGGTTTGCTGCTGAATATCTATCCAGTGCTTGTTCAGTTGACTGTGTCACTTGGTCTGTACCTCTTATTTTTTTATTATCTTTTTGAATTCTGACCGAGATCTGCAAACATGATGGCTATGAAGGCTGTTCCATCATTGCCCAAATGAATCATGAAAATGCTGTGCCACCCTGGACCCTAGTCATTCCTTGTGGGACTCTATACATAATTCTGCTCTGATAGTGGATCGTATATTAACTCCTCTGTTGTGACTTGCCAGGCCATTTACACACTTTGATAGTAGTGTCATGTAACTGTGTTTCTCTAGTTTCATTATGAAAATGCCATGTGCCATAATGTGGGAGAATGCACTGGTGTTGTGGGAGCTTTTATCTCTCATACATGATCATAGAAGTTGCACTGAGGAAGTTGCCCTCTACTAAGTTACTCGTGGCAATAATGGCAGATAATTCAAAATACTACAAAGACTTTAGGTAGCGAGATGTTAACATGCAATAAGTATTAGAAGGAAGGATGGAATGAATATACTTAAGCTCTCCATCCATCTTGAATTCATATATTGTACAATGTATGGATATCAATCTTGAGCTTTTTCATCACTTACTGCCTTGAAACAGAAGAAAGGCTGGGGACTGGTAGAATCAGATGGGGAGGATATTGTGGGTAAGGAAGCTTTGTCAGGAGCAATTCTTCCTCTTTGTACGTTGTTAAAAAGTTCAGGTGCAGAACAGTATCATGAAATAGAGAGGAAAAACAAACAAAAACCTAGGCTAAGCCACAAACCAAATTTATGAAATAGATTCATTTTTTTTTAGTGTGCAGAGAGAGGATACAGCACCTGGATGGAAAACAGAACATCTAATTGAACAAAATTATCAAGTTACCCACGATGACCAAGACACCTGCAGAGCTTATACCTTTTTCCTACGGAGGTCTACAATGTAATGCAGAATTCTATAGATTATACTCATTTTTCAAATAGAAGAATATGGTATTAACTGTGAGCTGTCGTGTTGCAGCTGGCGGGAGTGTGGCAGAGCCACAAATATTCTGCGGCTTCCCCTGGGATGATCTTGCGCCTCCTTCACGAAATCCCATGCTGCGCTGAGTCTATTCTGCATTTTCGCTCTGTACGATTACCATGTAACGCTTTGTGGTCTGCTATTAGCACTTCAAAAGGCCAGCTGTTCCCTCAGATTATCAGTTAACTGGTTATTTCTAAATAGGCCATGGTTGTTGTCCTGGGGAGATTCTAGGCTGGAGTATAACTGTGTTTGACAGGTTTTTCTAAGGCTTACTTTGGGGGAGTTAGTATGTATTTCCACATGGGATAGAAGTCTTCAAGAAATCAGTACTCTCTTTATTAGCATTTTATGGCACAGTTCATTCTAGTTCATGTATTTACTTACTATTCATTAAATCCCACTGCATGTCAGATGCTTGCTTTCAAATTACACTTGTATAGGGTGGGTATGGGCAATCTCCTTCACTCGGGAGTGCAAACCTCGGGACCTTTTAGGGTGTGTGTCTGTGTATCTATGGCATTTTTACTTATCTGTGTCATCATGGGGACCTATTCCACGTGCCCTTGTACAAACCCCTCTGGAAGCCCGAGGAGAGTGACGTGCTGTGATGATTTTATTTCCAGATCCGTGTTTTGTAGGCTTGGATTTCATGTCGTAGTTTGCCTGGAGACACAGTAGATGGCAGTGCGCAACATCCATTCCCCCTTGCTGCATGCTCCTCTTCCCAGCGGGAGCTGTCAGGAGCCCGTGAGATCACACGGGAGGGCTCCCTGCGGAGAAGAGGAGGTGGTTTCTGCAGAACAGCGCGCTCCGCAGCAGCGCTTTTGTTTAGTGGGTCAGGACTGCTGAATCAGCGAAGGAAATGACCCCCGGTTTAACCGGGCTCCAGCGCTAGCAGGGCTGAGTGGGGAGCTCCGGGTGCCGCCTACCTCCTGGCAGAGTGTGGTTGCCAGCAGATGCCAGTCCCAGGCTCTGTTTGTTTTCCACCCATGTTCTTTTTTTCTCTTCCACTTAAAAGGTCATTAACAAATTTAAATAATCCTCTTGATTCATGTTCTTAATATCTTGAATGCTTAAAAATCTAGGCAATTCGCCAAATTCATTTTTCGCCCTTTGTCCTCATAGCTCTGTATGAATGTGAGAACACTCATTTTAGGTGCTTTTGATGTTTGAACTAATATCTAGTACTAAAATAATGATGGTATGATATGAAATGCCATCTTCCAGGGAGATTGGAAGGAAGGGAGAAGAAGCATTACTTACCCGAATGTCTAGAAAACTAATACAGGACTACTGTAATACCAGAAATAGGTGAAATAAGGAGGAAAGTGCCTAAGTTGGAGAGATTTATGTAGAAAAGCCGTTGCTTATAGCACCAAATTAATCTAAGTGGATTCTAGCTCCTGGATCCAGAGGTCCTAGTTGTACAGATTTGTTATGGTGCTTTTGAGATTGCTTGTGTCAAGGCAGTTTCTGGTTTGAAAACCACCTTGGAATATTGCTGGATAACAGCAATGTCTGGAGTTACATTTGGAAATTTATTGGTAGCCAGTTATCTCACTATTCAAATGCCAAAGGCTTTGCCTGAGCTCCCTCAATAACTGGGGTAACATTACTTTCTAGAAGTCCTCTTTGAATAGCCTGAGTGTCTTTTTAATTAACTAATTTTTTTTTTTAAATTAAGACAGAAGCACCAGGATAGTCCTTGATGTTCTTCTGTTGTTATCCACCTAGATTATCCACCTAGAAAGCAGCAGACTCGTATAATGACATAACTTGTGTCAAGTGAAATTTATAGGAAAGAGAAGTCTTGTCCTCTTCTCTGAAAAATTCCTCTTCAGGTGAGAAGACTAAATGTTTTCGTATTTTCTCTGCTGTAGAGTTGTAAGGAGTGTGAAGCCACATCTCATCACATGCAGAATAATCCGATTACCAAAAGTGCTACTTAAAATGACAAGCAAGGGAAAACAGCAATTCCTTTTATAGACTGAGATGCAGACAGCATCTTTCAGTGAAAATGAAATAAAACCACAAGTGTCCAGTTGAGCCTTTGGAAAGAAGTTTTTTTTTTTTTTTTTTTAAGCAAACACATGATCTACCTGTAGGAGTTAGTGTATTAAACCGAATAGTAATAGTAGTTGCTTTTTTCAGGTGACCTCTTTGGAAATGGAGTTGTTTATCCTCCAACATGTATCATTTTGAAACAAGAGGTGTAGAAAAAGATTGGATTCAATTTCTCTGGTAAAAGACAAGAACATCAGAGCTGTTCATTTAGGATCAGCCTTTTAAAGTATATGATTTCATTCAGAATGACTAAATAGGAGGAAGGCCCTATTTTCAAAATTGAGCTCTCTGCAGGCGGTGTTGACTGGGAGGTAATTGGGAATCCCTGTGTGCAGTGGTGTCTGCAGGGAAAGCTGTTCTGCGCTCCTCTGGGAGCGCATCTCCCTGGGAGGATCCCATGGGGAAGATCCCTGTGGGTGTTTTGTGCTATAGCACGTTGCTCTTGGGCAGATACAAGCAGAACACAACCATCTCTGCTGAGAGCTGTGTATCTGGATAAAGGTTTCTCACTTACCCTGCATTTTCTGTGCTTCTGCAGAGACAACTCTGGTGGTTTGTGAGAGTACTAGTGTGGCTCAAGATGAGGCTAAGAGAGAGGTTCTCACTTAGGCTGGGGGTGGTGGATGAGATTCCCCAGAGAGATGGGGAACGTCTGTCCCTGGAGACACCTGAAACCCATCTGGACTTCGTCCTCGGCAACCTGCCCTATCTGACCTTACTTGAGCAGGGATAATGGATCTCTAGTGGTTCCTTCCAACCCTAACAATTCTGGGATTCCATAAGTCCAGCCCAGGGAAGAGAGGTGAGGTACTACAGCTATCCTGGCCAGTGGAATTAATTTAGGAAAACCTAAAAATGCAGAGATATAACTGAGATATCCTTTAGAGGGCAGATATCCTTTAGAGGGCAGATATCCTTTAGAGGGCAGATATCCTTTAGAGGGCAGATATCCTTTAGAGGGCAGATA